>OY101450.1:150438400-151038400 GCA_956483635.1 Panzeria rudis
CTTATATTAATCTTTAAAGCGGTATTGCAGTCCCTTGTATAAAGTATGTGAATTAATTTTAAATTGACGTATAGCTACGGTGAGTATTAATTTTATTCAAAAATACAAGGTACATTTTCTTTTTTAGGGTTCCGATACACCAAAAGTGTAAAGGAACCCTTTTGTTTTCGCTACGCTGTCCGTCCGTCTGTCTGTCACAGGCTGTTTTCTCGGGAACCGTAAGAGCTACGGACCTGAAATTTTCACATGATATATAGAGCTTTTGCCGCTACAACAACAAATATATGACAGTTAAAAATTAAAGGTAGAACACCCTTTAAGCGAGCAACGAAAAATGTTGAAATACTAATGTAATGTTTTCTCGGGAACCGTAAGAGCTACGGACCTCAAATTTTCACAGAATATGTAAAACTTTGACCGCTACAACAATAAATATATGACAGCTAAAAATTAAAGGGTGCTCTAAGGCGAGCAACGAAAAATGTTGAAATACTAATGTAATATGCAGACACTTATATATAGACACTTTAAATTTTCAAAGTTCGTGTTAATTGGTGTAGTCTGTGGAATAGACTACACCAATTAACACCGATATTTAAAACAATAAAAATTAAAGGGTGATCTATCAGTCAATGTAATTTTACTATGTAATTTAGACAATCTGCTCTATCTTTGGAACAGTAAGAGCTACTGACCTGAAAATTTCACAGAATATGTAAAACTTCGGCCGCTACAACAACAAATATATGACAGTTAAAAATTAAAGGGTGTTCTAAAGCGAGCAACGCAACATGTTGAAATACTAATGTAATATACAGACACTTATATATAGACACTTTAAATTTTCAAAGTAAGTGCTAATTGGTGTAGTCTGTAGAATAGACTACACCAATTAACACCGATATTTAAAACAATAAAAATTAAAGGTTATTCTATTAGTTATTGTAACAATATGCTGTATCTTGGAAACCGTAAGATGTAAAATCTTGAAATTTTAAAACACGCTAAAAATAAAAAAATCCAAAATTAAAAAAATTTCAAAACGAAAAAAACGCTAAAATGAAAATGCCAAAAATTAAAAAAATCGCTAAAGCGCAATATATCACCAAAATTAAAAAGATCGACAAAAAACGTCAAAAATCAAAAAAGTCTTCGAAACGAAAAATCGCTAAAACTAAATAAATCATCAAAAAATGAAAAAATCGCCAAAAAATGAAAAAATCACAAAATCGAAAAAAACGCAAAAACCAAAAAAGCGCCAAAACTAAAAAACGCCAAAAACCAAAAAAAAATATCGCCAAAACGAAAAAAGTGTCAAAATAAACAAAAAATCGCTAAAACTAAAAAACCACAAGAAACCGAAAAAATCCCCAAAAACGAAAAAAGCGCCAAAACTGAAAAAATCGCCACAACTAAAATAAATCGCTAAAACTAAAAATATCGTCAGAAAGTGAAAACGTTAAATAAATACCATAACCAAAAAATCGCCAAAACTAAACAAATCGGCAAAAAACAAAAAAAAAATTGCAAAAAACCAAAAATCGCCAGAAAAAAAATTTAAAAAAATCACGAAAAGCGCCAAAACCAAAAAAAAAACAAAAAAAAAAAAAAACAACGAAAAATACTTTAAAAAATAAAAAATTAAAATTAAACAAGAAAGCACAACGAAAAAACTGCCAAAATGACAAACGGGACAAAAACAAAAAGGGATATACATATGTGTATTCGTTCGGAACCCTTCGTGTGCGAGCCAAAGTCGCACTTTACTTAATTTATTTAATAACTTCGTGTTGCCATTGCTTAACATATTTCTATATAAAGATAAATTGAAAAGTTATGATAGGTTTACATATTTACATACAGCCAGAATAGCTTGAAACCCCTATATTCAAAAGTTTCTTGAATCGAAAAGTTTTTTATTATCATAATATAAATTTTTGAGAAAAAATCTTTTAATTGAAATTAGTTTATATATTATTGTGTTAAATAGATTCTGTAATTCGCTAGAGCTAAGGCTGAACCCACACCGAATAAGACAAAACTGTTTTTTGTGACTTATACGACAACAGAACATTAGCTCTTATGAGACAACACACACCAAATATTTTTTGGTGTGCGTTATAATCATACGAGTATGTTTGACTTAAAAGATAAAACCGTTATGTCTTATTTGGTGTGTTTTCAGGGTAAAGCTAAATATCGATTGCTAAAATGCTGAACGAATACAAAATTAAAAATTTTTAGCGATGACATAAAACACTAAAATTTCGGCGGATGTAATTTTCAAGACATTGCCTAATTTAGCAATACACGCTCCAAAAGTGCATTCGAAGCCAAAAATCGATAAATCGACTTTATAGATTTTTAGCGATAGAGATTTAGCTTTAGCGATTTACAGAATAAGGGGCTAAAAATTGTAAAGGAAAGTTAAATAAATGCAATCCTTTAAAATGTGATTTAAGGCGTATACGATAATTTGGCACAAAAGAGTTTATGTTTGTAGTATCTCCGTATGTATGTAATAAAACTTAATTAAATATGTACATATATTTAAATATATCTGTACATACATCTGTGTGTGTGTATATACAATATACTAATATCAAATGAACTGTTATTAATGATGTTGTGTGTCGATGTTATTTTGTGGTTTAGCATTTCCGTTTAGTTGCTTCTGATTCTCGCTCAACACTGTAAAGCGAATGCTAGGCAGGTCAATATTCAGCTTCAATATATGTGTTTGTGTGCGTTTGTTTACAAAAAATAGATACACATATACGAAGGGGAAATATTGAAAAATATCAAAATGCTTTTGATTTTCATGACAAACGCACTCAAACACATTTATTGAAGCCTAAATATTGACCTGTCTAGCATTCGCTTAATAATTGTTGCTTGTTTAACATTTTGTTGTGTTGACACTTTTAAAATAAATACTCGTAATCGATGTTTATTTTCTTGTTTTGTTTTCTTTTTTTTTTTTTTTGCCAACTTAAGGAAATGACTTTAAATGATGGCCTAAAGGAAAATAATTTGTTTAAATAGTTCCTTGTCTCTGTGCAAACAGTGAACATTTGTAGTAATTTTGGGTGGTTTTTTTCGTAAATTAATTAAAGTTTGCACTTATAGAGCTTTACACAGCAAATTATTTATTCATAGTCGTGTGTATGTGTGTGTGTGTAAATGGTTGTGAGTGAATTTATAAATACCCTGTCGGAAGCGTAGTTAGCTTTAAATGAACTTTAAGCTAACTATTTCCCAACTAGTTCTTACTGATAGTTGGGTTACTTTTTAATGGAAACAACGAACTATTTTACCATTGCGATGTCCTAGGCAGTAGTCAATTTTCCCATTCTGGTAGTTAGTATAATTGCAAAAAGATGTTGGTGGGGTTCGAACTATGTATCACACGTTTTATAATCAACGCGGTGACCACCCAGCTAAAATACAATTTAAAATAATAACAGTAAAAAGTTAATATAAACTTGAAATCACTTTCAAAATAGCTGAGAGTAAAGGTTTTGGCTTTCACCAAATCCGATTATGTACTCGACTTAAGAATTGATTTTCTGTATTTCATTCTTGATTACGTTGTAGTTAGCTTTTAGATAGTCTAAGAAAAGTTAACTATAAGTTGATTATTTTTGTAGTCGAGTAGTGATTTTCCGACAGGATAGCGTACCGTTTTATTTGGGTCATTCATACAAATAATGTAGTGGGTCATTTAAATACATGAATAAATAACAACACAAACAAACACCTTTAACATAAATATTACTCGTTCCAACGAAACATGTCAACTACGTACTTCAATCAAAAGTCCTTGGGAATTGACACATTTTACTAGACAAGCTTTTACATTTCTTTTTTCAAACGGATATGTTGGTCAAAATGTACATTAAGACCAAAAAAAAGTTTATTTTTCATGTGCAGAAGCAAAATATGAATCTAAATATAGAGAAATATTTATGTATGTCCGTCCTTATCAAAAATCATTTCATAATTTAAATCTTAAGTGCATCATACTGCAAACTAAAAACATATATACTCCTTGCTGCAATAGAGCCATAACTCAAAAAAAAACTTGTTTTGCATTAAAAGAGTTTAAAGTTTTGAATTTACTAACAATTTAATGGTAAAAGAAAATGTGCAGAAGTTTAATTTATTTGTTGTGTTTAGTTAATCTATACGCCGGCATTTCGTTGGGTGCTAATAATGCCAACTCGTCAGTAGATCTTTAAAAAATCAGCCTAACATTGGAGGATATATTTTTCTTCATTCCCATTTTTATGATTTTTTGTTCTACTTAATTGAAGTTTTTTGTGATTTGATTTTATACTTAAGTATATATAAACACTGATAAGCAAAATAGGAAGTTTTATACACGTTATTCTGCATATAACTAGTTCATGGTACAAGAGCTAGCTGCCCTAATGTTCAAAAATACTTTTCTTGAGCTAAAGGAAGTATGCCATAAGTGTGCAATCAAAAATAACATTTTTTTAGACAAAAAAAGATATACATAAAAATAAATTTTGCAATGCATTTTGTCATTGTGTAAAACATTATTTGTATGTTAAAATAATAGCGGTGTTCAGTGATTGATGCAAATGGTGTTGCAAGAGTGCAAATGCAAAATATCGTAGGTTTTTTACGCAATACAACAACAAAATGCATAAGAAAATCTATGATATTTTGCATTTGCACTTCCGCAAGACCATTTGCATCAAACACTGAACTCCATTATTATAAAAAATCTGACTTTTTTTAGACATTGCGTTTAGTGAGGAAGATTTTTTATTTTCAATCCAAATCAACAAAAAAAAGTTATATTCATTATTGGTAGAATATTTGCCAAATTTTATTATTAAGAATTTATTATTGAACTGAATAGTTATTAAATGATTTTAACGATTGGTTAGAGAAAAATACTCTTACATACATATATATAGACATATATACTCGTACACACACACACACACACACATATATATATATATATATATATATATATATATATATATATATATATATATATATATATATATATATATATATATATATATATATATATATATATATATATATATATATATATATATATATATATATATATATATATATATATATATATATATATATATATATATATATATATATATATATTTACATATACACGCTTATGTAAGTACATATACATACATACTGTGTATGAATAAATAAATTTTATTATCCTTGTGTATTATACTAAAAACGTTTTTATGTATATCAAAATTATGTGGTTTTTTCTGTGATATTGCACACATTATCACAAATAAAACTGTTTATGTGTACGTGAATAGACTGAATAAAAAAATCAATAAATTTGAAGTAAACAGAACTAACCACATCAAAAAGAACTGAAACAAAACAAACAGATATAAAACCCTCATAAACATTTAACAATAAAAATATTTACTTTTGAACAAAAACTCGACATGTGCGTTGCAATGCGTTGAATGTGTGTATGTATCGCTCATTTGCTGCAACGTCGTCATAACTCAAAATATGTCATTTTTGAGCTAATAATGCTGAATTATTCACCATATTGTGCAAAAATTTCATATAAATATCTTGTATACTCAAATCTTGAGAGAAGAATGAAATTTGTTTTGCATTAATTTGTGGATAAATTGAAAACTTTAAACTCGTTTTAAGTAAAACTACATTTTTGAGTTATGAGGATGTTGCAGCAAATGAGCGATTTATGTAACAAGAAGTTTTTGCTGCTTACTAGAGATGGGAACCGCTCATCAGATTAGAGTGCATCACGTGTTTTTAAGACCCTACAGCAGTGGTGGCAAACATAAGCTATCTTTTTCTTTGTTTGTGTATGTGCTTCGCGGCTAAATAGATAGCCTGTGACTCTCACACACAGTGTACGTGTGTTGATGGTAAAAATCAGCCTATGCATGAGAGCATAGGAAAATTAGGGAATGGCCGCCACTGCCCTAGAAGGAAGAGAACTTGTATCAATACAAGTCACGCGAGTGGTTCTCAAGAACTAGCAACTGGTTCGAGCTCTGGAAGTTTATATGAGAGGGATCTGTCTTTTTTAGATGGCGTTGTTATTAGAGTGTATATAATTAAGATATTCCGTGACATGTTCTAGATACAAAATGAAGGTACCTCTTCTATGGTGGTTTCTTTAATGCTTGTGAAATTACTGACTTTAAACTAATATTTTTTATTTGTAAAATATCTGTATGTATATTGAAGGTATTTGGTTAACATTTGTGTTCTCTTTTCTCACGAATCGCGATAATATTGTATCACTTTTACTTTACTTTCACCCTTGAATATTCAAGAGTACTGGCGATGGAAACGTGGCAGCTTCCGAAAACAGTGTTTGTCCTGTTCTGCAGTATAGACTGAAAACTAAATTGATGTGGATTTTTCCCTTCTTCCTTGGAATATTGATCATATCTAATTCTTTCTGACGAGGTATCGTGAGTGAGAGATTACTCACAATCCCATCTCAACTATTTAGTTAAAAGATCATATAATTTTTATATACATGTTATTTAAAATAATAAATTTAAAATAATAATTAATAATTAATAAGACTTTTTTATTCTTAATATCTAAAAACCAAACCGCCCAACCAATTTCAATGACATTTTGTGACTGTGTATGGTTGCCTCCACATTGATAGAAAGGATACTTTTGGAACCAATAGTTGGCGCTGCTATCGATATACCCTTTTTAAGCTTTTTTATGTACGAATCTGTGTATGTATATGTTTGAATGCAGCTTGAAAGACAAAATATTTATAAATCCGATAGGTGGCGCAGCTGTGAAGACAGCTTGCTATTTTTTAAGGCTATCTGTCGCAAGACAACGTCTTTTCCGACTGCTAGTTTATTTATAAAAATGATTAGCTATTAAGTTAATCTTTTAACTTTCTTTGGATATAGTTATTAGTAACCTGACCAGAGAGATCCCGCTTTAGGCGGGACTATCCCGCTTTTAAGAGGTCGATCTCGCCTAAAATTGTTATCCCGCTTTATCGTGTGAGAAAGTATATTGACAACAAAAACAAATTTTCGTATTTTATTATTGCTTTCAACATAAATTCTCATATGAAATTTTCGTTTTGTTTTACAAAAACTGGCACTAAGGCTATAAATAAAATACTTTAAGTGACTGAAGTAAAAAGTCTCTTCATTTTCGTTTTTAATATGATTGATTTTTATGGTAACAGTTTGAAAATTTGTAGGGACAAGCGCTTCGATGTAATAATTAATAATTGGAAATGCAACTTTAAATTTTTTGTTAGTTACGTTATTTCGCATTTCAGCTTACGATATGGAACTGTGTGTTGCATACATTTATAAAAAATCATATATTATCATTAGTGTATTTACAACATTGCGCTTTCCATAAGATATTTTATAAAATCCCGCTTTTTGGGCCATATTTTGTTCAGGATCCCGCTTTTCAACCGCTCTTATCCCGCTTTTGACAAAAACCTTCTGGTCACGTTAGTTATTAGCTATTGTAAAATCAATTTTGTTTAAAATATACCAAATTATCTGTGGTGTCATGTTGATTTTAAATTATTCTGATAATTAAGCAAAATAGGTGAAAAAATTTATACTATACACTCCTTTCAAATTCGCTACGCCAATAAGTTTAAGGGTATCAGTCCTGTAGCCCAACAGTGAAACTACACGATCCCACAACAGTTTTCTAAAGTTGTTAATAGGGTTAATGTGTTTAACTTTTATAAAATATATTTCTGAACAAAAATTGGAAGCAATTTTAAAGTTAAAAAAAGTTCTGTTTTTCACTCGAAATGAAATTAATTTGGGTTTATCGTGAAATTTTTGTTAAAAATATTTTTTTATAATTTTATTATTAATTTCGAATGAAATACAGAACAGTCGCCAATATCATGGATTATGTTTTTTTTTCGACATGATTTCTTGACTAGAAAGATTACATTCCTTGACTGCGCAATTGGATTCATTGTAGTTCCCATAAAAAGTTTTGCTTCAAAAGACGTAATAAAAGACAAAAAAAAATCGTTTATTTGAAACTAAATAAACAATCCTTTCACAATTCAAAATTTTACAAACGATTAAGCAGTAATTAATTAAATACGCACCGATAATTTTCATCGGCATCATCATTATAATTTTCATCATCATTTTTCTTATGTAATTTTTTATAGGAAAAATTTTTTTGTTTACATGAATAAACAACTTAAATAAATGTTTTTATTTCAGGCGATTAAATAAAAACACGTTGGGCGGCCTTCAATTTAATATGAAGTAAAAAGATTATCTGAAAACAATGTTGTCGTAAAGATTTTCAGAAAAAACTAAATTTCATTTTCAGTAAAGAAATTCAACGAACTAGTAAATATTTTGTCTAGACGCGGACAAAAAAATTTGTAAATAGAGAAAAAAATTTCAATACTTTTGTCATAATTTATAGAACAATTGGTCTAAAAATACTTACAAATTCTAAACAAAATAATTAACTGTCAAAAAGAATATTTTGTGGATTTTTTGTAATATATCAAACAAACTTTTTGTCTTAGCTAGTAAAACCTTTTTTATATATTTAATTTTTAAATAATAGCCATCATCCATCATCATTAAGAATTTATGAAATTTCACTTTGCCAAATGCTTTCAACTCTGTCTGTTTATCTAAAGACTCTAAAAAATGAATAAGACTTAATGCAATAGCATTAAGGAATGGATTCCCTCAGAAATCTTCAATAAACAAATTTGTTACAATACCATTCCTTTTGATATCGTTGATGTGTTTGTTATTCATGTGCATGTCGTCGTCGGTGTTGCTTTTTACGACACAGAAAAATAGTTAGTGATGTAATTTTTGGTGGTTGTGTCGTAAATAAAAGTCAAACAAAAAATTCACTGATTCCGTAAAGAACATTTACTGAAAATGAAAGTTTATTTCAGACAAACTTTTGTTTAAAAATTTGTTGGTGATATTTTTTCTGTGTTGAAATGGATTATAAATATTTTCAACGTGGAGGGCACGTTACTCAATCCTTGAGGGGGACAATAAGTAATTCAAGGCATGAAATAGACTTAAATTTAAGGATTGAAATAAACTGTAACTCAAGGCCTGAATTGAACTAATTACAACTGTAATGCTCTACTTGAATTCAAGTTCTAAGTTTAGTGGAGAATGCTATTGAAATGAAGTATGTATGAAGTATTTCTTGCAAAAAACCGACTGCAAAACAGTTTGGCATACAAACAGACGAACAATCTTTCCAAAATATATTTTTTTTAAGTCTGACCAATCTGGGAGTATAACCTTTCATATGCATTAAAACTTTTCCAAATCGGTCTATAAATTTCCTTAATGGAGTTACACAATATAATATTACCGTTACTTATTAAAATGGAGCTGCTGTTCTTTGCCTCCCACCTACGGAATTGATTTCAGGCAGAATTGCGTATTGGGATATCCCACAGAGATGGAAAATTGAGATTTTGCTTGATAGATATATTTTCTTTTTTAAGATATTGTAATTTTCTGAGTATGTAACATTCCGTCTACATTAGACATGAAATGCTGTTAAAACAAATGCTCTAACAACTATGTTAAAACTCGCAGAAAGGTTTAACATGAGCGGTCTACACTTAAAATCAACAATAAAAATAATGTGAAAAAAGTTGTAGACCTCGTTTGAATATTTTTCTAGAAATCATCAAAAAAAATATTAATTTTCTTTTCAAACAATTTTGGTTGAACTCAATTTTAAATTCAATAAATAGTTTATCTAATTCAATAAATGTTTCATTTTGAGCTAAAAAGCAAAAACAAAAACCGGTTTCATTTTCAGTAAATGTTTAGTTTGATTTCACAAAAAAACGTTTATATGCCTTATTTCAGTAAAAAAATATTCTGAATTTGTAAATTTTTTTGTTGATTATGAGAAAAACATTTTTAGACAATTATTTTTCCTTTTTCGTTATATATTTTTTTTTATTTGTTTTGCTTTTCCATAATGAAATAAAGCAACAAATTTTCAAAATTTTCTTTTTCTATAAAAATATTTGTAAATATGTTTTGTCTGAATTTACAAATTTTTTATTGGACCGAATTCATCATAATGAAATTTGGGGCCTGTCCCACGATGTCGACAAGTCGATGTCGTTCTCTTATTTATATTGAAAACAATAATAAAAAATTTGAATTTGTTTTTGTTTTCAATCGTGGGACATCGTGGTGGGACAGGCCCTTAATTTTTTCTGTGCAACAACATTTGAAAACTATTCTAAAATCTACTGGCATACAACTCCGACAATGGGCTGAGAATCGAAATAAATAAATCGTATTTTCTTCTTTTTTGGATCTTTTCACAAAATTTCAAATTCATGTTATAAAAAGGTCACAAAATCTGATGTTTTTGTTGTATGAAAATATTTTTTAAAAAAGTCTCACTAAAATATTTATTTTCTATAATAAATTTCGGCTTTAATAAATATTGACTTTGAAGCTGAAACAATTTATAATTTTATAAATTTTATTTTTTATAAACTGATTTACTACTGCATGTTTTGTTATTTCAAAATCACTAAAATTTATTATAGGACAAAATTTACGCGATGAAATAAATATTCCATGAAATTTGTGGCATGTAACTTCCTTTATTTGCTAATAAAACGGACAGAGAATCAAGTTGGTTTGATAAATTGGTAGGAAATAAAATTTCTGATGGTTTTTCTTCAATTTTCTTTGTACCATTTGCTTTTCCGCTCTTGCAATAAAAGCGAATAAAAAAAACTTTCATGAGATATTTCATCGTGTAAATTTAGTATTACAAGATTTTTATCGAAATTTTGTTTGTTGATGATAATGCAGTTGTACATACCTGTCATCTGTTGGTTTATATGTCACAATATACTTTTCAACGGGATGTGCATTTAAATCAATCATTGTCTGCCACGAGACACGCACTGTGCTGGGAGTTAGAAAGGTGACCGTAATATTTTCCGGCGTAGCTGGTATTGTGCCTAAAAATAAAACAAATTTATGTTTATTGACATAAATACAAATACATACACATGAGCAAGCAGAAATATTTTTATGATACGTTAACATACAACAACATCCATATACAAATTTATATGCTATACTCCTTATTTATAATAATTATCAAAAGTTTATGAAAGTTTTATGAAGCGAATTTTGTATGGAAATTTGTTTCACAAACATTTTATTAACATCTAATAATATATTATGAATATGGCCTTATGTATATAATACTCATACACTAAGTCAACGTTCAGACGATGCAAATCTTATTGATCAGCTTCTGAATGAATACAAGTTTCTCTGTCTTTCTCACAGCTGAATAAGAAGCTGATCAATAAAATTTGCATCGTCTGAACGTTGACTAAGGGGAAAACGGCAACTTAAAAATAAAAACTCGTCATATTAATTCTTAATTTAATAATTTTCAATTCAAAAGAAAATCTTTATTGAAATACACAAAATCAACAATTTTCAACTTTGAATAAATATGGTTCAATATTGAAATAAAAATGTTCAAGATGACTGGACGACTTTCGTTAGTGTTTCTTAATGAATCAATATGTTTTTCATTGATTTTTTCTCGCGTGTATGATTAGCATTAATTTATAGTTGAACAATCTTTCAATAAATATTTATGTAGTCTTATTTAAATTAGTTAACAAATTAAAATTTTTTTATTTTATTTAAATTTAGGATATGAAATTATTATTCCCTACATAAAAGATAGTAAAATTGTTTTAGATCCCGTCACAGTTAATACTAAAATGTGTTTTTTTGTTTGTTCTAGGTAGTTTACACTATGATACAATAAAATCAGGTAGAACTGTCCCTACAACAATTACAGCAATAGAAAAACAACAGCCATTTTGTTAGTGTAAAATGTTTTTTAAAGTGTCAGAAATAGAGAAACAAGTCGATCGTTTTAAAGTCGGTCGCCACCGTCGTTTTTGAAAATTCGAGCCGCCACCGAATACATCGGACTGTTACGATTCTTAAATGTTGTTCAGCTGTTAAAAATGCATTGTTCATTTTAATTTATTTAATTTGATATACAATTTTTACAGCAGAGAATTTTATATTTCATGTACAAATCTTCATAAAAAATTTATTCGTAACAAGCGGCTTGTAGTAAATTTTTTTATTTAGCCGCCGCCGCAAATTTTTCATAGACTTGTTTCTTTGATAAAGCGATTTTGACTTTTGGCAAATCTAAACTCGCAACTACAGCTGCGCTGACAGTTTTACCTTGTATTATTGTATCATTGTTTACAATATTTATAAATTTGTCACTATTTTTATTTAAATCTTGACCTTAATATAATGAAACCTTTATATAGAATTATAATCTACATAAACCCCACCATGAAGTTTATTATCATAAAGATATTTTCTAACCACTATTTCATATTTTCATTTTCGCAGTTTTTTTTTGCTTAAACCACTCAATTCCGATTAAATGTGCATAAAAATAAAATTATAAATTATTTCATAAGCCATCCAACAATAGTTTTTTAATTGAATAATTAAATTAATCTACAAAATACAATAAAAAAAAAGAAATGAATAATTTGGATATTTTCATGTTAATATTTTATTACAACAACTTGTAACAAGAACAATGTTGAAGCATATCTGTGGTTGTCTTGAATAATCGCGTATGTCTAAAAATCAGTTTTTTAAGGAAATCGGAAATACTTAATTTTTAATACTACGGAATCTGTGTGATTTTTATGAAACTTTTTTTTGGACAGTCATGTAAAAATATGTGGTAAGAAGTTTGTGTACAAATTTCAGGCATAAATTCTCTAAGGGTAAGATCCTAGAGAATAATTAAAAAAACAGTTTGCCAAGGGCGCTAAAAGTGTGTGCAGAAAAAAAGCTTATGTCGATAACAGTTATTTACATTGCACTAATTCAAGCACACAAGACTTTTTTTAACTGAAAAATGCTTGCGCACAAGTAACTATAAGTTTTTATTAACTGAACAATAATCAAAAAATATTTCGTAAATGTGGTCAAAAGTAACAACGCATATGGCTATGTGTTTTTTTTCAAGAGCAATAAATTTCTAGCACGCAACACAATTGTAAGCCGATTTAGTTCATTAGAGCTGAAAAATATTTTAATGAATTAAGAACTTACGCTGTTATTAGCGAAATTTTAGCTCGATGTAAAAGAGAATATAGAATAAAGTAATTTGGCATCAATAACTCAAAAGCGACAAAAATCGACATCCGCGCTTATTCAAGAAAACCACAGATGTCACAGTCAGAACAACAATAGCGGCAATGGCAAAGAATAAAACTAACAAAAACTGGGTCAATGTAAAAATGTAAACTATAACAAAAAAAAAACTACTATAAGTTCAGTATTGCAGGCTTAAGAGTACTTTTTTCTTTCTTAATAACTTAAATATTTGTTGCGCCAGGTTTTTGAGTGTGGCCTAAAAATTGCATTATACTTAAACTAATATAGTCGTGTCAATGTCATTATATGTATATTACCAAAAGGTTTATGAAACAGATTTCTGTATAAAATTTGTTTCATAAACTTCTTCTAAACCTTTGATAAATAAGTATTATGAATAAGGCAGTCAGTCTAAAAGTCTTAAGTTGACTTTATACGACATGTTTCTTACATATGGCTTGGCAGTTGTGTGAGAAATATGTAACTTCGCATGTTTGGCAAAATTGGCCATTTATAGACGATTTATAATTTTTTCTTTCACACGTACATGTGCAATTACATCTGATATAACCTCTGATAGTTCACATAATGTCCATGGACATTATGTCACTCCAAAAAGTGTCATAATGTCCATGGACTTTACTATATTATTATTATTATTATTATTATTATTATTATTATTATTATTATGAAAACTATGACACTTTTAAATGTGTTATAATGTCTATACTTTTAAAAAAGAAAACCAATTCAAATATGCATATTTATAGTATGCTTATATATTTGTATATCCTTGAGCCTTGTCAGAATGGTGAGAAATAAAGTCAATTGACGTCAACAAAAATTTGGAAACAGCAACAACAATGCTTAAAGTATGTCGATTTTAAGAAATATTTGGAAATTGTAAGAAATTTTGCTTTTATTACTAAAAATTTTCTGCGTAGCCGGCCTTTGGCAGGACTTAAAGATTTGCTGCTGGCAAAGCAGGAAATCTCAGCTCAGCGAAGCCTCTATTCACAACAATGTGTTTGATTCAACTTTAGTTCATATGTTAGACGGGTTTATCATTAAGAATTGTTTAACAGTTGTTTCGATATACCAAGAGGGAAAACCCTTAAGCTCGACCGAAGACCAAAGTGTCACAATGTCCAAGGACCTTACGACACTGCACTTATGGACGTTATGGCACTTTAGCAGTGGGAAATTTGACAAGTCAGATGTAAAAAACATGTCGTGTACAGCTAGCATTAGCGGTAACATCGCATTTGTATTCAGTACACACAAATCTTATTGGTTTTTGACTGTTAAATTAAATAAAAAGTAGTGTTTTTAGCTGTTTTTATTTTTGAACAATTAAAAATTACCTTCACAAAATAAACAAACGTTTAAAAAGGTTGATTGTATGTATATAAGCACAAAAATATAAATGTGAAAAGGCCGTTAAAAGTACTAAGATCGAAATAAGGAACTTAATCCTTGATACCATCCTTGGTACCATCTCATTTATAAGTAACCTGCTAACTTAACAACAGTTTTTCCTCATAATTATTTCCCATATTTGAAAGGCAAATGCAAAAATTTATATAAATTTTAATCAAGAAATATTGGTTTTTGATATCAAAATGATATAAATGTTACACTGTGCATTGTTCTACTAGCAAGTACACATATTTTGAAACTCTTTATTTGTTTTCATTTAAACAGTTAAAAAACTGACAATAAAACTTAATTGAAAGAAATCGTATGTAAATGTCACTACTGCATAGAGAAAAAAACTAAAAAAAATAAGTAAATTGTTTTCTTTTCTCATTGAATAAATTTGCTATTTGGTTTTTAAATAGATTTTAAATAATTCCGTTTATTTTTTGTTTCGTCTTGGTAAAAACAAACATTCAAAAAGGACACTTACTGACGCAGCAAATTCTTGTGTCAAGCACTTTTTCCGTTTCTTTTCTTTACTTTCAACTATTTTTAATGTAAACTGCATTTTTTTCTTGTTCGTCTGGCTACAAGTTGAAATAGTTTGGTCCAAAACAATGAATTGAAAATGAAATATTTTAAAAAAGGTTACTTTGTAATATTTAATATTTGTGTGTTTTTTAAAAAATGTATGAAAGTGCAGAAGTTTTAGTGTGAAAATATTTATTATTCTATTACTTTAATATGAATGTACACATATTTTATGTGTTTGGTATGTAGAACAATAATATAATTGTTTTGTAAAATGTACGTTTAGTTAAAATGCCCCACTTCAAGCTATACTTTAACTTGAATACTGAATGTTTACTTTTTTGTTTTATTGTTCAAGGTCAAGTTTACTTTACTACAATGTATAATATTTTGGAATAAGATACGACGTTTGTACAACTAACTTTTGCACATACTTAGATACTTAGATACTTTAGAAGAATGATTTTTCAAAATATTGTAATGAAAAAAGAAATTGTATTGCCAAAGAAGGGCATTTTCAATTGTATTACGGTGTACTATTTATTTGAGCCAGTTCATTATTCACATTAAACAAATTAAATATTTATCTAAGTGACTTTACACTGTTCAACAAATTGAGATTAATAATCCCAATCTCTTATGAAAACTTCAGTTTCGATTACCTTGAATCTTGTGGTATTTTTTGTAGTGAAATGGATTTCAAAAATAACATTTATCTCCAAAAATGAACGCCAACTTCAAGATAGAAAATTTTGGCCCTTGAACTTTGGAAAATTAAGCCAATTTTAAGATGAAATTTTTCCTCCAATTTTATTTATGAAAACTGTTATTTGCTTATTAAAATTAATGACAAGTAAATGGATTAAAGAAAACTGACAAATTAAACTTGCTTCCTTGGAAATCCTGTTGGCAAATACAAACAGTTTCATGTCACATATTTATTAAACTATTTTATCGCTTAAATTTTATCGCTTCTAAATACATATCGTTATCGCAATATTAAAAGACTGTAACTAATTTTTGAAATCGAGTTTTTTTTTTGCATATTTCGATAGATGAACCTTTAATCAATCGAAATATGTAAAAAAAATTCGATTGAAAAAAAATGAGTTAGGGTCTTTCTATATTTAGGTAACGATACACATACATATCAATAAGTAATTTTGAAATTGCCGACAACAAAACTTTATTGATTCACTATTAACTTTGTGACGAATTGTACCGCAGACAATGCTCTGTGCTATAGAAATTCATTATGTATCTTTGATAATCCATTCGTGACCTTAGAACTATGGAGCCATTGTAGATTTGGAACCAGATATTTATTTTCACATTTTTATAACTCTAGTTCGTGGAACTTTTTACTGGATTTCTACACTAGTAATATTTGGATGAGTATAACGGAATAAACTTACTTCAAGTACGTACATATATTTTATTTATGTTGTATATCAGATGTTTTTTAAGAAAAAAAAATTTAAAAAAAATTCTTTTTACGTGCAGTCATATGTATTTTCAAGGATGGGTAAGAATTTTTTTTTATATTTTTGTACTTCTACTTCTATTTATTTATGAAATAGCGCCTCAAGAAATATTGGTCAGTTATTTCGTGTGGGGTTATTTCACAAAAATGAAATAAAAACAAAACTATAATGAATTCGTGCCCATTTCTGGGTGAGCTATTAATCATGTGAAACAGGTCTCCAGTTTCAAAACAAAACTACTTCCATAGAACAGATATGAAGAATTTTAATTTAAGCATATAAAAAAATTTTAAGGAATTGCTCACAAAAAATTACTGCATTTCAATAAAAACGCTACTAAAGTGTTAGCAGTGAAAATAACTTATATGCATAATCGACTGAATTGTATGAAAATATTCATCAGTTTTCATTCTACAATAATTGACTAACTTCACTAGATTTCTTTTAGCACAAAATGTGGCTTTTGACGAAAACCAATTAATAATTTTTCTTAGTGAATTAGTTTTGAAAATACCACTGTGCAATATGGCAACAGTAAAGTTATAAAGTGTGTTAACTTTATAATTCACTTTCCAAGGTTGTGGTGACGTATAAGTGTTATTGATTAATTAAATATTACAAATACACTACGGTGACTGGCTATTTTGTATGCGACAACATTGTAGCATTTTGAGCAGAATTGAAATTTTACTGCTGTTAAGTTTAAAAGCATTTTTAATTTACTGCTGTTGTTGACCTCAATAAATTTCAAATCTCTTTTTGCTGAAAATTATTATATTCTAAGAAGCCTTCTATATCTTATATTTTTATTTGTTTGGACTATTTTGCCCACAAAAGAAAAACATAATAAATATGAAAAGTTTTATAAACTGACCTCTTCGATTACTTTGTTTATGTGCTGTTTCTAGAACCCAAGCAATCGACTTGAATAGAAAACTGGTATGGAAATCACTCCAAAAACGGAATACTTTTCATATAAATTGTTCACTCAATTCGATTGTTTGGGTTCTACAAACAGCACATTAATAAAGTCTTAATAAATTTTAATAACATCTTACTGTAAAACCGTTTGTTATTGATATTTTTGAATGATATTTTTCAGTCATACGAATATACGTACTAAATAGCCAGCAATAACAAAACTATAACTTCTTGCTGAAAATATCAAAACTCCAAAGAAAGTTCCAAGAACTCCCGAGAATGGAATTTTTTATGGTTTTGACCATAAAGTAAACATTTGGTCCAATCACGGCTGCCAGATTTGACGATTTATCGTCATTTTGACGATTTTATATTCCAAAGTGTCGATTTGACGATTGTTTTCATGAAAAGTGACGATTTTATGCAGTGCTAAAAATATTGCAATTTTCTTTTAGCAAATATTATGCAATACAAAAAAACATTTTTGTAAACGAGACAGTTGGATTTTCCTCGTGTTATATGTGTATGAAAGGGTCTTACATATACGAGGGCGCGTCAATAAGTCCGTGACTTTTTGAATTTCCCGCCTTTTTAATTTCAAAGGCATCTGTCAGTTGACTCCTGTCAAAATTTGAATAAGTTGCGTTATTTAGCTTGTGTTTGACAACCACTGATAGAAGTAGACTACCCACAACATCTAAAAAAAAGTGGGAGGTATCTATCTATAAGTATGAATCCGAATCTGAGGCCCTTTTGATGCGCCGATTCTCAAATTTCGAGAAAATAGCGAAAACAAGAAGTTATTCGAAATTTTTAATAGTTTTTCGAAATTTGCGGGATAGCGAGCTGCAAACAGATATTGTCATGTTTTAGTTTGATTGTTTTTTGACAAAACTGCCAATAAATGAATTGAATTTTTTAGCGACCAATTTTTTTACGATTTTTAATAGTTGAACTGACGATATTTTTTTTTTTTATTGTCAAATTGACGATTTTTCCGCAAATTTATCTGGCAACCATGGGTCCAATGCCCATAAAATGCTTTCGCATATGGGATTTTAGAACATATGAGCTAAAGCCCAAAACTTTGCTGCAAAATAAGTCAAATTCGGAAGGGTACAGGGCCAACAAAAATGGTAAATTTGATTAATTTTTTTTTTGAACAATTAAGTTATGAATTTAGTCGAACTGTATGGGGTTATATCCAAAGAAATTTAATTATTTTTGGCTTGAGTTCGGTTTTAATTTAACTTTTTAATTAAATTATATTTTTATTTAGAGATAAATGTGAAGTATGTAGACAAAGAAAATTTTGTCTAAAATCATATCTGTGAAGATACCTTTTAGCCACATATATAATAATTATATCTTCCTGAAGAAAAAAATTTTTAATAAAAAAAAAGAATGATGGCTTTTTTAGGGCAAAAGCTGTCATACATTCAAAATTTATTAATTTTTAAATTAAAAATTGTCATCAACACTGTTTAAAACAACTTGAAGTTTTGTTGTTTAACTAACAAAGCAACAGTTGCAACAATTTTTTTTAATATTTCAAAGAACAAACACAACCCGCAAAGCGATCAGCTTGTCTGCGGAAAAACACCCAGGGTCTATGGCGGGAATCGAAGCCACGACCTCTCGACTGACAGGCTAGCGTCGCTACTACTCAGCCCCAGGGCACCCCTGTTGTTATTTGGATCCGATGCCATGTAAATACTATACCAAGGTTTTGAAATATTGAACATTTTTAATTTTCAAACGAGTATACCTCACTAACTATAAAAGATAAGTGTTTAACTAAACATGGTTTTAGAAACCTATAAGGGCTACAAGGGCACAACAAATTTCTGCAATCGGACGAGAAACAAATAAAAAATGACAATCATTGTACAAAAATTGTACATGCCCGAAGTGCCCTACTTGGTACTGTACAGCACCGCTCCTGAAAATGTAAACAGTGTGACAGGACTCTGAATTTATCTAAAAGATTGCTAAATTCAGGATAACACAATCCTAAGGACACAGATACACAACTTAGTTGCGTATATGCATTGCAAAACCCTGACAGAAACTAAAAAGTGACAGAATATGATAAGGAGGTAATTGATAGTCCTTTGGATAAGAGTTCTCAGATTATATTAAAAAATTCAAGAACCCTTAAATAAATTTCAATACATCAAACATGTTTACGACAGTTTTTCATATTAAAGTAAATTTTAATAATTCTTCAGTCACATGTGGCT
Source organism: Panzeria rudis (assembly GCA_956483635.1). Lineage (NCBI taxonomy): Eukaryota > Metazoa > Arthropoda > Insecta > Diptera > Tachinidae > Panzeria > Panzeria rudis. The sequence continues at coordinate 150,458,252 of OY101450.1, forward strand.
ATAATGAAAATTTTTTTATTTTAAAACTTTTAAATTTTATTTAAAAACTATTATGTATTCCTTTTTAAGTCGAATAGTTTTTCAGTCTAGTATAACTTTTCCAAAAACTCAAATTGAAACCACTTTAAGAGAAACTATTTGCGTGTCTTTAGGACAATTTTGCTTTTTTTCTCTCTCCCTCTCGTCAAAAAGACAGGGAAAATGAAGACATATACACAAACGAAAGGAAATTTATGTAAATTTCGACTAAATTACAGTTACATCCGTTAACCGAGTCTTCCCAATTATTCAAACAAACTTGTATTATTATTGCTATTTCATTTATAATTACAGCAATTTGCTTTATTTTCTTTTGTCTGACGCTGCTGTTGGTCGCTGTTGTTCTTGTTGCCAAAGGAAATTTCCAATTTTAGGGCAATTGTTGCAGGTTGTTAAATAATTGAAGCAAATTCTTGTAACAAGATAATGTTTGTCTATAAATAATTCTTGCTGTTTTTTTGTTTTAAGAGTAGGAAGAGAAAATGGATTTTTGGGCAGTCTGCCAAAGGAAAATTTATGAGGAAATATGAAAATATTAAAAAAGAAAAACATTTAACATGACTTACCAGCAATACAGGCGTTTACAATTAATATGACGATAATGAAGACAAACATGTTGATTAATGTTGCTAATGTTTCGTATGTTGCCGCCTTTTTTCTTTTTGTTTTCTTTCTGCTTTTTTAATAGTAATTATGATGTGTGACATTAACTTTTTCTTTTAAAAGTTTAATTGTTGTCGTTGTTTTTATTTTTTTTTAATATATTTCGAAACTACATTTGTACATACTAGTATGTATATTTGTGTGGATGGATTTACTCGTTTCTATTGAGCGTTCGATTAGTTTCTGCTGTTATCGACAACTAGTCGTTTGTAAAATAACTTTATGATGACTTCAGTCAGACACGAAGTGAAAGCAAATTAAGAAAAACAGAGAAAGGGATCATCAGAACGTGACGCAATTACACGAGAAGCTAAACGTGAGTGAATGTTTAAACGTTTGTATGATGAATTGATGTTGTTTTAATCAGTCTTAGTTTTTTGTTCTTTTTATTTTTTATCTTTTATTTTTGCTTGCGGATTTAATTATTTTTGTTTGTTAGTTTTATAGTCGTTGTTATTGTTTCAGTAGTTTGATGAGTTTGTTGAAAAATTTGTTCCCCGATAGTATAACTTTTTTTTCTATTCATATGGAAATAAATCAAAAATGAGTCGCTTTTGTTGAAGCAGTTGCTACAAAAAATAAATAAAAGTTGATACTGGCAGATTGTTTTATGTTGAATTTCTATCGTTCTTTATTCACAACTTTTTGTTATGTGTACTTTTTTATTGTTTCTCTCCGTTGTTTAGTTGATTTTATGTTTTTATAGAAAAATATAAATTGACGGACTGGTTCTGTGTTGTGTCTTGTATCCATGCATTATCTTTGTTTGGAAGGCGACCATTAATGGGGTATTTTTCTTTCTAAACCATTTCATTCATTTTGACTAGTAAAAATGTTTTTGTTTCTTTTGTTTCGTTCTTATATTTTATTATTATTTTATATTTACTTTATTTTATAACAGATGTAAAAAAGCACATTTTCTTTTAATCAATGTTAAACAGCTAAAGGAAGAGTAACAGAAATATAAATGAATATTATCACTAATAAACATTCTGGTATGTGATGGAAATCGATCGATTTCATAAAACTAATAATAGCCAAATATGTCTTAAGTAAATCGCACGACACAGTGAACTCGAATTTAGGATCAAATAATATATTATGATCATCGAAAACAATAAAAACATCACCAAGTTATCTTTCAGGAGATTTTATTTTTTGAAATCAACTCGATTTGAAATCGATCGATTTCCATCACATACCAGATTGTTTCTAAAATCATATCAAAATTTCAAATTAACGCAAAATATTGACCGTGTACGAGCCAAACTGGCCTCATATTCAAGCTCAGCGCATCAAAATACTTGTAGATGGTCAAATGCACAGACCAAAAAAACAGTAGATTTGCATGCTGTGGACATTTTTTTTATTAATTCTAGTATTTCGTAAATACACCTCGTGCACACGTTTTCAAAGTGGAAAATTTTCAAAAATCGTAAAATTTGAAGAAGTTAATTTCTCACCGGCCACATTTTTCTGTTTGTCTAGCTTGCCTTACTCTACGCCTCCACCTAACTTGAAATGCTGTTGTAACTTGAAGTTATGACTGCGTTGTTAAAACAATTACACTAACAATTATGTTATAGCCTGAAAAGCGCATTAACTTGAGCGGTCTACACTTAACATTAACTTCAAGTTAATGTTAAGTTAAGTTAGGTGTGGACTACAAATTAAGAAGAAATCGTAGAGGGGTAAATGATTCTACGAAGAATTCTAGGCCATTTTGCTCTAAAAACCATGATTCTAAAATATATTTCGATCCTGCGGAAATTCCAAAATATGTCGTAAGCAGTTCAACTAACATTAAACAAAAAAGGACTACCGCCAGTGGTTCCCAAATGATAGTGCCTTTATTACAGTAAATATTACAAAAGTACAGCATGGCGTATGAGTATTATTATTTAAAGTATTTGTAAATATTAAGTATACGCCAACTGCTTCATGAGCTTTTTGTAACTTATCCTATAATAAAGGCGTCATAAAAATATTTTTTGAGTTTCCGCAAACTCGAAATCCATTTTAGACCCATGATGTAGGGCAAAGTTACTTATAATTTTTCGTAGCACACAAAACAAATCGACCCACTCTAATGTACATAGAATCAAAACAAATAAAAAGATGCTCGTCATTCGAAACGGAAAAAGGACAATACTACATAACAAAACAATTATATTCCAAAAACTCGAAAAAGTTATGAATAAATGTTTAAGTATTCTAAACTTTTTCACATGTGATGCATTTATTTTTAGCCCACTATAGAGTTATTATATCATATCCAGCACATTTCTGGAAGCTATAGTGTGCAAATATAGCCACTCATCTATTGATATGCCAACTTTTAAATAACTCTGACCAGTAGTTTAACAGTAATATATTTTTTACCATTTATTTTGTGAGCACCTCTACAATGCACTGCAATGTTGCATGCAAGGCGAATTCATACAGGTGGCAGCATAACGGCAGCTAACTATTTGTTGCTATACTTATATTTTAGCCAAGAGATGTCAAAAAACATTGTCGTTGTGTTTTCTGAATTTTGTGTGAGTGTTTTTTCTTACTTTGTGTATGTGTTTTCTTGCTTTTCTTCTTTGTGTTTTTTCACATTTCTTGGCAATTTACACAAACGAAAATGCCCGTTGTTGTTCTATTGTTGCAAGTGTGGTCCTAGTTCTGCCACCTGTATGAATTCGCCTTCGTTGCATTTATAATTTTACATTGATTATATAAACAATATGCAATATGCTTTGAATTGGCTAACTATTAACAGTCAATATTGATTTATTAAAACGCAACCCCTTAAACATCTCAATTTGAACATAATTGGGCCTAGTCCACTTCCATAATAAATGACTCATGTAGTAAAATATTTTTATGTTTAAATAGGTATTATTAGCAAAATGTTTTGTTTATAAGCAAAAGTAATAAAATTCACATTTATTTATACAACTTCAATAAATTTAAACTGTTGACTTTTAGTTGTTGCTTTTAATAATTGCAATTGTATTGTTCGTTCTTTGTTCCGGAATAAAAACTGGGAGTGGAAAAACTTAAAACATACACGCATATACACACAAATAGATGTATTCATGTGTATTCATATAGCCACCTTCCCCAATCTAACAGTTGCATATACCAGCCTTCTTTTATTAAGTTTTTCTTTTCTGCTTTTTGGAGAAACACGTGCAAAGTCGATAGCAATTATAAGTTCGTGGATAAAAATCGTTAATTTTTTTTATACATCAACATGTTTATTTTTTGTTTGAAATCCGAAAAAGTAATATTTTCTTTGATACCATTGGAAATATTCGAATCTTAAGCTATAAATATGTAATACGATTTCTGTTATTAAATACTCTCTGCTTCTGAAGAGTTTTTGTTTTTAAATATTATTAACCAAGAATAAAAATAAAATATAATTTGCGAATTGGGTTTTATTACAGGCGATCCACGCTGTGATTTTTAATCATGACTAAAAATTACGAAAAAAATTTTTTTGTGGACAAGCGGGATAGAGAAGAAAGAGGTGTAGAAAAAACATCACAATGGAAATGGTTTTCCATTGGAAAAATTAGAATCTAAAGCTATAAATATGTATGTAATGCGATTTCTGTTATTATATACATTCTGCTTCTGAAAAGTTTTTGTTCTTTAATATTATTAACCAGTAATTAAAATAATATGTTATTTGCGAACTGTGTTTTATTAGAAACTCTTGAGATATTTATTAGTGTATAGTAATTTGTTTAATACATACATATTTATAAAAACACATACACATTTTAAAAGTTTTACAGGATAAGCATAAAGCTTGTTTAAATTAATAATATGTTGACAATTAGAGCAAAATCTTACAATACAAGTGAAAAAGGACCCACAAATTTATATATTTATTGTAAAATTTTGCATTAATTGTCAATATATTTTTTTAATTAAACAACTTTAATACTTCTCCTGTTAAACTTTTCAAAAGTTAGATAATGCTTTTTGCATTTTCTATGACGATATGTAAGTATAGCAATCATTTCAGTTTGTTTAAGCATTTCATCGGTGGTTCAAGCTAGATCACCAGGACACATTTTTCAAATATTTACTGCCAGGCCCACTATATCGACGCGATTCTTTCTTTCGCACAATTACATTTAAAACAAAAACGAACTGAAGCTTCAAGTATATTTACTTGCGCTTGAAACTTTTTTGTTAAATTAGTGTTTTGAAAGCATGGCATAAAATATCATACCAACAAACAACGGACATTTAATTTCCTTGTGAAAACTTAAACACCTTTTTATTTGAAATTTGCATGCTGAAGTATAAGTACTCATATTTTAATAGCACACAAGAAACAAAAGGAAAATACATATTTCCAACATAGTTTATCTACATTAAATACAAATTTAATCTTGGCAATAAGACTACAGGGAACAGAACACATCAAACCATTTTTCGCTTTTTAACACAAGTATTTATTTATAAAAGAAAAAATTTTACAAAGATTAAAAGGCATTTACCCAAAATTTTACAGGGTTGTACAGGGTTGAATGCTCACCATCTTTCAACATCTTTAAAAATGTTCCTATTCCTAATGTGCAATTAAAGCAACGGTAACTTTGGGGATTGCTGTGCTGAAACAGAAAATTAACACAATCTAGTAGTTAATTAATTCTGGTATGCAATTTTCACGAACAAATTATATACGGCACTGTTTGCGTCAATTTTGCTGAAAAAATATATTTTTTTTTCATTTGTTTTGGCTCAACTGAAATAGTGTCTTCGAAAGAAAGTCAGTTCATACGATTTTTTTCAGATTTTTGTGAACTAGTTGCAGAGTTATGGGGTCCTTGTTGTCGAGAAAGTCAATATTTACTGCCAGGCCCACTATGTCGACACGATTCTTTATTTCGCATAATAATATTTAAAACAAAAACATATTATAAAATTTTGTTTTTGCTTTAAATGTAATTGTAATAAAGAAAGAATCGTGTGGACTTAGTGGTCCTGGCAGTTAGCCTTTTATGGATACAGCTTGTATCAGCCCAGGCAAAAAAATCATTATGAGCTTTTTTTGTTCCTAATCTTTCGAGGAGTTGAAGCCTTTTTTTTAAATTTTTTGCATTATCGTTGAAAGATTTGGAACAAAAAAAGCACATAATGATTTTTTTGCTAAAATGTATGCCTGGCTTTTGAAAATTTACATAAAAAAACAAAATATTCTGGTATGTTCTGTATTCCATGCGGAATTATTATGTGCTCAATTACCAAAGCATTGTTGTTATAAATAATAATTTGCAAAAACAATACTTTGCTAATTCCGCACATTTTAATTCCGCATGGAATACAGAACACCCCCGATTAACTTTTTCGGCTTGGTGGATCCCATAACTCGGAAAACGAATTCATGGGAACTGACTTTTTGTCTAGGACACTATTTCCAAAACTTGAGCAAAAACAAAACGATTTCTTCGGCACAGTTAACGCAAGCACAGCCATACATAAAAATTGTAATCACATTCAACAGAGCCACCTCTCAACTGGTCATAAGCAAAAATACACATGTGAACTGATGATGTTAGTGTAGCGGTATCCGAAAGTAACGTTACCATGTTTTGCTGTATATTGAAAACTAAATTGATGCTAATTTTTCCCTAGTTCGTTGAAATATTAATCATGTACTCTTTCTAAATATAACGTTACGAATCTTATGGGTCGATTATAGATGGAAACCGAACCTCAGTTGCTAAAAACGGCCTTACGGATGACTATTTAGTACTTTTCTGGCAACCACAAATTTCCATTTGCCAGCTGGTAACGCAACTGAAGTTCGGTTGCTATCCATAATTGATCCATTAGCCTAATAATCAATTTCGATTCATAAGCAAATAAGCTCAAAATAATCATATTAAATATTTATTTCATTTGAGCGTAGCACTGCCCACTTTTCTAACTAAAACTAAATGTGTGTGCGAAGTTTCATAAGAATCGGCGAACTAGAAATAGTTGAAAAAGAATATAAATTCATTTTTATGGGCACTTTTCAATGGAACCAATCTGGAAGTACTTTCAGTGTCAAATCGTCTTGTATCTTTTTATGCGTGTGTTCCCTCAGAACTTCGATATTTATAAACCGATTTTGGACCTCTTCTTCGTTATTTTGAAGGACGTACTACCAGATCGGTCCCGTTGAAAAGTGTGCAGCAAATACACATATATGTCAACTACTTCTACTTAACCCATTCTTATGAAACTTTGGACACACATTAAGTTCTCGTTACAATACAACATTATGATGGAAAAAAATAGGCAGCGCCACGTTCATGCAAAGTAAATATTCTTTTTCGACAACTTTTACTAAACTAATCCTTATGAAACTTTGCATACACATTTAGTTATCGCAATAATACAACAATCGCAAGAAAATAATTAAATAAAAAACAAAAGAAAACTTTAATTCTCGTAGCTACAACCAATCGGAATATATCTGAAAAAAAGATAACGTTGGATTCTATGACACCAAATTCTAATTGTAGTTCTGATATGAATAACTAACTGATAATAACTGAACATAATTTTTTGTTTATTTCAATCCGATTATTTCGTTAGATTATATGTTTATAAAATAAGTACATGCATTTAGGTTGTACGCGTCGGTATCAGCACATTGCTCAGTACGTTTTATAATTTATAATAAAAAGCCTTCATATGATCTTTGTAAAGAAAACAATTTAATATTTTAATATCTCTTCAATATGTTAATAGGATGTAAATGTTTTAACATCTGTTTATTTTAGTTTAGCACTTCCAATCATTTGAATTTACAATCTTGTGAGGTTATGCATGTTTAAGCCCCACGATAATGCATAAGTTTTCATTTTAGCTGTATGAATGAATATTTGTTTAGTGCCAATAGCGTTTTCATGAATCTTCAAAGAAGAAAAATCAATTTCAAATACAACATTTACATAAGAGCACACATAAAGAGTTCTTTCCTACAGAATTGAATACACGCACGACATTATACTTGCACGAAATACGTCCAGACATTATATACGATGATCCTTTTATTGGAAAAAAACCAAACATTTTGTTTAGTATTTCCGTTTCTCTCTTTCCTGCGATATGGAACACACACACACACACTTATTCACCATTAAACACTTGTTTTGTGTTGTTGTTAACTTTTACACGTAAACACCTGCGATTTTTGTTTTTGTAATTTTCGGCCTAAGCTGTTTGCATGAATATCAAGATTTATTTTTAGATTAATTATTTCTCATAATCCCACTTGTTTACAAAAAAAAAACTTTTTAACCCGAATTAGACGTTAAAGAATTTTTATGCCAAACCATTTATATCTTATTCAAAAGAATGTTTCGCAAATGTTAACTTATAAATTGGGTATCGAATTAAGCGGAGTCATTTGTGTTCAGTTTAACAAATACAATATGTTTGTGCGATTTTTGTTTTGACGTTAAAGTGATTTGTTGCACAGGCTGCTTCTATTTATGACGACTGTTTATCATTAATTTTCGCAGTGTTTTATTCATGATGTTTATTTCTTCACTAAATTTATTCATTGTTTTTGTTTATAATAATAAAAATAAAACTAAACAGCAAAACGAAATAACACGGAATTAGATTTAAAGAAAAAGTGCCAGAAATTCTTAACACACTGAATAAACAATATGCATATAAATATGTACATTAGGGTGGGTCGATTTGTATGGATGCAAAAAAAAATTCTAAATCGTAGGTGGGGAAAGATTCTACGAAGAATTCTAAGCAACTTTGCCTGAGAAACCAAGGGTATAAGACTAATTACAATCTTGCGGAAATTTCAAAATATGCTGTAAAGTGATTTAGTTCGTATAAAAATAACTGATTCGGGCAGACCCCTTCCGAATGGTTTCCAAACTATGACGCCTTTATTATAGGAAAAATTATAAAAAGTGCTTGAAGCAGTTTATCTCAACACTCGAGGCGTATGAGTATCAACGTTTAATGTGCATATTGATAAAATATTAAGTATACGACAAACTCCTTCAAGCAGTTTTTGTAATTTATCCTTTAATTAAGTCGATATTTTTTTACAAAAAATTTACCTATCCTAATGCATACACATACTATGTATAGGTATGTACATATATATATATTTTTTTTTTTTTTTCAATATATTCTGTAGGGGAATCCTCAATAGAATTATGGCGTCCTTAAGTATTTGACACTGTTATTGAAAAAATTAAATGTTTCTCATACGAATTTCAAACTACAAGTGAAGCCCTAAGTTAATTACTTCGCTAACACCTTTCGCTTACAAAAAAGCAGCTAGTATCACAAAGATTTTAAAATGTAGAACAAATATATTTCCTGAAATTTTAGTTCTTTCAATTGAGAATTCATCGCATGAAATGCATACCTTTTGCCTCACAAATCTGCTTATCTGCAAGTGCAATTACTATAAAAGGAATAATCAGTTAATTTTGCTCTTTTAATTTATTTTCTAATTCCAAGGTTGATTAATACAGGTAGTTTATCTATTTTCATTATTGGAACTGCCAAAAGTTTTTTATTTTTACACCTCTTGAAGTGATAAAAGAAGTGGAAAGAAAAAACTAAAAAAGTAAATTGAAAAAAATAATAAATCAAGACTTGAATTTTGACTCGTTGTGTTTGTCATTTTGTATTTGTTTTAGTATTACCACTACCTGTATTAATCTACCGTACCTGATTCACAATCCTTGTTTCTATCAAAACAAAGAAATGAAACTACTTTCTTACAAGAGCTTTGACTGTGTTTAGATAACTTCATTAAAGTCGTGGAATAAAAATAATATTTATTTTGCGTCTAATAAAATGACAGTCAAAAAATATAGTCAACTACAAGGTATATTTATATGTGGTATACTAGCCCCTTTTGGCCTTGGAAAATTACTTCTTTCGATGTCGAAAAATGTATCATTTTCACATCTGATGTGGATAAAAAATACAAGCGGTAATAATAGCCGAAAATAATCACCTGTCCTGTTGAGGCCACATTGTAAGAATTCGCATTGTTTAAATAAAATGTGATAGAGAAGACTTTCGCCTTCTCCTTTTTTCGTCAAAAGTAATTAAGAGAACACTTTATCAGATTATTTGTACATCGCTCAGGCTATCTTAACAAGAGCTTATAAATATATACAATTTTATTTATCATATCAAAAGGAGCACTTTGTGTTCAGTTGTTTGTACAAATTTCTTGACAGAAGAAAAATTCAAACACGATGAATATTTGGGCAAGTGGGTATGTACTCGTATGTTTATAAATTTGTAATTGGAGCTTCCATATAATAATATATATATTTATATACCCATGTACATTGTACATACATATGTATCTATGTATGTGCACCCATATAATATATTGTACATGCATGCGTGTGTATTGTTACAACTAACTTAAATGAATAACTCGTGATTGAGAAGCTTTAGGGTGAAATTACTTAATACTTCCACATGTGTTGCCTTTCAAGTCAATTGCTTCTTTTTCATTTTTCACTTTATTTAACTTGAAACTTGTTAAGAGTCATTGTAAAATCCTTAAAATTTATGTTTCGTTATATTTTGTTCAAAGATAAACTCAATCCTGCAGGGCTTAAAATGTTATTTATGTGTAAATATAATTTTTTATCTTTACACAAGAAACGAAAGAACAACAATGGATGATAGTAAGATGTGTATTCAATGAACACGACATTTCTTTTATTCATATTATTTATTCGGGTGTGCTTAGTAAGCACGATTAAATAACTTTAGAAAATTATTACATAGTTTTAATAATTTTCTATTTCTTTCCCTTTAAGCAGGGTTTGCGCTACACAACATTTGCCGCATTTATAATTTTAAACGAAAATTAACTCTTACCAATAATAAAAATCTAAACTGCAATGCGTGTAAAAGTAAAGGAAACTTCAAAAATAAGGAGAAATATTGTCTAAAGAAAATTTTTTTAATTTTCTAGTTTAAAATCGAACAGCCAGAATATACTTTAGATATTGAATTGAATAATTTAAGAGAGTTAACAGAATCGTACTTCTATAAATATTTATTCATATCTAATTATATAATCTAAATTTTTTTCATATATTTCCATTGTTTGGAATCTGTAAGATCAATTAAACAAGTATTCTAATGAATATCCTACTACATGCATATTAAATTAATGTATGCATGCTTGTGTTTAGCTGCTTGTGTTCAGGAATTGTTTATGTTTGTACATAAAGAGCATAAAAATAATGCATAAAAATAAAGTAAATACTACTGACTTACAAATTGGAACTTTTTTTCTCCGTTTTTGACAAAACTAAAATTTATCTAATCAGTTTAATGCGCTAAAAAATACTGTGTCCTCAGTTTTTTTTCCTATCACTTACCGATTTCTTATGGTCATATCTAATATTACCACCAGCTACACCAGAATATATAACAGATGCATGATAAAATTATCTTCAAACTATCCTAATATAATTAGGCAAACAAATCAGTGGTTTCTTAGCTTATTCACAAATTAGTATAGAAAAATAGTGGTTTTATATGAAAATTTAAAAAAATTTAATTTTTATAAAAAAAGGATATATATCTTATGAGCAAAGTAAGCTATGAATCTTCAAAATCAATGGACAGATTTCGATTTTATTCACAATTAATCGATAAAAATCACAATTTCCATATAACCAACACACATGCACATACATAATATAAAATTTTATTGTTGTATGGAAATTATGATTTTAATCAATTGAGATCCCTCACTTAACTATGAATAAAGTCAACATTTGTCCATCGAATACATGATTTATGGCTTGTTTTGTTCATAAAACATATATCGTTAAGATCAACTTTTAAAAATTTAACTGCCTGTTCAACGATGTCGAAAAAAGATGTTCATGCGCATTCTAAGCGAAAGAACACTGATTTGCGTTCATGAACAAAGTCATAAATATGTTTCTATACGAACGATAACTCGAAAAACAAGTAGAAAGAAAACGTAAGTAGTTTCATACGATATCCGATTCAACAATGTCGAAGCAATACGAACGTAATGTCAAAATCGCTCACTTACTGTGTTGCTTGCGACTGGTAAAAATTTTTGCATAAAAGTCCATTAAATTCTTAGAACTCGTAACATCTCTCTTTATTATAATATTTTTTATCATTCTTATTAATTTTTTTATTATTTATGCTCATACCATGGTGAAATAAGTATACAGGTGGCAGCATAACGTCAGCTGATTATTTTTTGCTCTGCTAGTTTTGTGCATAATCCGCGTCCAGCACGTATATATTTTTGACAAGCATCATCTATTTTTTTTGTTGTATTGTTGTATTTGTTTCCCTTATGCGGTCATCTGTATACTTATTTCACCATGGCTCATACTCATGATTTTTTAAACAAAATAAAAGCCACTAACACATTCAAAACTTCTGTTTTCTTTACTGTGTAAGGCCCATCAAACAAGGTAGTCGCACCTGTACAACAAAACTAGAATTTGTATTAGATAATTATAAAAATTTGCTGTACAACTGCGAGTACCTTACAATGGACTCTCTTGCCGTTATGTTTGGTTGTATTTTTCTTCAAACAATTTAGTAGTATTTTCAGTGTTTTAATGAAAATTGTCAAATAAACTAGAAATTTACAATATGGCATTATTGTAAAATTTTAATACTTAAGAGAGAAAAATTGACACACGTAAGTGCAAGCAAACGAAAGCTGTAGATATTGTTGAACCCAAATTGACTAGATTTCGAGACAGTGGCTTTCGATCGCTCAGGTTTTCCTTCGACATCGTTGAACAGGCAGTTATATTCTTTTATTGAGTAAAAGTGGGCAAGCAAAAATGAGAGACAGTTCTTGCCTTGTTGAATGTTACGCGAAGAACGTTATTCCGATAAGTTCCGATATATAGTTTATAAATATTATGATACATCATATATGTATGACGCCAAGTTTGCATACAAACTGAAGTCAAACACTGTAATGCAAGTAGTAAATCATTGCAAATATACCATAAAAATATATTTACGAAATAAAACTAACTAACAAAACATGACAATTAAAGAACTTGTAAATAGCTGGATTAAGAAACAACAACAACATATGAGTATATGCTCTAACTTCTGAAACACTTTAAATCACATGAAATCAAGATATCGCATGATATTAATATTTGATGTTCCCTTGTTTAGTTATTTCCTAGTCACGAGACAATAAGTCTGTTAGTGATTTCCTATTGACGCCAAAATATAGGAAACTCTCGTTAAAAAGCATTTAGCAAATATTGTTTAGTGATTTCCAAGTCGCCAGAGAATACAATTGCTAAGTAAATAGAATTTAACGCTAAGTAAATAGAATTTAACTCATATTCTTTAGTCACTTTATAATCGCAATACAATGCAGTAGATCATCGATAAATAGTATTTAACAAAGATTGCAAATCGACTATAATCGTTATCACGACTAATCGCTCCTTTTAATCGAAATAGTAATCTAACCCCATAAAAATTGCACCTTTTGTCAAGCAAGGAACATATCGCACCTGTTCATCAAAAGTAACACAACTCAAAAAATTATATTTTCCACTTTTTTGAAGGAAACAGTGTATGATTACCATATCTAACCACTGTAAAAATTTTGGTATTGTATTATTTTATTGAAGTATTATTGAGTTTCCTTTACAACGGTATATTTGTTTATAACAATAATTCCATTATATTGGCGCAATTAGTTTCTTGCCTCTACTGAAAACTTGTAAATTTTGAGTTGTGTTACTTTTGATGAACAGGTGCGATATGTCTTTGCCAATGGACTTTTATCTACTCTAAGATTCATATAAATTTGAAATTTTAAGTTTAAAATGACTTTCCTGTTTAGTAATTAATCAAATATGTGACCTATCTGCCAACCACGTAAAACATCTTTCAAAACGACTTAATACAATTAGGTCAGGCTATCCTTAATTGAATGTTTTGTGGTCAAATTATGTTTAAATTTGCGCTCATCTGTTAACCAAACGTGTGAAAAAAAACATTGTGTTGCCTATCTCTTTCCATTCAGTTCTTTTACTAGCCCTGAACTGTCAGCTGTCGAATTGCTTTTTTTCGGTTGCCAACACTTCACTGCACAAATAGTGACAAATTCAACTCTTGCGTTAATTTTGGTACACCCTATACTATCAAAAAAGCAAATACACACCAACACACTTAAACAACAAATTATTTCTCATTTATTTATTTTTCTCTCCATCGACCAATGTTTTAGGTTAATTAATTAATTAAGTTACCACCTAGGTTAAGATATCCAATGGGTAATTTATACCTTAGACATCTATTTAATGCAATTGCGGGCATAAGCGTCACAATAATCAGACAGGGGCTGAAAAACTGTATTTCACCAACGTATGAGTGATATTTATTAACTTTTTTAGACTAATATCACTCATATGTAACGAATGTTATGTATGTACTAATTTATTCAATAGGGCTTTTGCTATAATCGGTTAATCGCTCGACTAATTAATCGAGGTTTTGGCTTAATCGGTTAGTAATCGGCTAATTTCAGTATTAATCGGTTAACCAATTAATAAAGTTTTTTCATAAGCTTTAATAAAGTTTTTTTCGATATAACAAGAGGGAGAACACTTCAGACCGGCCAAAGGCCAAAGTGTCATGGACGCTATGCCACATGTCCATGAAGGTTATGACAAATGTTGGAGTAACATAGTGTCCATGGACATTATGTCACTGAACACTATCACATGCCACCATCTAAAGGGAGATCATACGTATGTAATCTTGAATTCTATAATTCTTATTTATTATTACGAGTATAGTGAGTAGTGCGGAGGCTGTGGGTTCTAATCACATCATAGAATCTGGTCTGTTTCACAACAATGAGTAAAGGTCTAATATAATTTTTATGTGCATAATGATATTTGTAGCACAGCGTCTTCACGTGACATATCAAATATTTTTCTGTTAGCAAGCGTCAAATTCAATCGTGTAGACTTCAAATTAGTGTTATCTCAATGCAAGGTGGATTTATTAACAGGTAATCGTATTTCCACAGCTGATTACTCTTTTTTTTATTTATTTTTATTTATAGCTGTCAAGGCTGTTTACGTTTGTTTTTATTTTAAATTAAAATGAATTATTTCCGTTTGTTTAAAAAAAATTTTAAATATAAAACCTAAAGAAGCTAATAAAAATAATTGAGAATATTGCCTACCCGTGGAACAACAATCAATAATAAACATTGAACCACCAATAGAAGATTGTGATAGCTGAAGAAGTAATAATTTGTGAGTGACTCAGCAAAAAATGCAATAAAAAATACTTAATGAAAATCATTTCTCAGCTCGCTTCAATTTATGCACAAAAGCCATAACCCATACTATTATAATGGGATCAGCGCCACCTTTATATTATATTTCACTATGACTAAGATTCCCACTTTCTTTGTCCACCCGGTAAGATGTAAATTGCTGTCTGTGGTTGTAACATTACATGCATTTGGTTATGTCCACGCCTCAAAACAACAAAAGAAATGACCCGATTTAGGCTATGCTGTGATTGCCGAGCAATATCGCCATGTTTTTTTAAATAAATAAATACTACTACTCCTGCTGCTTCCAGTATATAAATATATCAGTTTCTTTTATCAGTTTTTAACAAATTTATAATTGAAAATGTACAAAAATAAGTTTTATTTATTTAACACTTTGACAGCTACAAGGAAAATTTCTAGCAACAAACTACATGTTGTTTTTGGATTGTTGTATTTGTTTTAGTACTGCGATTACCTGTTAAACTAAATATGTATGCCTTGATCTCAATGTTGTAATAATTATTATGAGAGCGTTGTTATAATAAATATTATCACAACAATCTTATGATGTGAAATGTCAAAAAAAAATTAAAATAAATAAATATGTGTTTGTGTTTATTGAAATAAATTAAAATCCAAATTTTTTATAAAATTTCTGTGAATTTGTGTGTTATATATTTTTTTTTATTTAAGAACGTCTAGTCCTTTTAAAACATTCATTAGTTTTCAAAAACAGATTTTCAGCTAATAATCCAGGTTTAGCCGAGCATCATTGATTAGTTAAACACAAATTATTACTGTAAAAAGTAAAGCCACTGAAAAAAAGTCGACAGAGAATTAAAAGTAAATGCTGCTATTCATTAATAATACAAGACTGCAAAGTGTAGTATCGCCTCCTTTAAGTCTGTTTCTTAGTTTACTTAAACGAATGTTAAACTAAGTTAGTTTAACTTAGTAAACGAAAGTTATTAGTGTAAAAAGTAAAGCCACTGAAAAAAAAGTCGACAGAGAATTAAAAGTAAATGCTGCTATTCATTAATAATACAAGACTGCAAAGTGTAGTATCGCCTCCTTTAAGTCTGTTTCTTAGTTTACTTAAACGAATGTTAAACTAAGTAAGTTTAACTAAGTAAATCGAATCTTAAACGCCTTACATAATCAAAAGTGGAGTTATTAAAATTCAATAAAAAATATATTTTCAAGCCTAAGAAATGTTTTCGATTTACATTTACATTTTATGCTGACTTGAGATATTTTCTTTTCTCTCCGTTATTATATTATTTTGTTTATTTTTAATTTAATGTTTTCTTTTATTGACCCTTCAATTACATATTTAATAGAAAAATAAATAAAAAATGACCGCAGTGCGTGCTGCCTTTTTTAAATTTATGTTTTTATTTCCTCCTTCACCAAAATAGCCAATTGTGTATTTTTACCCTTTTTATTTAGCTAAGAAGAGGAAGATTCAGATACAGAACATGAAAATTATTTCATATGCATACATATAAATTTTTGTTAACATTTTAATAAACAAAACAACAATTTTTCGATTTCCCTCAATGTTCTGTTTTCGAAAATTCATTTTTGTTTGTTTTCATTTGCTTACGCCTGCAGCTTTCTTCAATGTAATAAAAAAAATCTTTTAAAAGCCAACTAAATGTTCGAGTAAAACATCAAGTCAATAAATCCGCTTGTGTGAATGTGTGTACATACACTCACTCATACATACACTTAAAAGAAAAATCAAGTCATCCGTACTTAAATAAAGCATCATCCATTCAATTTTTAGCTGTATTTTATTAATTTTTTTCAATCCAGAAACAGACTTGATTTAATATTTTTAATGCTGAAATTTTAATTGTCTTTGTTTACTTACTTTTTAGGGTTCCGTACACCAAATGTGTAAAGGAACCCTATTGTTTTCGCTACGCTGTCCGTCCGTCTGTCTGTCCATCTGGCCGTCTGCCGTCTATCTGTCACAGGCAGAAAGGACAGTGTTTATGTTTTTTTAAATAAATTTATTTTAAATAAGTTTTATATTTCTTAATAATGGTTAACAAAGTTAACCGAAATATCGGAAAAGATGAAAAATAAAAGCAGCTTTTTTACAAAAATTAATTTGTTTTTATTTGTGAATAGACCTTAAGCCGGAATAAAAGTTTTTCATAATATTAAGGCTGAACCCACATCGAATACAAAAAAAAACAGTTTTTGTGGCGTATACGACAACAGAACATTAGTTCTTATGAGACCATGTGCGTTATAATCATACGAGTGTGTTTGATGTATAAGACAAAAACGTTTTGTCGTATTTGGTGTGTTTTCAGGCTAAATAATAGAGATCAACTATACAAATCCTACATTTCATATTTTTGTAACGTGCTTTTTCCAAATTAATATTTTACTTTTTAAGTAATATATTAAAGTTTTATTAAAATACATCGAAATTGATTATGGAGAGGTATTAGCTAATTCCTATGCGCATTTCATTGGGGCTAATACAAATCGTCAGGAAACTTTTACCCAAAAATTTCATTAAAAAAACTATAGATATTATATTAAAGTTCTAATCATACAAATAAGAAGTTTACATAATCAAAACATGAGCTCCATAATCAATCATGTTTTTTTATTATTTTTTAATTGCACACGACAACCGTTTTCCAACAAGGTTTAAGCGTAGTATGTAGTACTTCCTGAATTTCAGGTCCGATATTTTGCATTTATTTCTACACGGCAAAATAGTTGTAGAGAAAATTGTTTTCATTCACGCCAATTCACTTAAATTTATTAATTTTAACGTGCAAAACTTAAAAAATTATTCACAACACTACACAAAAACAAAATGTCAAAAATTCCGTGCGCAAACAATATTCTGAACATTAATTTTTGTTTCAGTTGACGGAAAAAAATCTCCACTAATTGATATCACATCCTTGTGTTAGACAAAATGTGTGCTAATTTTTCTTTTCAGCTGCGTACCACCAAACGAAAAGTTGCCTGAAAGTTTTTAGAACCTGAATTTCAGTTTGTTTTTTTTTTACACATACTTCTTATGGCAGCCTGAAATTCAGGCAGAACTGCATACTACACATTAATTTGAAATTATTTTTTTCATTTCGCCTTATAAATACTTTTATTGTTATCCAAGGCGAATTCATACTAGGTGGCCATTTCTAATTATATAAAGGTGTAAAAAAATCAAATAGATTCATATCGAATACAAATTATTTGTTGATTTTTGTATAAGTTTCAAACCCTACTATGCTTATTTTTTGAAAATAATTTGTAAATTCTCAAATGGTTTTCGGAAGTTTGTGCATAAGATAAGAGGCTTGTAACTGTTCAAAAGTGTGATTGAAGTCTACTGGCGATTTGGTAAAGCACCAATGAAATGCATATAGACAATGCTTAATCAACCATCAACAAATAAATTTAATTTATTATTAATTTTTATCTATTTATATCCCACTGGGCAACGTATTTAATACCTAAGCCAGCTTATCACTTAAAATTTTTCATACTTGATTAATCAATTCAAGGGCTGATTTTTTGAAAAACCTTCGTTCTTTTTTTCTTCTTGTCTCGAAAGCGATTAAGTGCTATTTGTACTTAAACCTTTAAGTACGACCTTTCTTTAACGTAAGAAGAAAAATACTTAAATTTAGAACGAAATCTTTCTTTCTGTGTAAATATGTATTAATATCCTTGAAGTTTTAAGTGTTTTACGAGATTTTCTCATCCAATTTTGTTAACACAAGTTTGTTGTTTTCATTCTGCAATGTTTTCCAAATATATATTTTTTTATATATTGAACAATGAATCCATTATGTGTGCGTAATTGTGGTGGTTTTATAAAGACATTTACAACATAATAAAAAATAAAAAGCTGGGCAACACATCTACACTCACGTATACTTGTGGTACTGATACAGTTTTTGTACACACGAGATCATCCGTTTACTCGGAAAGAGGATTAAGTTTAATGTTCATTCATGTTAATAATTTAATCAAAAACTTCTAAGAAATTTATTATTTGACATATTGTATTAATTATATTTTAAATGAAATCTATTTGTTGATGGTTATTAAGCAATTTGTAACTTTGTAACTGTTCAAAGCTGTGGTTGAAGTCTACTGACGACTTGGTAAAATCGCCAATGAAATGCATATAGACAATTGCTTAATAACCATCAACAAATAGATTTCATTTAATCAAAAACATTAACTGGCGCTAAAAAAGTATCGAAAACTGTTGCGAAAGTTTAATCATTTTGCAATTCGTTTCGTAATTTGTATTTAATTCTTCTATTTACCAGCAATTCATTGCTGGAATAAGTGAATTAATTTTAAAATTTTTACAATTGGCTGAATATTTGTGACAACAAAATAAGACGAATAAAAAATTGATATAGTTTTAACAAAATATAATATACTACACTTTCCGACTCAGCGGTTTATTTGTATTTACACAGCGTTCTCTGCCAAAAATTGAAGTTAA
This sequence comes from Panzeria rudis, assembly GCA_956483635.1. Classification (NCBI taxonomy): domain Eukaryota; kingdom Metazoa; phylum Arthropoda; class Insecta; order Diptera; family Tachinidae; genus Panzeria; species Panzeria rudis. Next base: position 150,477,814 of record OY101450.1, read on the forward strand.
TAGACTTCAATTGGGAAAGTGCTTATGTATTCGTCAATAAAATAAGCTTTTTATAAACATTTATTTTAAAAATGTGTAAATATGTATAGCAGTATATCAATCATAAATCCTTAAATGTTTGCATTTTAATGTTAACTTGAAAATATATTGCCAAAAATTATTTATTATGACATTTTTATGAAATACGTTTCATCAAATTTCCCTTTTTTTTATAGAAGATTTAAGAAGAAAGTTATCAAGTGGGTTAGGAGATATTACAAAACAAAAAATTTCTAGAAAATTTATGTTGGTATTTCTTTTACCGTGCTGAGCTATCTAAAAATTACATCAGCAAAATGATTTGAAATTATGTCCAAAAGGTTTGTTTTTTTTTTTTCAAATGAATGTAATAAAAAGTTTGATTGCATATTAAACTTTGTGTATTTTTTGCACAACCTTTTTATTGAACAATAATATTCAATTTATGTACTTATCGTTTTGCAAAATGAAAATTAATGTATTTTAATTAAACTTTAATGAAACCTTTAAACGTTTAACAGTTAAGATTAATAAATTTCTGAAGAAAGTGAATTTGACGTCAGCAAAAAAAAAATTGCTGCTTTTCTATTTTTTATTTGTGTTTTACACAATCAATCCTTTTTCAGATTTGAAGTCGCTCAAGTGTACGAGGATATTTATTGCTATTTTCTGTTAGTAAATACACCATCCCAAATTAGTTCAATTTTGTTACTGCAGAAAAGTATTTATTCGTATGTGTATAAGTTTTTTAGAACAACAAAATTGAGTTAATTTGAAGAATGTCTTTAAAAGTCTCGTTTTTTGTTTTTTTGTTTAAAAATTTATAATAAAATTTAGACATTTAGATTTAGATTTCGTTTTAAAAGTTGTTCTTTTGGTATATTTCGCAATTTCATTTCGTGTCAACGTATGAGCAATATGAATTAACTTATTGAAACTAATATCACTCATCCCGCTTTTATTACACAGTATTATTGCATTTGTTATTGTACAGTTTATTGTCGTTTTGACCTACACTATGCAACAAATGGCACTATATATTCAAACAAAATATTGCCCAATTTTCCTGACAATGACAAAGTAAACATAACCTGACAAAGTTACCAAACATTACAAAATTTTCTTTATTGTACAGTAAAAATCAAGTGTTTTGATTTTTGCCAATATATTGTGCCACCTACAAATATGACTGACATACACATTGGCGATGCTATTGTACAATATGAAAAATTGTACAAGGGATATGATGACTTTTTTCGAAAATTGGGGTATTTAAAAACGGATTGGAGCCAAATGTGGATTGTAAGAAAACGAACCAGAATATGACCTTAACTCGATTTTGACTTAACTCGACTTAAGATGTTTTGATAAAACGGCACAGATATATAAGGCCAGTCTTTAATTGTAAGTTTCAAAAACTCTGAATAATTTGAATCTTTGTAATGAATTTGTTTTACTACCTGTTTTTGTAAATAAAATAAAACATTTCCTTAGGGAATTTATATTGAAACAACAATAAAAAAACTCAAATTTGTTTCTGTTTTCAATTCAAAGTCCCTAACGAATTTTTTTTTTTTATTTACAAGAACAGACAGTTAGTCTCACTAAATTTCATTAATGCCTTTGTAACTTTACAAAAAAAATGGGACAAACAAATTTCATAAATTGAATTATTATTAATTTGAAAATCTTTTATCAAAAGAAATTTTGCTTAATCCCTCACACCATAGGGTATATAGAAGCTAAACTGAAATTTCAAAAACCTAAGTCTGCTGTCAAAAACCTAAGTCTAAGAATGTATTAGTAGAACATTTTGCATTAGTATTGATTGGAAATAAAAATTTCCTCACAGCACTGAAACTGCACTTACTTGGTTGTAATAAAAAGTATTGTAAACTATTTATATTTTCGTACATGAATTATTAGTAGTTTATGCAATTATTGTTGTAATAAATAATGAAATTCGAGCTCAAAAAACATTAATTTGCTAAAATTTTTTTGCAAATTTTTTATTTGGTACTAAAAATGTTTATTACAAATAGGACGAAAAATACAATAGTGTTCAATGAAAAAATAATTCAAGTTATCGATAAAATTCAACAAACAAATGTCAAAAAAACAGTGGCAAAAAATTTATTAAAGAAATTGCAAATGAATGGATATTCGCGTGCAAAATTTATGCTCTCAAAAGTGTGTTGAAATGAAAAAAAAATAGTTCTCGCTCAGTTAAGTTGAATTCACAGTACTCGCATGTGTTAAGAGAGTTGTCATTATTTTATTGGCAGTACGAGAGTTTCCTATCTATGTTATCAATACCTCACACTATTTCAGTTTTTTTTTTAAGTTCAACTTTTAAATTCCATATTTTATTTTTTCAATACCAAAAAGGACGTTAATTTTTCTGACACAGTTTATGTGTGCGAGAGTGAGTGTGTGTACGAGTTCTTCTACTGAACAATTATTTTTATGGTAGTTTTTAATTTCAGTTCTGCGGCTTTTATTCCTTCGGGGATTTTTGACTCATACAGAATTATTGATTGAATTTTTTAACAATAAAATCCAGTTTTTTTTTGCATTGAATAATGACAGGCTACAATAACAATAAAAGTATAATTTTTTATCTTTAATATACAAATATTTTTTAATTTATATTTATAAGCTATAAAAGAACAACAAAAATTATTTTGTGAGCAATATTTTTTGGGTCACTTCTTTTTAATTTGTTTTGATTTATTTATGTGAGAGACAAAAACAGTCATGATGGACTATTATACTATAAATTTTTATTTTAGTTGCTTTTTTTAATTGTCTTATTTGTAATTATAACATAAAAATGTATACAATAATAACAGCAACTGCTGTTATCAGTTACTGACAAACGTTTGTTTTTTTTTCCTTACAAAATAAAATCTAACAATGAAAATTGTATATGAAACTAAAAGTAACGAACCAAACAAATGCCATTTTTCATATCACGAAATTATGGCATTTTAGTGCGGCGTTTTATGAAGTAGAATGGAAATAAAGAGAGAACCTTCTAGTCCTTTTTATATACAGTCTGCACAAATGACAATGTATTTAATGTTCTGTTTCTCGGCATTATTTTTTTTTTTATTTTTTTTTTTGGTGGTAGAATATAAATGTCAAAAAAAGTTGTTTTAAAATACACAGATACACACATACATGCATACACACATCCATATCGTCAAATAAAATATAACAAGGTCTAAAAACATCTAAAATAATTTTTCAGTCCCCTTATTCTGTAACTCGCTAAAGCTAAATCTCTATCGCTAAAAATCTATAAAGTGAATTTATCAATTTTCGGCTACGAATACAATTTTGCAACGTGTATTGCTAAATTAGACAATGTCTTAAAAATTTAATCCCCCGAAATTTTAGTGTTTTATGTCATCGCCAAAAATGTTTAATTTTGTATTTGTTCAGCATTTTAGCGATCGAGATTTAGCTTTAGCGAATTGCGGAATACGGAGGCAGGATAGCTAAACTTAATAAAATAAAAGCTATTGTGATATTTTTGGCTATTATCATTAATAAAATATGAATTAATTCTTATATCCTGAAAAAACAGCTTTTGTGATAAAATTAGTTTTTTTATTACGTTTTTTATCTCTCGTAAAAGTTTTCTAAAAATTATTATATGCCGTTTTGCATTTTATATGACGATATGTATGCTCGTAGAACAATAACATTGCACAGTGTGAGATTTTACCATTTTATGGTTGGACAAAATTCTATATATTCTAAAATAATTTAACTAGAGCTACTAATTTTGATACAACTGTTTACTACATCATTTCACGAGTCTGTTAAAAAAAAAGTGAGGCGACGTTGAACAACTTCCACAACTACCTGCCATACTAATATAACATTTTTCTTCTCGATATTATAATTTTAAAACGTTATACATATCGTCTCTACCATTTCAAACTATCTAATATACAAATTTGTACTTTTCAAAAGAGCACAAAGACCCGTCAATTGTGAATTTCAAGTCAGCGTATTCCAAAAAGTGCCATATTTCTTATTAAGTTATTAATGCTCTATAAGAATTTAATCATTTTGAATCGAGGCGTTTCGTCTAAATTGCAGTACCAAGATAACGAATCTAAAAAACGAATTTTGCATATTATATAGTTTGACGTGGTAGGGACGATATAATCAAAACCAGTAATACACAGCAAAAACTTAACTTACTGGTATGTAACAAGGAGTATACGAGTACTTAAATCATAACCACTTACTACTTATAGTTGCCTCAAAAGCTACTTATTTTTGTTCCATCAGCTGGGGTAGAAACCAGAGTCTGACAATAAGTACTCAAAAAAAATATACTTAAGTTTTTACTCTTAGTTTTATTAACTGCGTATAGTCATAATTGTTGCATAAATAATCCGTATTTGCTTTCAAACAAGTATAAGTATATCCGATTCCAATACACAAACACATCTGTACTTCATTTATACGAAAAACTTAAATACTCAACAGCTATAAATAGAAACGCACATGAGTATTGGAAGTATTAAGTATCTGTCATAATTATACTTAGAGTATTTTTATACTTAAGATACGTTCACACTTGTGAAATATTTTCCGAAAAAAAAACGAGACCAACAGACAAGCTAAAATTGTGTTTCCTTTAATTTAAATATATTTTTAAATATGGGTTCGCATTTATTAAAAATAATATATATAATTAACTTTATTTTGTGATATAAAATCCAAGTTAAATCACACTAACCCTAGCAAAAGTAGTGCTTACGTTTTTTTGGGCAAATATTTGCCAAGTGTGAACGTACCTAATTAGAGTATGTATGTATATTTATTCGGATAAAATAAAAATACTTAAGAGTATTTATTCAACATACGCCCCCGTATGCGTTTGTGTGTATGAAATGGATGTAACACATGATTTGGCTGTGTGAAAACATTAATCAGGTATGGGACTATTTCTTCATTTGCAATTAAAATAACTTTTATATATAAATTGCAAATTTATACATAAATAAAACCATTTAAAAAGAACATTTCAAATAAAATATTTTTAGTCAATACGGAAATATTGGAATTATATACATATTTGTTTTCCATTAACTAAGCCTGAAAACACACCAAATACGACAAACGCTTTTGTCTTATACGTCAAACACACTCGTATGATTATAACGCACATCAAAAAAAAAATTGGTGTGTGTCGTCTCATAAGAGCTAATGTTCTGTTGTCGTATAAGTCACAAAAAAACAGTTTTGTCGTATTCGGTGTGGGTTCAGCCTACAGCGATTCTTCTTTTTGGGGCGTGTGGATTTTTATTTTACTTATTAAAATTTCGAGGCTAAAATTCCCCAAAAAATTATTGGTAACTCATTCTTGGATTATTTTTAAAAAAATTACAACAAAAGAAAATCAAGTAAAAAATACGTACTTCTAAGAGTAATAATGTTAACTTCATACATACACAAAACGGCAATAAAACAATTAAGTTTTGACCTGTTTGTTCTTGTAAACAATTTTCAATGACTTGATTTGTACAAAAATAGGTATAAACAAAAATCAAACCACAATAAAATTGCTCTTGCCAAAGACAAACTTCCAACAAAAAACATAAAGGAACACTGTTTGCATTTCACACTTCTTATGCGATTTGATTTTCATTTCAAAACAAACATTCCTGACAAACATGACCTGACTTCTACAAAAAATGGTTACTATAAAAATTAAACAACAAATGCTTACATCTTGGTGATAACGAAACTCAAAAAAAAAAAAAAAATATATATATATATATATATATATATATATATATATATATATATATATATATATATATATATATATATATATATATATATATATATATATATATATATATATATATATATATATATATATATATATATATATATATATATATATATATATATATATATATATATATATATATATATATATATATATATATATATATATATATATATATATATATATATATATCGATATATCGCAATTAAAAATATCGATGATATATATCGATATATTTTTGAGAAAATATCGATTTATCGATATATCGATATTTTTTGCCCGTCCCTAGAACACACAGAATATACTATAACGCTAATACCCTGTTCCGACATGGATTTTTAATTGAGACAACTTTATTTTAATTGAGCAATTAAATTTAGTGTTCACACATAGTATATTAAGCTTACTCACATTGAAGCCAACATTGGCTCTTTTTTACGATATAACAAAAAACGATATGACATACTGTATTGTCATATCGTAAGTTTTTTACGATATGAAAACACTAAGAGACCAACCTAAATTACGACGCAAAGCGTTGTCTGGCTGTCAAAATTTCTCATGCCCATACAAAATGTATGAAACCAACCGAAATAACGCGGCGTCAACGCTTTGCAATTGGAAAATCCAATTTTGACAGCGCGTAAAGAAGTGAAGTTGGCTGCAAAAGTAGTGTTGTTTATTTTGCTAATGCTCACACATATACTTACAGTAATGTAAATGTAGCTACTTTCAGGTCAATTAAGCGTCTTCATCACTATTTCTTATTTCTATTTAGAGTTTTTTATTAATCAAAGTGAGTAAACATTACTGTTTCTGGCACAACGTTAACGCTCTAATTTAGGTTACCCATGTCAGCGTAAAAGCTAAGCGTTAAATTACGTTGCGCTTTGCGTCGTAATTTAGGTTGGTCTGTAAAGGCCGTGTCAGATAAAACTTTGTCGCTTTACGTGACGTTTCTAACTTTGATAGAAAAGTGTAAAGCAAAAGGAGTATGACACAATGAAAACTTTGACAACACTCGCGCACAGAGCACGAAGCCGGTCGGCTAATAGCCGGCTATTAGCCGCCGCCGGTGATTTTCACAATCACTTAGCCGCCGCCGATTATTGCGGCTAATATCGGCTAGCGGCTAAGCCGATTTTTTATAATAAAAAGTGGATATTTACTAACATGCGCATTTAAAAATATTTAATTCGGTTTTGGAACATATGAAAAAAATTTCTTATGAAAATTATTTTTATAAATAAGGCAGTAAATCGTCTAGAAAGGCAAGTTTATTTATAATTGGGCCGAGTATACCTGTTGTAAATATACCTTGTATGTAAGTAAGCAAGAAATACTCTGTTAGCCGACCGTTAGCCGATAAATTTAGGTAGCCGCCGCCGGCGAAAAATTTTCGGCTCTTAACCGGCTAATAGCCGCCGCCGACTATATTTGTTCTTAGCCGGCGCCGATCACCATTTTACATCGGCTTCGCCCTCTGCTCGCGCATTGATCGTTTACCAAAAAAGTAGTTGATAATTTTGCTATTTATATATATATTTTTTATAAAAATAAAAGTCAATTATGTTATTTTACGATTTATTATAAATAAATAAATGCCACATACATATTTACCTCTTATTAAAACAGATTCAAACGCGCAATATGTTTCGTTTGGCAATATAATAAAAGAAAATTATTCCAGCTGATTGTCAAAGCAAGCAAAAAGATGAGAGTTGCCGAACTTTTCGCTTCACGCTGCGTTAAAAGTGCTTTATGTGACATGTTTCGTATAAGTATGTACATTTCATCTTAGATGTCAAAGCGAATCTGTAACGCAACGCGAAGCAAAAGTTTTATCTGACATGGCCTTAAGATAGACATACACGGTGTTGTCATATCCCAGCGTTGTCATATCGATTTTTGTTATATCGTAAAAAACAGCCAAAGTTGGCATCAATGCTTACTCAGTTAGCATTTGACTTGCCAATGGTGTATTAAGTATACAGGTGGCCTCATAAGGGCAACGAATACAACAATAAAACAAAAACTAGATGATGGTTGTCAAAAAATACACGTATTTGACGTAGCTTATGCACAAAATTACCAGAGCAAAAAATAATCATCTGACTTTATACTGCCATCTGTATAATTATTACACCATGGGCTTGCCACTGTATACAATTTTTGCTTCTCACTGAACATACTTCGCGGTAAACATACTCACAAAGTTTGCATTTCGAACTTTACTTAATTTATGAAACAATTAGGTACTAGTTGTTCAATTTTTTAATTGAAGCCTTCTATGGTAAATTGAGCTCAATTAAGGCCTTAATTGCGTAAATTTCCTAAATTGCGCAATTAAGGTGTATGTCTGAACAGCCACTTTCTAGTTTTATTTTAAGGGCTAAAAATTTGTTTTCCACCTGAAAAATATGTCAATTTATAAAAAATAATTTAACTTTATATATTTGATTTCAAATATATTTTTGCGGCATTTTGCCAAGTTTAATTTTTATCTTTTTTTGAGATATGACTATGTTGCACAAAGGAGTGATATATCATATACAGTGGGCATCGGTTACAACAAACTCTGTGGGAACCGATGATTTTGCTCACTATTGATGAGGCTGTTTAAATACAAAATGGCCTCAATTGGCGTGAAAAGATTTTGCAAGTCAGAATATTAATCTTATACAATTTTAACATAAATTGTTTATAATTCAGAAAATTCGAAGCTTTGTAGAACCCCTCAGCCCGTTATACCGCAGCTGAAGGGAAGCTTTTTTCCCATTTTTTAAAAAAGGGACAAAGGGACCTAAACAACGAAGAGTTAGAGGGTTAAAATATTCCACAGGAGTGTTGCTCGTGGTGTTTTACATAAAAGTGCTGAACACATCTTATATTAAAAGCAAGGCTTACAAGATTTCCTATGCCAAATCACTACAAAAGGAGGGTAATTTATCTCTCCACAAAATAAATCTCAGATGTAAGCTTTAAAAACATCGATATATGTACATTAGAGCGACTCCACTTGTATGAAGATGAAGAACCTGTTTTTGTCACCCCCTCTCAAATTAAAGACCGGTCTTTTTAATGAGGTTTCCTAAAATATTTGAGGTGTCTAGCGATGACCACCTGTGAGCTGGACCGTGTCTAAAAAAGGTAGTATTTTGCATATATTCGTATTTTCTCCCAAGACAACATATAAAAAATTACATCGTTTGAAGGATCTTGCGTTTTAAATAAAATATTTTTCCTCTCATTTTATTTATTAAATGTTACAAATTATATCATAACTTAATTTTTAACAAAGAACTTCATTCGTTATAGCGAAACTAACCAGAATTTTAGGTGGGAATCGAACCCACAACCTCCATACTGATAGACTAGCATGCTACCTACCTACTAGTCTACCGATCCACCCTTATATAAAATAAATTTTAACTTTAAGAAAATATCAAAAGAAATTTAATTATTTTGCCTTGAGTTCAGTTTTAATATAATTATTCAATAAAATTATCGGTCCTGTTCTGTAAACCGAATCCGAGTAAATTTCTCGTTTTCCAAAAATAAATAATGCCGCTATTGATGTATTTTAAATCGTATATAGTAAATTAATTTCAGATAAGATATATTATGCTCTGAAGAATATGAAGCTGAAAAAAATCTAAAAAACTTTTGTTATTAGTGGATTTAATTTCTCTAAATCGAGCGTTTTCAAATCGACTCGGTTTACAAAACATGCAGGTATATTTTTATTTAGACTTACATGTAAAGCATGTAGTCAAAGAAAAATTTTACTGCACGGAGGGTTGAACTGACATGTTTCGAAAGCTCCCGCTAATATCTCGCTAAGCTCTTTTCCGCTTAGACCACTCGACCAAAGTAATCTGTGTAGTCAATTTTGTCTTTCACATTTATCTCTAAATAAAAAAAATATATAATTTAATTGAAAATTTAAACTAAAACCCAACTCAAGCCAAAATAATTAAATTTCTTTGAGTACAAACCCATACGTTTCGACTAAAATTCATAACTTAATTCTTAAAGATGTTTAAAGGAAAAATAAGATTTTTATTCTGTATTTTGAAGATTTTCGAAAAAAAAGACATGGCAATACTGGCGATATGTGTGGTATTGAATGAAAGTTGTGGTATACACAACGGCATAGTAAGTATACGCCTTTCTGTTTTCCACATGAAATTAAGCTTCAAAAAATCACTATGTGAATTCCCTCTTCACTGCACTCATCAAACGATATAAAGAACGAAAATGCATGCTTTTATAAAAATATTCATGTTGATTTAAGATGATTTTGAGGTTGTGGTTGAATAAACAAACAAAAAACACACAAAAAATTCATGAATTTTTGCATTTAATTTTATTTGTTTCGTTAAATGTGAGTTTTAACTATTCATTAAATTTTATTTAGCATTATTTGTTTCTTAAAACTTTTGTTTTATGTTCTTTGCTCACTATTTTTATTTCTTTCCACTACATATTTTTATTAAAACTGATTTTTTCCTTGATATATATTTTTTTATTATGATAATAATTTATTTTTTTGTACTACATGTTTGCATTAGTTTTCAGTGAATTTAGCATTTATGTAAAAATAGTTAAAATGACATGTTTTTTGTGAACACAATAGTACAATGCCTTTAATTTTATTTATTTATATTTTTTTATAAAACGTTTTAATGCACAAATTTTCCGTTAAATATACCGCACACTAAAAAAAGAACTGAAAATCGGAACAATTGGACGAACTAATTTATACTTGGTTGATGCGTGTGCTTTCTTTCTTTTTTCTCAATTTTCTCATTTTTGTTTGTTGTTGTGTTAACTTAATGTAATTTAACAACTGGACTGCATTCTATACAGTATATACGAATGTTTTACATGTACTTCTTTTGTTATGTGGCATTCCATTTATATATATACACACACACACAAACATACATGCACATATGAGTGTGTGTGTTTCATGTACATGTGTATCTATTTATTTTCTATTTTGAGTGGTGGTAAGTGACCTGCTCCAACATATCAAATTATAAAACAACACTACACATACACATTCTTAACACAAAGTAACGTTGTATTCCTTAAGTGCCAGCACGCAGTGTTTTGTTGTTTTAACACGTTTCTTCCGTTATTCTCGTGTTACTTCAACCGGCAATTTTAGAAAACTGAACACTTGCCTCCTTTAGTGGCATGTGCATGAAGTTATTGTTCTATTTCGGATTATGTTTGAGTTCGTTTACGATACTCTCTGCTCTCATTTTTCCTATAAGAAAAACTAAAATGCTCACCCATATCTACACACTTGGCAACACCGTCAGTGTTGTCAATAAAGTACTTGTAATAAATTTAACTATTGAATGTTTTTATTAATGAGTAGTTAATACCTTGCGCGGAATATTATATTTTCTCCCTCTTGCATTAGCGCCTGGTTGCAACATGTGTTTGTTCATGAAGCAAGTTCTTAGAACTTGAAATAATAAGTTGGCAATGGCAGCTCACTCGCATTCCTGGTGAAGAATGAACAATACATATTAGGTCTGTGAAGGAAGGCAAGGCGAGCTCATACCACGTGGCCTCAACAGTAGACTTGTGTAGAACTCGTTCAGTAGCTCGTTTTAGACACAATGATATGATCTAGACTTGGGTCCAACTTGTTCAGCAGCTCGTTTTAGACGCAAACGTATGATCAAACCCATGTAAACTCGAACGAGTTGGACAAAAGTCTACTATGTAGACTTGTGTAGTTTACGAACGAACTAGTTCAATTGAACTATTCCGTCAGTAAATACATATTTTTGGTACTTGATACAATGCATTTTATAATTCCAGATTCGTAGCGAAATGTACATATGTATTAAATAGAACTTCGGAGTAAGCTTTTACACTTGTTTATTTTGTACATGATTTAAAATTTTTTTTTATTAATTTTTATTAAATGACATACGCAAACATAGCAATTTTGATATTCGGTACCCAAAATAGTATGGAGTAATAAGTGCTCAAATATATCATATTAAATTATCAAATGTTAATAAAAGGTTTATGAAACAGATTTCCATATAAAACTCTTTTCATAAACCTTTAATAAGTATTATAAATAAGGGGGATAAACTTTACATCTATCTCTAAAACATTCTTCTTCTTTATTTAATTTTTTTCCACTGACGCCTTTATCGTCCATGTTTCTGCCGATACAATAGTATTTTTCTTGTTAGGCTTATGTCGTGACTAGTTAGTGTTTTACCATATTTAAAAAAGGCGTCTCTGACCATTTCAATCCTACATTTAATTTATCTAGACATATCCCATTTATCGTTAATCTAAACTCTGTTATTTAAATTTTGCAAATTTTTCTATTTTGGAATTATGTATCCGTATTGATGTATTAGTTTGGGCCTTTTTTCTACTAACAATCATCGTCTTCCTAATGTTCATTTTTAACCCATATATATCGCTAGTTTGCGTAAGTGCATCTACTAATTTCTGTAATCCCGACAATCTGCTTGCTAGTAATGTAGCGTCATCGGCATATCGTATGCTATTTATTAATGTATTGTTTATTCTAATACCGATATTCTTTTCACTAGTGATTCTTGAAATATTTTCTCCGAGTATAAATTAAATAAAAGAGGTGATTATATGCACCCCTGCCTTACTCCCCATGAGATTGGAACATTTTCCGTCAGTTCACCATCAACTTGAATGTTTGCTATCTGTTTCCAATACAGGTTTTTGATGCATCTTATATCACTTTCTTCATGTCCAATAGAGATTAAAATTTCCATCAATTTGTCATGTTTAACCGTATCAAATGCTTTCTCGTAGTCAACGAAGCAGAGATATACATCTTTTTGAACCTCTCGACAATTTTGGATTAATACTTGCACTCAGTAGTGCCTCTCGTGCTCCCATGCCTTCTTTGAATCCAAACTGTGTCTCCCCCATATATGCCTCACATATTGTGTATATTCGTCTATGTATGATTCTTAAAAATATTTTCAAAGCATGGCTCATTAGACATATTAGTCAATAATCACCGCATGTCCTCGCACTTTTTTCTTGGGTATTGTAATAAACTTCGATTTAAGCCAATCTTGAGGGTACTGTCCTGTCTCATAGATTTAGTTGAACAATCTCAATAATAATAGGATATTATTTCCCTCTACTAGTTTAAGAATTTCAGCAGGTATTTGATCTGGGCCCGTTGCCTTGTTTTCTTTCATCGATTTAATTGCCGATTGTAATTCATCCACTGTAATTGGCGTCCCTTTAAGATTGGTTTCCGCATCAGTATTATGAATTTCTGTTCTTCTGTGAAAAATTTATGTTTAAAAAATATAAATTTTGTAAAATACTTTTTGTACAACTAAAGGGCCCAATAAACTCGCATTCATGAATGACATACATGAAAACTGACAAACATTGGTATTTGTCAGTTTTTCTCCTCACACTGTTCATAGAAACTGGCAAACATTTATTTAAAATTTTTTCAAAAGAAAACTGAAAAAAAAATTTTATTTTCAATCATATTGAAACTAGATAAAATTGCGACAAAACCAATTGTGATTTCAAATTTTAATTGAAAAATATAGATAATTAAAAAAAAATATGTCGCTGCATATGAAAAAAATCTAAATTTTGTACGTTTTCCTTTGATATTTACATTCAAGTATGTCACTCTTCCCCTTACACCAGATGAAATGTGTGAGCAATGAAGAAATTATTCAGAGTGTTTACAGAATCCAATAGGGATTGGTTTGGTATCGCTTTCTCTACTAATCCAGTTGATTGCGTTCATGAAATCCGTTTATACTTGGATTTGCGAAATTTCCGTTGAGAAACGGAATTAATTATTCATGGATTGGAGTTCAGGAACCCTTTCTTTTTTTGCATTTAACAGGTAGAACAAGTTTTTCCTAGCCTCTAATTACTAAATACACAACTTAGTATACGATATTTTGAATTTTGAACGAAAATAAACAGTTTTTGAACAAAGCAATTTCGCTACGTTTTCATGAACGCATTCACAATTGGAATTGGAATGGAATTCCGTTTCCAATCCAATTCCGTATCGGATCCATGAACAGGCAGATTAAAACTTTTTAATATTCGTCCAACATGTATGTCATTCGAAAAACTTAACCATACACACTCAGGGAATCCGTCCAACATGGCATGTATGTCATACAAGTATGTGAGTATAGAGTACCCTTAAGTCTATGTCCATAACTGGGGGTCTACATTAGCCATGAAGTTGGTATGAACATCATGTCGGACATCGCATATGGCTAATGTAGACCGCTCATGTCCATGTTTCGTCCATGCTCTGCCATCGATGGCCGAATATATGGCTGAGCATCAATGTTCGCCATGAGATTCGCTGTCAACAACCATTTTTAATAGAAAGAAAAGAGACAGACATTTCTATTGCACTACCACCAAATACATTGATAAGGCAGAACATGGACATCGCACGTATTCACCACAACAAAGAAGTTGATGAATTTTTTTGCAGTTGCTCTGCCGGTGTCATGTTCATGTCATGTTCAAGTCGATGACTCGTGGAGACGTAGGGTAAGAGTCAACTTTTGCTGCGCAACTTTTGAGTTTATGGGAGAGAGAGGGGAGAAAATAGGGAAGGGGTACACCGCTTCATGTACATGCAACTCTCTTTTGTTTTCTTCTTCGTAATATTAAGCAACAACAAATTCTATGTAAAAAAAACAAAAACTGCGCAGCAAGAATTTCATTATATGGACACGAATGCAACTTCAAAAGAAAATTTAAGAAAGTTGCAGAAGCAAAAGTTGCTTCATATGGACATGGACTAAGTATGGTTTGGTGCTGTAGGAAAATTTTTGTTCAAACCAATACTAATACATAATGTTCTACCAATACATTCTTACACTTAGGTTTTTTGACAACCGACTTAAGTCTCTGACAACTATTTGCAACCAGTCAGGCTTCTATGTTTTCTATGGCTCAAAGTGTATATTAAATTATTTTGGATTGAAAAACGAAGAGAAAAAAGTTGTCTCTTTAATTAATTATTTATAAGAACCAAATTTGTTTAGTAAAAGCAACTATAATGTTTTTCAATTTGCACTAAAATGAACGGTAATTAGATATGCAGAAGATCTTTATGCACGTTTTTTTATGCATTTAGTGACGAAGAAAATGGGAAAATAGATATTACTTCCGATGAGAGTGATGTTTTGAAAAAGGGGACTTTAGAGGAAACTTTATTTATTTAACGCCCTCTTAACTATCCGGGCGACTTCTATCGATGGCGAAGGCTCTTTCCAAAAACTGTAATTGTGTTATTTAAATAAAAAACCGATTGTGAGATGAAAGAATTAATTCATTGACTGTTTTAAAAGGCCAATCGCAACAAAGCACATAGAAGTACAAATTTTCTAACGGCAGAGAATTTCCATTGCATACCAATGTGTTAAGACTGCTCTTTGTCAGCAACATTTATCCTAGACAACCTTTTAGTCGCTGTTTGGGTCACTTTCGCCCTCCACGTGTCAAAAAAAAAGGAATGATCAGAAATAAAAGTACTTTGATTTCAGTCCATCAGTGAATTTACTAATGATTTGTATTCTCTATTGTTTCTCGGTCTAAAAATAGTTTGTAAATACGAAGTTTCCTTAAAATTTCGATAAAAAATATTGTTCTTTTTCACCTGGGGGATTACTATGTAATTCGATTCGAAACGGAAACTGTTCGAATTTGTATGTTATTTACATTGCAATTCGATTCGAATTACAGAGTAACCCCCCTGATTTACTTTGAATCTTTTTGCTTTTCTGATTAGTTAAGTTTTGTGCCTTTTTATCTCATTTCCTTAGACATGTTTATGAAATACTTTTAATATAAAGCTCAGATTAAAATATAGAGTGATTGAATGATTAATTATGCTTACATTTCTCCCAGGAAACAAAAAGTACGGGAATAAAAAACCCTAGTCCTAGGGTACAAAATGTGCAGACTATTCTGTTAAATATCTTAAACCAAATTAAACTGCTTTCAGATAATGTGCAAGCTAGTCTGATATTAATCGGATAATATTCAGAAAATGTGCAGAAACGTCGTACCAGAAAACTGCTGACTATTCTGCCAAATAGCTGAGGGAAGCTTAAACAACTCGGTTCATTGTCTGGTACAGCCTCGGATTTTTGTCTGACGTCAGACATGTCAGCAAAAATGTTTCATGGATGTACAACAGTTAAGTCCAAACACATACTAAGGCATTTGTATATGTGTTTATGCCTCTCGGCTAAACTTATGTGCAGTAATAAGCAGCCTATACTCCCGAGTATAGGAAATTAAGATTTGGGCTTCACTGGTGTACACACTTTTCGCATTCACTTGCATTAGAATAAAAGTAAAATTTTGTTTGCACTTATGTACGTGGATATGTGAGTGTGTATATTTTGTTTTAAGGAAAATGTCATGGAAATTAGTTTATGTACTTATGTATTTCCTTTTATACATTTATGTATTTGCTTACAAGTTTGATCGAAAAGCCAAACATTGAATTTTTCTTTTACGGCTTTCATAATTCCATATATTTTGCTCAAAATTATTTTACAAAAATAATAAATAAAAACTAGTTAAATGGCAATGGATGATTCTCAGACAGAGTATAACGCATCAATAATTGCCGTCAGCTTACGTCCGAAACGTATATATGGATTACGAACAGATATCTTGGGCAATATACATTTCAACCTTCAGCAGGAAGTGATTTATCCAGTGGAAGGAGTTTTAGCGTTTCATGATTTTGTACAAAACAATCAGAGATTTCTTAGGTGATTTTGAATTTACTTAAATAAATACATGGAGACAAGTTGAAAATTTTTTAATTTTTAGATTGCCAGAAGATTCAACTCCCCTGATAATACAGATAAGTCCCCATCGCAAGCTGTTGGCAATATTGGAGGAATCAAAAGGGTAAATTTTAACAGAGAGTAAAGATTAAAATTAAATGTTTCATTGGTAATTGCAGATCAAAAACAATTTCGATTTACGATTTAAATACGTTAAAGAAACGACGTACCTTGGAGTTACCAGAAACTTGCAAAAATGCATCTATACAACAAATTGAATTTACAGCCGATTCTAAAGCAGTAACAATTCTTACCAAACATCCTGACGCAATGTTATACCTATTGTTACTAGATAAGTCTTGTACAGTTTATGAGGGTCGTTCGTGTCCACCAAATGTCCGTGGAAGTGCAGATTGCATAGCATGTAATCCTCAAGACACAAGCCTTCTAGCCGTTGGCGGCAACAATCTTCTTATGCTCCTAATGAAATCCGAAAAGGGTTTCAATACAACAAACACTCTGAAATCAAATTTTGTTACTACATCTCTCGCTTTTCTAGCAATGGACCTGCTTATGGTGGGTACCAGCACTGATGAATTAATTTTAGTTGAGAACGGAGAGTTTAAACTGCGTCAGAGAGCTTCCAATGCTGAAACATTTGATATTCTTCTGGATCAAGAAACATTTGACCGCGAAAATTATCAGCCGAGGACTGTAGTAACCGAAAAGCTTTTTGACACTCGTGTCGTGTGTATGACGGCTTTTGGACGTGGTTTTGCTTTTGCAATCTTTAACACAGTGTTTGTATTTGAACGAGTTTCGAAATTTAAATTTGAGCGCAAGACAATACTCACTATACCGATTACAATCTATGACGAGCCTTTATATCAAATAACAAATCTAGCGATTGATAGTAAACAGGAAACGGTTATTGTGACGACAAAACACTCTCAGATTTATGTTGGCATTTTAATAGTTCCGGAAACATTAAAGGCAAAACAGCTCAAGTTTCAACCACTAGGTGCTTCAATACATATCGGGGAAATTGTTGATATATCGTTATGCTCTTGGAAACCAATAATTATGACAGCATGTAAGTGGCAACTCAAAAGTATATTGTGTGCACATAATGTATGTATGTATGTAGGTAAATATGTATTTCATAGTATGTCGCCCCTACCATGTCCACATATGAAATGTGAAAAATTTTGTTTCTCCTGGGTACGACACGCCTGGTTGAAAAATTTGTAGTCTTCCATACAGGATTGACAAGTTAATAAGAAATATTTAAAAACTGTTCTTTTAGGAAGCACTAATTTTAATTTCACAATTGACGGGCTTTTCCGCTTTTCTGAAAAGTGCTGATTTTCCCATTCGTTGGACATGGTTCGATATGTAGTCGAGTTTCAATTATCTGAATTCACTTTTCTTTTCTCCAATATCAGCCAGAGATCAAACAATAAGGATCTGGAACTATGAAACCGAGAAAGTAGAATTGGTGCGGAAATTTCAGGTGGATGTTAATGTAGTAGAACTTAATTCGACTGGTCTTATGGCCGCCATTGGATTTTCTGATCAATTGCGCATTACTCAAATCTTTATGGATGAATTAAATGTAAATTTAAAAAACATTTTCGTGCGTACAAAACTTACATTTTTATTAATATTTTCCTTTTGTTTAAGATTGTTAAAACATATAACTTTCCAAGATGTAAGGATGTTAAATACTCCAATTATGGTCATTTGATGGCTGCGGCCTACGATAGTAACATTGCAATAACATCAGCTTATAATTTGGAAGTGTTACTAACATTAAAGGGACACAATGGCATTGTTCTATCAGTATCATGGACGAAAAACGACAAGTATTTAATATCGGGCGGAAACGAAGGAGCCATTTATCAATGGGAAGTTGAAACGGGTGTAAGACTTCAAGAAATTGTGCAAAAGGGTACAGAATATGTGTCAGTATGCTCTACATTTAGTGAGTCTTTATCTATATTTGCTGTAACTAATTCGGGTTTATTAAGAGAATTTCAAAAGTCGGAAATTATCCGCGAATTAGCGATACCTTCAACAGTTAGGACAAAGCTAACAGATATTTGTCTTGCTCGCTCTGATGCGATTATGTTTGTGAGTAATGAAATCGGAGATCTGATTAATGTCCAACTCCCTTTTTTGGATGCTGGTGGCGGTACTTGCAGAAATTTCCGCTTTTTTGTTACTCGTATTAACAAATTAAGATTTTCATATGACGGCACCTTGTTGATTGCCATCTCTCAAGGAGGTACCCTTGCCATATGGGCGTTGGAGAATATTGAAGGCAAAGTAGCTGCCTTGGATCCTGACTTGCTTAGAAGTCAGGAGGTATTAATTCCACGCAATATATTGGCGGAAAAAAATGAGCAAATTATTAATTTGGAAGTACGACTAAAGCAACAAACTGAAGAGTTCCAATACCAACTCAGTCAAAATGAAATATTCGATGTGCAACAGATGGCAGGCGTGCACCGCAGTTATTGTCAAGCATTGGAGGAACTGAAGCGTATAAACAATGAGATTGAGGAAAGACATACCGAAGAAATCAATCAGATAACATTTCAAATAAACGATCTTAAAGACGAACACAAAAAGCAACTGGATAATCTTGTTAATCAGTACTCGGAACGTATGTTAATTGAATATCAGAAGTTTAGTAATTTGCGCGAAAGCATGTTGGAGTTGCGAGAAAGCTATGAGGAGAAATTAAAAAAATCATCTGGAACATTGCAGGACACTATTGAAGGTCTGGAAAGTGACTATAAGAAACAGTTGGATGAGCGAAAGGAACTTATAAGGGAACTGATGAAAGAAATGCAAGATAAAAGAATTGAATTTGTTGAATACTGCCGCCAAGTAGAGGTGGAAAATGATCGGAATATGGTTGAGACACAATTGCAGTACGAAAAACGACTAACAAAAGAGCGTAACGAGACACAATTATGGCGAGGTAAGGCCGGAGTTCTTCAAAAGAAATATGAAAGCCTCACCAAGGACGTTGACAACCTGCTTGAAGAAGTTGAAACTTTAAAGGAAGAGCACAACAAATCGCAAAAAAATATTGGACAACTGAACCGTAGTATAGAAGATCTTCAGAAGGATATATCAGATCGCGAATATGCAATCAACGCAAAAGAAAAACGTATCCAAGAACTTTTACATAAAAATCAAGAATTGGACAAGTACAAACAAGTTCTAAATCACAAAATTTCTGAGCTAAAGGCCCAAATCGAACCTAGAGAATTTCAAATAAATGATAAACGTAAACATATTATGGAGATGGAAACCGAACTGGCCGGTCTCAATCAAAACAATGCTCATCTGGAACTACAACTTAAAGAACTTAAAGATAAATATTTTAGTAATATGGCTGATCTGAAATTGGAAAGGCATAGAGCCCGTGCTGGTCGGGAATGTATACAAAATTTGTGTAGTGAAATTTACCATGCCGCTGGTCTTATAAACTCTCCCGGCAAATTAAAGGTGGCAGTAAAAGAGCTCTTCCAACGTCATGCAAGCGATGATGAACTCAAACGTTTTATATCGCTTGATGCTAATGTACGTGACGAATTTCAGCGCCAAAGAAATCAAATTGAACGAGTGATAAAAATCTCTTCAAATCGTAAAGATGATCACAATCTTAATCGTAAATACGATAAACTCTTTAAAGAAAATTTATTTCTTTTAGATGAAATCGAAAAAGTTCGCGAAGAAAACAAGGTCTTAAGATCTCATGTCAAACGAGATATAAATCTTAAAAAGAAAGTAAATGATAATCGTGATTTATTGCGTGGTGAAAATTGAGTTCCATATGAGTTTAATATTTGAAAATATCTTAAAAGTCCTTTAGATATCCGAAAATTAAAATGACCCTTAGTTTGGAAACACTATGCTTAAACCTATATATATAATTAATGGTAATTATATTTTCAGGTGTGCACTGTTTGAGAAGTAAAGTTTTGTTTAAAATTTTATAGTTTTGGAATTAAAATTATTTGTGTTATGTTCTTCGTTATATTGAATAATCTAGAATTGGAATAAATATTTGTTATATTGAAATCGTGCGATTTCCAAAAACGAAAAACAGTGTTCTGTTGATCGGACGATTTAGTTCATTCAAAGTTAAGTTCGTATAAAGCGGCCCACCCACTTGCAATATAATTGTGCAATTTTTCGTAATGTACAATATAATGTGTATGTTATATTCGAAGGTGGAATAATATAGTCGCAAGAATCAAAAGATTTTTGATTTTTATTGTACAATCAAGAAAATTATGTAATGCATTGTTCAGTGTTATGTTTGCTTTTTCGATGTCAGGAAAATTGGACAATATTTTCATTAAAAATATTGTGCCATTTATTGCATTGTATATGTACGTCAAAACGACAATAATAGGTCCATTTGTTTATTTTTACAGTAAAATGCAGTAAATGAGTAATTACTGAGTAAATTGAAAAATTTACTCTCAAAAAAAGCTATTGGTCAAAAAAGTACGCGAACGGGAAAATAGTAAAAATTCGTAAGATTAAGGAAACAGCTGCTGGCAAATAAATGTAGTGCTGAAAAACATTTACACTTTAGACTACTCAACTCTTTTTCTTATTGGTAATCGATACAATACTTCTTATAGCACGAACATTTTAAGAAAATATAAATAATACATCAATTAATCAATTTAGATTCATAAATAATTCATTTTGTTTAAACTTTTCCATTTGTTTTTTAGACTTCATTTGATTTTTCTAATTTGTGTCTAGTTAAATTTATTCAGAAGTACATGATCATTTGTTGTTGCTATTGATTACCTTAAAAACATGAGCAAATGCTTTCTAAAATTTGTATTTCCGTTTTAAAGGTCTATGCTTGAATTTAGAAGCGAAAAGTTTCATAACAATTATTCACATTTTATTTTTGTTCCAGCTTTATTTAAATTTTTCTTCCTTTCGCAAATTTTTTTAAAAATTGTATACTTTTTTTTGCTTACTTTTGTTTGTTTATTTTTTGAATCATATGTTTCTCATTTTACTACATTTTACTAGCAAAAATTTCTGCAGTAAAAATTTGTAACTACTCAGTCATGAACTGTCACTTTACTCTCTCAATTTGTGTTCTCATTTACTGTATTTTGTGTAAACGAACGCAATTTAGTAAAATGCAGTAAAGTTCAGTACAAATTTGTAAAAACTTTTGGGTACTCGAACGCACTTAATATATACAATAACATATGTAATAATCTTGTATAATGGATGGGCCGCTTAAAATATTGTAAACATCTAAGACTTTAAAACGAATTAAAAAGCTGCAATAAATCACCCTTTTAATTGAGCTCTCCTGGAAATTATTTGATTTCAAAACGCTTGATTTACAGAACAGGCCCTGAGCTTATAAAATTTAAACTTAAAACAAAACCGGAAAACAATCCACTATACAGATGATGCTGCAGGCTGCAGCATCAGTTCGAGATAACATCATTATTGTAATATGATTGAAGTAACAAATTGGCAAACTTAGAATCGATCAGAAACGGTATCATCAATTCATCAACTAGAATAATGAAAAACTACAAAACAAAAATTGAAAGGGTTGGTGCAATAACTTGGTAAGCCACATCAAATCAAAAATTTGTTTTATGTGTTCATACTCTTGCTAGGTACCAGAGCTTTGCATCCTAGAGAAATTTTTGGGCAAGTTCTAGTATTTAGCAAATAATTATGCAGCGTATTTTTTATTACCGAGCTATTGCACTAAGCCTCTCAATTTATAATTGAACATTCAATAAAGAAGAAATACGTCACAAAAAATAAATAAATAAATAAACTAAATTAAGCTTTCTACATTTGAGTTAATGTTGGTTCTACTTTTAAAACACACTTCATATATTACTAGCAAGGCAAAATGGGGTCGGACTTTCATGCAAATGCATGTTTTTTGTGATGATAGGTAAAGAGGTATTAACTAATTATCTATGCGAATCATGAAATTTTAAGTAGTTTGGCATCGATTTGTAGTTGCATATTTTGGTGGTAAGTGCATATTTTTGAATATTTTGACAATAAATGCATATTTTTGGAGTAATAAAAATTTTTAATGCATATTTTTCAGTTTTTGAAAAAATATTAATAGGCAGATTATGGATGGCAACTGAGTCTCATTTGGGTTACCAGTTGCTGAAAATTATGCTATTGATGGCAACTGGCAACTGAGAGGTGTCAGTTTCAGTTGCTATTTAGTGCATTTCTGGCAACCATTAATTTTCAGCGGCAGACTGGCAACGAAACTAAAGTTCGGCTGGATTAAATACTAGACCCAATTATGTTTATTGTATGTTTTCTTCTCTAATAATAATAAAAAATAAAAAATATTTTCATATTTTAGTTTTGGTACCTTATTCGAAGGTAAATGCATATTTTTGCGAATATTTTTCATTTTTAGGTGAATTTGCTTTAGTTGCATGAAAGTCCGAGACCTGGTAATAAGTTATCAAATAATGGGTGATTTTATAAGAACTATCGGAAAGTAAAAAATAAAAAAACACATAAAATTCAGAAAAATGCATGAAATATTTATTTGGATCGATAGTTGGGTCGATATAATTTAATGTTTGAAGATTATTTCATGCAAATGTTGGCCGCGGCTGCGCCTCAAATGGTCCATCCGCTTAGTCCAATTTTGGCATACTCTTTCCAACATTTCGGCCGGTATCTCACGAATAATGTTGGCAATGTTGGCTTCCAGTGCGTCAATCGAAGCGGGCTTGTCGCTATAGACATTAGCCTTAACATAGCCCCACAAAAAATAGTCTAGAGGCGTTAAATCGCACGATCTGGGCGGCCAATTGACTGGTCCCAAGCGTGAAATAAACTGTTCACCGAACTCGCCTCTCAATTGGTCCATTGTTTCGCGTGCTGTGTGGCATGTGGCACCGTCTTGTTGAAACCACATGTCATGCAAGTCAAGCTCTTCCATTTTGGGCAGAAAAAAGTTTGTTATCATCGCACGGTAGCGCTCACCATTCACAGTAACGTTGTGATTCGCATCATCTTTGAAGAAATACGGCCCAATGATGCCGCCAGCCCATAATCCGCACCAAACGGTTGTTTTTTGTGGATGCATTGGTAGCTCTTGCAATGCTTCTGGCCGCTCTTCACTCCAAATACGGCAGTTTTGCTTGTTCACGTATCCATTCAACCAGAAATGAGCCTCGTCGCTGAACACAATTCTTCGATAAAAAAGTGGATTTTCAAGAGCACGCATTTTGGTAATAAAATTCAATAATTTGCAAGCGTTGTTCGTTTGTAAGACGATTCATGATTAAATTATAGACCAAACTGAAGATGTTTGACAGTGACACAAGATACAAAACGTGCGTGAGCTGTCAAAACTAGTGTTGCCAAAAAGATAATAGCAAAAAAATCACTCGTTACAAATAAATTCAGTAAAGTGCAACTTTGGCTCACACACGAAAACATACATATATATATATATATATATATATATATATATATATATATATATATATATATATATATATATATATATATATATATATATATATATATATATATATATATATGCATATATATATATATATATATATATATATATATATATATATATATATATATATATATATATATATATATATATATATATATATATATATATATATATATATATATATATATATATATATATATATATATATAATATATATATATATATATATATATATATATATATATATATATATATATATATATATATATATATATATGCATATATATATATATATATATATATATATATATATATATATATATATATATATATATATATATATATATATATATATATATATATATATATATATATATATATATATATATATATATATATATATATATATATATATATATATATATATATATATATATATATATATATATATATATATATATATATCTTTTCGTGTTTGCCCTTTTTTCATTTTGGCAATTTTTTCGATTTGCTTTTTTGTTTAATTTTAGTTTTTAGGGTTCCGTACGAATACATACATATATATATATCCCTTTTCGTGTTTGCCCTTTTTTCATTATGGCAATTTTTTCGATTTGCTTTTTTTTTAATTTTAGTTTTTTTTATATTTTTTAAGTTTTTTCGTTTTTTGCGATCTTTATTTTTTGCAATATTTTGTTTTTTGCCGATTTTTTTAGTTTTGGCGATTTTAAGGTTTTGGCATTTTTTGTCTAAAATACATAGTCAAAATTACATTAACTGATAGAACGCCCTTTAATTTTTATTGTTTCAAATATCAGTGTTGATTGGTGTAGTCTATTCTATAGACTACACTAGTTAGCACGAACTTTGAAAATTTAAAGTGTCTATATATAAGTGTCTGCATATTACAGTAGTATTTCAATATTTTTCGTTGCTCGCTTTAGAACACCCTTTAATTTTTAACTGTCATATATTTGTTGTTGTAGCGGCCAAAGCTTTACATATTCTGTGAAAATTTCAGGTCCGTAGCTCTTACGGCTCCCGAGAAAACAGCCTGTGACAGACAGACACACGGACAGCGTAGCAAAAACAATAGGGTCCTTTACACTTTTGGTGTACGGAATCCTAAAATGATACCTGACAAGTTCCTGCAAAGAACAAATTCAACAAGATTAATCAGAAATTTCACAAATCCATTGAAATCAATTTTATTTCTACTGTTTATCGATATTTTAACTAAAAACTCCTTGTGTGCAAGCAGTTGTACTTCACCGTTTCCACCTGTAATTCAGAGAGTGTCAATTGTAATCCAGATCCGTACTTTCCCATTCAGACCTACCTGTGTACCAAATTTCAGCTTCCAGTTATACTGGAAGTGCCCCATACAAAATAGGGGCACCCTAGTCCCCCTCATCAGTACCTACCTGTGTACCAAATTTCAGCTTTCTAGCTATACTGGAAGTGCCCCATACAAAGAATGGGCACCCTACTCCCCCCTCCTCCTCCTGGTCCCCCTCATCAGTACCCCCCTCCTCCCAAGGTGAAAAGTGCCCTTTTTCAGATTTTTCTAGTTAATTGATCATCAAGACCTACATACCTGTATACCAAATTTCAGCTTTCTAGCTGTAGTGGAAGTACCCAGTCAGATTAGTCAATTGCAATTCAGAAAACGGTAATTGTAATTCAGACTAGTCAATTGTAATTCAGAAAATAATAAATGTAACAAAGAAAAATCACTAAAAACTTTCTGAGAAAAATCAGGAGATCCTAAAATTAATTTAATCGAAGCAATTTCAGCTACAGAAATCGTATACTGCCCTTGGCAATGAATAGCATGGCGGTCGGTCGATAATATACATACTTGAAAAAAATACTATCAGGTATGTGATAGAAACCGAATTCGCAAACGAGGCAATTTTATGTAACCGATGTAACCGATACCGATATATCGGCGACACTTCAGATTTTCCGATACATCGGTATCGACGATATTTTACTGTCGATACGACGATACTTTTAAAATTTTTTCACAGTTTTTTTTAACCGATTATTTATTTTTTGTTAATTTTACCATGAACTAAATTCATTTCGCTATATTTTAAATCTTATTATTATCAATTTTAAAGATTAATAATGCTTTATGCTGTTATTTTGTAAAAAAAAATAATTTATATTTTGTTAATTTTACCATGAATTCAAATTCAATTCGTTGTTTTTTAAATATTATTCCCAGCAAAAAAACACACTCCAAAGAAGTCATAAAAATTTAGAAATCGCGATCCGGAAGTATTGCAAATTTGGATCATTTCTAATTAGTTTTACATATCCTTGTCATTGCAAGAAGTTCTCTTTTTCGATTACCAATCACCGACTTGGAAGCGATGTTAGGACAGATTTCTTTTTCGGTGTTCTATAATGATTTTTCTTCAAGGAAAAAGAATGAAAAATTACCCATTTTCACAACTTGTTTCTTTTTATGCGAATTTGAACACAAAACTGTATTTTCATGTAAATTTAAGTGAATAAATATGAACTTTTAGAAGACTTAATAATTAAGCTATTGAGATATTTAAAAGAATATTAGTTGATAAATGTCCTTTAAATAATTAAATTTTTTAAAAACATGGCGAGTATTTTCAAAATTATAAACGAATTACAAATTTTTACTTGCTTTTCTACTAATTATCTGCGTATTTTTAATATAGATTCTTTGGAAGCAATGAAAATGTAGTTCCTCAAAAATTACTTCCAATTTTTTATACTGGGCTAATATCAATTTTAAATATTAATAATAATTTAAGTTGTGTGTATTTATTAATAATCTTACCTCTCACTGGATTTTTTTATTGTTTTATTTATATAATAATAAAGATAAATGGTTAATAAAACTTGTTTGCTTTCTGAATTTCACTTGACAGTTTCTGGGGCCGAATATTTTCTTTTGGGGATTACAGCATACGATAGATAATCAAGTAACTGCTGCTTAAATTCCACTCGTTCCACTAGAGCGATCGAAAAGAATACATATTTCCTTTTAGTATGCTTGTTTTGCAAAAAAAGCATGTACAGTGAAACTTCGATACAACGAATTCCAAGGAATCCGATAATACTTCGTTATAGCCATTGATTCGCTATAAATATAATCAGCAAAGCCTTGATATAACGAAAGAAATACGAAAAAAAATCGTTATAACTATAGTTTTCTTTGCTTTATATATTATTCTTATTTCGTTGTATAGAGGCTTTTGTACAAGTACTTCGTTGTATAGAGGCTTTACAAATGCGCTTGTAAATACATTCAGACTTCGCTTATAGAGGCTTTTTTGCTCAGAATTTGTTCGTTATAGCTATAGTGTATTTTTGTATGAAAAACTTTGAAATAAAGAGGTTTTCTCAAGAGAATCAATATAACATACGTTATGTTGAGTTTTTCGCTATAACGAAGTTAGTTATACCGAAGTTTCACTGTAACATTACCAATAAACCTTATTACAGTTGTCAAATCGACTTGGTTGTTGTATTAGCTTAAAGAAACACAAAATTTTTCTTTAATGTATTACAAATTCTTAGTCATTTCAACAACCGGTGTAAAACAAAGTTGATACACTTTTTGAACATGTCGATACGTTAGCTATCAAGGCATATGTATTTATTTTTTAGTAAATCTACCTTGGTTAGCTATCGTATGCGTCGATAACGAATGCGATAATTCGGCCCCTGATTTACAATTGAGACTTTCTGAATTACAATTGACTAATCTGAACTACAATTGACGCTTTCTGAATTACAATTGACTAATCAGAATTGCAATTGACACTTTCTGAATTATAATTGATTTACAATTGAGACTTTCTGAATTACAGTTGACTAATCTGAACTACAATTGACGCGTCTATTGTAATATTCTCTCGTGAGAGGAATATATTTCATGTATTCCTCTCTCGCTCTTTCTCACTAGAAAATGAAAGTTGCTTCAAGAAAAACTGATGTGTGTAAAAGCAGACTAACATAATATCATGATGAATGTCAAATTAATATCATGACGAAAATAAGTATTTCTTATTTTCTTCGACCTTAGTTTGTTAAATTATATTTGGGTTTTTTCCGGCTCTAGGTCACAACAATGTGTTTAAATAAAACTTCGTTCTTTTGTTCTATTAAATATTGGTAAACATTTATATGTATATTTATTCAATATTTCGGACACCGTCGGTGCTCTTCTTCAGGAATTTTGAGTAAAGCCGTCTATCCGTTCTAAGTGGGAGTTATAAGCTTATAACTCCCACTTAGAACGGATAGACGGCTTTACTCAAAATTCCTGAAGAAGAGCACCGACGGTGTTCGAAATATCGAATAAATATACATATAAATGTTTACCAATATTTAATAGAACAAAAGAACGAAGTTTTATTTAAACACATTGTTGTGACCTAGAGCCGGAAAAAACCCAAATATAATTTATCATGACGAAAATTCATCACGTATAGATGGAAACGTACTAAAACGTAGACACGGGTATTCAAAGCAAGTAAAATGATAGGTTTAATAAAAACTGGGCAGAATTTTCTTGACTTGGCACCCCTAGTACAGGTTTTTTTTTAAGAACAAAATTCACCATCTTGCGGTTTGTTGACAATTATTATTCATCCAAATATTATTGAGTACTAATTTTTTGTTTTTGATGGTAATCGAAATTCCATTGAAATGCAGCTAGAAAATAATCAATTTATAAGAAACTGCTAGAAAAACAAGTGATTAGAAAATATGCTGCCTGGAGTGGGTGTCTTTGGGACAGGTGCAATAACAAAAGTATTGGTGCCGATTTTGCGTGAAAAGGGTTTTGAAATAAAAGCACTATGGGGTCGTACTTTGCGAGAGGCTGAGGAAGTAGCCACAGCACAAAACATTGCATTTTATACAAATAAAATTGATGATGTTTTACTACGAAAAGATGTTGATTTGGTATTTATTGTATGTCAGCCTTATTTACATGCCGAGATTTCTGTAAAAGCTTTGGGCATTGGCAAGCATGTTGTATGCGACAAGCCTATGGGCTTAAATCAATCTGATGCCATGAAAATGGTTAGAGCATCACAATATTATCCAACATTGATATCCCTGGTCAATCACTCACTTAGATTTCTGCCAGCATTTACACATATGAAAAGATGTCTACAAGAGGGCATGATTGGGCCATTGAGTGATATTTCGCTGGTGGACATAAGAGTGCAATTGGGATCGCTATTTCCTAATAAATTCGATTGGATGTGTGACGCTGCAATGGGTGGAGGCGCTTTGAACTTAGTGGGGAGTCATGTAGTAGACTTGGTAAGCTTCTTGCTAAATCAGCATGCAGTTCGTGTTCATGGTGTCGTTAAGGCTTATACAAAGACTACAACTAATGTCAATGGTATACGGCAGATATCAGCTCCTGATTTTTGTAATTTTCAAATGGAATTATCTAATGGTACTTTGATAACAACTTCAATACATAGCCATACTGTTCCGGCTAAAACTTTCTCTCAAGAAGTTCTAATATGTGGCAGTCAAGGACACCTTTCAGTACGAGGCGGTGATTTATTTATGTTCAAACATAAACCAGAAACGAGTTTCAAAGAAGAAGCTGTTTATGTAGACGTTCAGGATTTACATATTGCAACTACCGAGTCTCTTCTACCTCGTCTCTATATTAAAGGGTTGTGTAAGATGATTGGGGCTCTTAAAGAATCGTTTGCCAGCAAAGAATCTTCTTGGGTTAAAGAACCTGTACAAGCGGCTGCCACATTTGAGGATGGACTTTATGTTCAGGCCGTTTTAGAAGCGATTCGAAAATCGAGCGAGTCAAAGGCTTGGCAACGAGTTCAAATAACATCGGATACTCCGTCAAATCATGATCAAATAATGCGTTTTGCACGAATGTCAACAATGTAGAGTCGAAATTGCACGCAATTAAAATATCAAGAGATTATTTTTGATTTAAGTTTTCAGTATGTTCAATAATAATTACGTTAGATTCATTCAGAATAATCACGTTGCGATGGAAATCGATTTCGAAAACGAACCAAGGCTTAAGTTTACTTTACCGACATTCCTCCGATTTTAATATCTATCTGATAGAAAATTTAATTCTAAGAAAAAAATGTCTACATAAATTGTTAATACTGTGTAACAATGTGGGTATCATATGAAAGATTTTCAACATTATTGTATGCTAGTAAGCATAAAAACAAATAATTCAACTATTTTTATTATTTATTTTTGAAAAAATAACATATATTACACAAAAATAAGCACAAAATTATTCTTCAGCGAAGCCGGTTTTCGACATACCCTGAGGAGAAAATTAATAAGTTCGGCCGAAGGCCTCCAATGCAAAATATCATTCTTCAGCGAAGCTGCTATTCGACATACCTAGAGGAGAAAATCAGTAAGCCCGGCAACAAAGGATGCTAATGATGATAGTACTAATCCGTTCTGCTAGTCGGATTAGATATTCTAATATTCCACTCTTAAAAATAATTTGAATTTACATTAATTCAATTATTGAACTTAAGTTCAGACTTTACCTATTTCAGCTCAAGCAATAATCACGTACAAATCTTTAAAAATTTCCTTTAAAATTGCTTTGTTTTCAAAATCGATTTCCATCACTTACCTGAATGAAACTACGATTTTTAAATTTTAAGTAATTTTTTATTTATTGCAATAAATGAACTATTTAAATTCTGTTACAAAGGAAATTAAACTTTCAGCCCGCGTTTTTAGATGTGGATTACGCTTAAACTTAGTTTAACGTAGTCCGAAACTGATTTTTCCGGCGAAATGTGTTTTTTTTATTATTTCATTAAACCCCAACATTTTAAGCAAAACGAAGCTGTTCTGTCAAAATTTTGTATACAAACTTGGTAATGGCGGCACAAATCTATTTTCAGATTAACTAAACCTAGTTTAACTGAGAACTCAAAAACCTAGCCTAAGAGGGAGGTTTTACATTTAGCAATTTTTCCAAGCTTTTTTTATTTTTAATAGTTTGAACGATTCCAGATCAATTAGGTATTGTTTGCGATTTTGCAACTTACGAATTTTCGCAATAAAAGCGAATCTTTTAAAGTTTTCGTCTTTTTATAGTTTTCGCGATTCTTAAACAGTATTGAATCTTTCTATTGTGCAGCTTTTTTGAAGTTTTTCTTACAGTTTTATCGATTTTTAATCAAAATTATGGCCTGTTCAAAATTTTGCAATTCTTCGCGAATTTCCGCTATTTTCACGAAATACAGAATTTTTCAGAACTTTTTGGTTTTCGTACATTTTAGGAACTTTAAAATTAAACTTAAATTTATTTCCCAAAATTAATATTTTACTTATAAGGGGATAAAACTGGAATAAAATCGCACAAATACGTTTAAAACAACAAAACAATTCAAAAATTTGCAAAAATGTTAAAAATAGGAACGTAAAATATTGCAGTGCTATAAAACTTCATTAATTTGTATGTATGTTTTCGAAAACTTCTCTTCATCGTTTCAATATATTTCAAAAATACCAATTTAGGAACTAAACGCCAATAAAAACGACAACGATATAGGAACCACAATTAAAAGAACACCAACGGGAATAGGGCCGATTGTGTTTGTTTTGCAAAAAGCATGGAACATTACCAAGAATCCTTATTACAGTTGGCCAATCTACTTGGTTGTTGTTATAGCTTAAAGAAACAGAAATTTTTTCTTTAATGTATTACAACTAATGGTCTGCATCGGATTTGTTAAAAGGCATTTAAATACATTCACATGTTTTCAACAACGCAATGGATTTCATTCAATGTTGAAAAATCAAATGAATGCATGCACAAGACGAAAGAGAAACAAAAGCTACTTCAACTGAAAAGAAAAAATACTATGTACATTACTCAAATAAACATAACAGAGTGAAATGTGTAACAACTAGACTATAACCCGAGTATTTAAATATTTGAATGTTTTCTCAAATAAGCGTGTTAATTCAACTACTTGTAGTAATTTCTGTGTTCGTTTATGTTTTTGGTTTTGCAAAATGTACACAAGAATTTCGTGATTTTTAGTTTATGTATGTTTAGTTTATGTATATACATATATACGAAATTAACAACAGAACAAAAACACATTTGCTTCCGCTGAAAGTGTGAAATCACCCGTTCATTCATTCAAACACTCAAATAATATTTGAATTTTTAGCGTTTATTATTTTCAAATGAGTTGTATACATATTCGAAGCCAACATTAAACCACATGCGTTATTTAAATAGCATTAAGCTTTGCACGCAGTTCATTCGCTCTTGTGTTTTGACAACATTAATTCTCGTCGTTATAATTGACTGTTTAATGTTTGAATGATCGTTGTTTTCTTTGTGTGCAGCCAAACAAATGAATGTAGTCTTGCTACTCCTTAATTACAACTTCTTAGTCGATGTAAAATGAACTTGGTACACCTCGGTAATTCGGCCCCATGATATTTTTAATTTTTGTTGCTTGTTTTTCATAATTACAATCACCTAAAAAATATAATATGTATGTATGGCTGTCTTTCTAAACGCATGTTGCTTTGCAGTTCAACAATGCCACGTATTCCCAAACGCAACCGTGCAAACTTTGACAAAGTATTGCATTCCTAAACTCATCTGTTTTGCAGCTGAAATGCAAATAAAAGTAACTAGCGCACTATTTAAATTGACAAACCTTTTTATTGACAATGCATTTGATTTGCAGTGTTGTGGTAAAGTATAATTGCTTGATTTAAACATTGCTTTGACGTTGCATTCAGACGTTTAGGAAGGTAGCCTATGTTTGTAATTGGTATTTTATTATGCAGAAAGGCAAAAAAAGGCTTAAGAAGTATGTGTGTTTGTCTGAAGTCTTGTGAAATGATGTCCATATTGAATTGTACAGGATTTTTATTGTACAGTTGACACAAGTGTCAATTCGACTTTTGTACAATGAATTCATGTATTGTTGTTTCATTGTTGTCTATATTTGCTTTACACTCAACTAGAATTACAATAATGTACATTTGTAATGGCAATGCGCAAACGTTTAGTTTGTACATATATATCATTTTTCGAACACAAAAGCACAGACAAAAGTATATTCAGCTTTTCAAAGACAGCTTTCACATAAAATTGATAATGATACTATAAAAACACAACTTACACTTTTTGCTAGGTTAAAAAAATATTTTATTTTTTAGATTTGATTACATAAAATTTCTTGCTACTTTTGGGTTAGTTAAAACTAATTAGCAGTTACAACTTTTGGATCAGTAAAATATGCTCGGTAAAATGTAAACGAATAGACCGCACCGCGGTGATTGTTTATTCAAAATAGCATGAAGTTTACAAAAAAAGTAACCGTTTGACAACAATTATTATTAATCAACATCAGACTTACTATTCTGTCATTAAGATTCCACTAGGATTTTAGTAGATGCAACTTTACTGGATTCCACTTTCCTCGGCTCTCCTACATCTTCCTCATCATGCACATCATTAGGAATGCTATCTGTGGGCACTTCTGGCAGTTGTATTTTCATTTCATCTTCTTCAACAACTAAAGCATCTAGTTCCGCCATTACATCATCTTCGTCTTCTTGTGTCAGTGCATCCGTCAGTATTGAATCAATTTCTTGTTGCTTTTCAATTCCCTCTCGGGTCTCATCCATGATTTTCTCAATTTCATTAATGTCTAACATGGCATGCATTTTCTTAAGAGCATCATTTCCCAGCTTCAGGCCCTCTAGGACCTGCGTTTCAACCTGGGCAAATTCAATATCAGCAGCTAGCTTTTCTAGATTCTCTAACTGTTTGTCAGTATTAGAAAGTAAAGTTTCCTGAAACTTTTTCTTACGCAAAAGAAGTTTTGCACGTCTAAAAAATAAAATATCATGAAAAATTATATTGATAATCAAAACATCTCATACTCCTTTCTTCCTTGATGTAAACATTTTCTAGCCAACTGTCTATCATTTTCCAATGATAGCTCAATACGTTTTTGATATTGCTTTAAGCGATCTCTTTGCTGCTTTAGTTGCTACAAAATTTCATTAGATTATAATTAGAATTGCTTTTCCATATATACATGTACTTATGTACTAGATGCCAAATCATTGTGCATCCATTATTGATGTGAATGTGTTTACGTATTTCGACTTACTAAAACAGCTTTGTCGTGTTCCGTTATCCTACTTTGTAGTTTTTTATTTTTCGCAAATAGTCCTCCCATATCACGCTCTACCAAGTTCTTTTTATTTTTTGTCAAACTGTGTTTTATTTATTTTTGTTCTTCATAGAATTCTACGTACATATTTTACAATTTATTTTCCATCTGTTAAATATGCACATATCGCTCATTTACTTCAATAGTGCCACAACTCAAAAAACGTGATATTTGAGTTAGTAAGTCAGAATTATTCATTATCGTTCTTTATATTGTGTAAAAATTTCGGCAACAAATGTACTTTAGTGAAGTTACTCCAAACAAAATAAAAACTAGCCTATGTGATAGAAAATTGAAAAATAAGAAGAAAAGATGAATAAAAAAGTTGGCGGCAACCCATATTTTCCGAGTTATGGGCCTCTGAACTTTTCATATAAAACTATGATTGTGCATTACATTTATGAATTTAATAGGTCAATATTGGCGTCATTTAAAAGCTGTTGCATATTGTAGTTATTTTTATCAATTAAAACGCTACTAAACACAACTAAATATGTGTAAAGTTTTGAAAAAATTTTGTTTTTAATTTTAAGGAATCCCTACATAGGCGGCCTTCGGCCGGACTCAAAAATTTTCTACTCTAGGTATGTCGAATAGCGGCTTCGCTAAATAATAATTTCCTGCATGGCCGGCCTTCGGCCGGGCTCAAGGATTTTCTCCTCTAGATATGTCGAATGGCGGCTTCGCTGAAGAATGATTCCCTACATAGCCGGCCTTCAGCCGGGCTCAAACATTTTCTCCTCTAGGTATGTCGAATAGTAGTTTCGCTGAAGAATGATTCCCCGCATAGCAGGCCTTCGCACGGACTTAATGATGCTTCTTACTAAAGATTTTCTGCATAGCTTTTAAATGACACCAATATTCATAAATGTAATGCATAATCACAGTTTTATATGAAAACTTCAGACGCTCATAACTCGAAATATATGGGTGGCCGCCAACTTTTTTATTTTTATTTTCTTCTTATTTTTCAATTTTCTATCACATAGGCTAATTTTTATTTTGTATGGAGCAACTTCACTAAAGTACATTTAAGCCAAATTTCGCAAAATTATATTCTATACTCATTTCTATGGAGAATAGATTACTTTATTTTTCCATTAAGTTGAATGTAAAATGAAAAATTTAAAGTAGTTTTCTGCAAAACTATTTTTTTGAGTTGTGACACTATTGAACTAAAAGAGCGATATGTATATAAACCAAGGCGAAAGAATACCAGGTGGCTACCAAAGCGTATTAATACCAAGTGGCCTTATTAGTGGAACAACAACTGGACTTTACCAATCTGTCATGTTAAATGCATATATAAAAAGTTGTTGTTTAGTTTTTTGACATAGAGTTTGACACTTTGGTAAAGTCAGCAGATGCTCATTTTTACTAATAGGGCCACCTGGTATCAATTCGTATTGGTTAAAAGTACATTTCAAGGTAAATCAATGAGGTATAGTCATCGGCGAATTGATACAACAAAGCAACTGCTTTGTTCAAGCAGTTGTCAAAACAATTTTAACGAATTTATATTAAAATTTTTTAAATTTATATAAATAAAAAAATTTATAAGGAAAGTTTTGTAGTTCCTTGAACAATCAGCTCTGCTGATAACGCCAACTGGTATGAATTCGCCTTGGTACATGTTAAATAAATTTTCGCCTTCTGTTTTTGACAGCTACGGCCAGCCAGGCCGTTTTTAGGAGGGTTCATGCCAGAGACCTACGCCGAGCGATTTTGTCGGCGGCGGCGGCTCCCGAGAAAATTGGCGGCGGCGGCTCAAATTCGGCTTCAGCCGACTCAGAACAAATAACATAAAAATCAAATTTAAGATGAAAAATAAATAAAAAAATTTATAAAAAAAATTATTATTTCATAGTGTACAAGGTCAATCGGCGGCTAGTTTTCAGGCGAAGTAAGCCGAACTTTTCTCGGCGGCGGCGCGACTGTCTAAAATTATCGGCGGCTCGGCTCAGCCGGCTGTGAGCCGCCACGGCGCAGGTCTCTGGTTCATGCTCTGTTCAACAAAAAATCGGAACGATGAACGAAAGGAACGACCTAGTTCCTTTAGTCCAAGGCGAATTGATACTAGGTGGCCCTATTAGTAAAAAAGATCATCAGCTGACTACAACAAAGTGTCAAACTCTATGTAAAAAACGAAACAAAATAACTTTTTATGTATGCATTTAACATGACAGATTGGTGAATGCCAGTTGTTGTTGCTCTAATGCGGCCACAGATCGGTCGGAACGATTCCACAAAAGGAACAATTTTGCCTCTAATGCGGGTGCTAGACGGATCAATATACTAGCTTCAATATATGTGCTTGTGTGCGTCTGTTATGAAAATCAAAAGCATTTTGATATTCTTCAATATTTCCCCACCGTATGTGTGTACAAATTTTTTGTAAACAAACGCACACAAACACATATGTATATTGAAGCTGTATATCGACCTGTGTGGCATTCGCTTAATGAATACATAAAAAGTTGTTGTAGTCAAATGTTATTGTAATGATGTAATTCTTTTAAGTCGCTGCTAGACGGATCAATGTTTTAGCTTCAATATATGTGCTTGTGTGCGTGTTTTATGATAATCAAAAACATTTTGAAATTCTTCAATATTCCCCTCCGTATATGTGTATACATTTTTTGTAAACAAACGCACACAAAATAATATATTGAAGCTGAATATTGACTTGTCTAGCAGCCACTTTAAGCTAATGCTAGACAGGTCAATATTTAGTCTTCAATATATGTGTTTGTGTGCGTTTGTTATAAAAATCAAAAGCATTTTCATATTCTTCAATATTTCCCCTCCGTATATATGTATAGATATTTTGTAAATAAACGCACACAAACACATATATTGAAGCTGAATATTGATGTTTAGCAGCCACTTTAGAATGAACACCACCTGATAAAATTAATTCGCCTTGGTGTCTGCAAGAGCCCACCTGTTTACGTAAATGTTTACACATTTGGCTTGTCAGCAGTGTTAATATATCAGCTTTTTTGACAGCCCAAATGTAAATTCTCCACGGCGAATTCTCTTGCGACTACCTGGTGTTGATCTACCTTGGAATGATCCATTCAAGGTGAACTAATTTTATCAGGTGGTGTTGATTCTAAAACAACTACAACATTACAATAACATTTGACATCTCAGCCCCTATGTCAACGTATACAAATTTTGACATACAAACATTTAATTTGCGGGAAAAAAGTAGAACTTCTGTGCTTATAATATCACCTGTATAATACCACCTTAGATCCATTAATACAGGTCTGTGCAGCTGTAAAACAAAAATGCCTTCCTACCGTAATTGTCAAAATAATTCTATATATAAAATATATTGCTTCTGTTTTTATATGAAGTTTGACAATCACAGCATGAAAACAAAGGGAGCAAAAATTAATCAGCTGATCTCTTGCACAGACCTGTATTTTGGATCATGGTACATGGCGGCGTGGAGAATATTGGTCGGCGGCGGCGACGTTTATAACGATGACTCGGCGGCGGCTTAAATGTCGGCCTGGAAGAATATATACTGAAAAAATTTTTGAACATAAAAAAAAAATTATTTTAGCTTAAAAGCTGTAATATTTCATAAAAAAGTTGTGTTGTACAAGGCGAATACAGTACCAGGTAGCCTTATTATCACAGATGATCATCAGCTGATTACACCCCATTAGTCAAACTCTACATAAAAAAACTTTAACCCGAACTGTCAATGTACAAATAAAAGTAGTCCTACACCTACTTTGTATGTGTATTGTAATGATAAGGCCACTTGATATAAATTCGCTTTGGTTTTGTATAGCAAAAGTCAGTCGGCGCCGGCTGGGCTTGGAGACAAAGCACCGGCGGTGGCTAGCCGCCGGTCGGCTTGTAAGTCTGATCTTTATTATTAACTTAAAAGTAGGAATATGCTGCAGTATTTAGTTAAAATCCGCGTAATAAACAAAATAAAGTTTCCTCTGAGAATGGTAAATATGTACCACAAACTACCTATTTACTTAATCTGAATACAACAAATTTTGAATATATTTCAACACAGGCTTCACAGCTGGTCAAAGTTCAAGTTAAACAAGGAATTATTGTTGGACAGGAAAAACCTCTGCTGAATGGAAATTCCTATCAAAGTTTTCAAGGCATACCATACGCAGTTCCACCATTAGGTGATTTGCGTTTTAAGGTAGATTACATTTAAAATTCACTGCATAAACTATAATTCATATGTACGCACAATATATTGTTTATTAACAAGTCTCCTTTACCTTTGGAAAACTTTGGAGTTCCTGAATTGAGTTGCTTAAAAGAGCGTGATGTATCTCATCAACGTGATCCACTTACCGCGGAAGTGATTGGATCGGAGGACTGTTTATTTTTGAATGTGTATGCTCCGAAGAATTCTAAAAGTGTTTCTAAGCCTTTTCCTGTTATGGTTTGGCTTCATGGTGGCGGATTTTGGTTTGGTAATGGAAACAGTGATTAGTGAGTATTAGGCGTAAAGTACTATAAAACCTGTGGTGTGGTGCTTTGTCCACTTTACTTGATTCTTTCTTGTAGTAGGTAATCGTTTGCCTGTTCGTTTGTCAGTTAAGCACACTAAATTTCACGGCGGGTAACAAAAAAAAAACGTTTTTATACTGGAATTAATAAGCAGAAAAGGCCATTTGCAGTTAAATCTAGGTACAGCGATGTATCGTTTTCTTTAATCATTATAGGTATTCAATTAAAAATAGAAATTTAGTGCGCTTAACTGAGAAACGAACAGGCAAACGATTACATGGAACAAATCTTATTTACCTACGCACCTCCAAATAAAATTAAAATTACATAGGGTGATAGAAAATTGAAAAATAAAAAAATAAAAAAAAAATAAAAACTCTGAAACGCATAGCTTTCGAGTTATAGGTCTGTGAAGTTTTAATGTATAAATGCAACTATACTACATTTCTGAACGTATATGGCCAATATTGGTATCATTTAAAAGCTTTTGAATATATCTTTCTGGATATGCAAAATGTATTTAAAAAGTTGGAAGTCTTTAGGTGCCAATACAGATTTTACAAAACCACATAAAAATGCTACTGAAGTGCACTAGGTAAATATGTGAAAGTGTAATAAAAATTTAATTAAATAAACACCGGTTTCGCTAATTAAAGCTTCCCTGCGTAGTCGGCCTTCGGCTGGACGGAAGGATTTTCTCCTGTGTGGTATAGTAAACACCGTTTCCAAACAAAGTTTCCCTGCATACGGGCATGTGATTTCAAAAGTAAACTGTTAATAGTTGATTCTTTAGCGGGTTTTTATTGTATTTTAAGTTTTTGTCATTTACAATAGAACATTCCATTCCAACTTCTAACGCTGTAAATCGTGCAATTTACCAAAGCAATAATGTAGACTTTAATTTCTTCAAATCATCGTGATTTACAGAACAGACCCGACCAAAATCTAATATTTACAATAATTTGGATTACATGTCAAAGTTTCAAAGTCATGTCAAGTACCGATACGGAAATACAACAAGAAATTTTAGCTTAAGTGCATTCCCATTTAAATTTTTAGCTTGTTTACATTTTTTGTGTAACTGCAAAGTGTCGCTTAAGCTAAAATTCTATTTTTCAAGTAGAGCAAAACTAGTGTCAAAAACCAAAAAGGATATCATTGAAACAGTTAAATAACAGCTTGCGAAGGACAATAATTACTAGTTTTAAAATAATTTGAGTAAGTTAACCAATTTTTCATGATATCAAGAATATTTTAAAATATCAACCCCCATAAACACGCGTTGTAGAGATGAGCGATATTTCTGTACCTGTGATTTAATCACTGTTACTGAAAAATCACGAATCAGAGTTGTGACAAAATTGGTCAATTAACTGCTACTTGTAAAGCCGTTCATTTATATTTGTAACTGGGGGTCTACATTAGCCATGAACTTGTATGAACATCATGTCGGACATCGCATATGGCTAATGTAGACCGCTCATGTCCAGTTTCGTCCATGCTGTGACATCGATGCCCAAACATATGGCTGAGCATCAATGTTCGCCATGATATTCGCCGTCAACAACAATTTTTAATAGAAAAGAGACAGAAAGAAATTGTTAAATATTCCATTTCTATTGCACTACCACCAATACATTGATAAGGCAGAACATGGACATCGTACATATTCACCAAAGAAGTTGATGAATTTTTTGCAGTTGCTCTGCCGGCGTCATGTGCATGTCATGTTCAATTCGATGGCTCGTGAAGACGTAGGGTTACATATACAAAATTATGATATTTCACTGTTTGTGTTTGGATAATAACGGTACGTACAATAACAAAGGTATAAGGTGCTATTTCCTGTGTTCTCTCTTTTTCCTTATTAGTATTTCTTTTTAAAATTCATAAAATATTTTAAGGCGCATTTAAATCTGCCTTGGTACAAGCATTAATTCAGTAGTGTTTTTGTGTATGTGTATGTACTAATCACCCTGTCGGAAAATCACTATACCTCTACAAAAATAATCAACTTATAGTTAACTTTTCTTTGACTAATTAAAAGCTAACTACAATGTAATCCATAACTGACCAAAAATTAATTCTTAAGTTGAGTACATAATGGAATTTCGTGAGAGCCAACAACTTTACTCTCAGCTACTTTGAAACACATTTCAAGTTTATATTACGAGTAATTTAATGGAGTCATACATCTTGTTCTTTATTAGATTGTCCTTTAAATGTTGCCAAAATCTTTCCACAGGATTAAGCTCAGGCGAGTACTTTTTGCCGTTGTTATTTTAAATTAAGGCTGTATTGCTGAGAGAATTTTGAAGTACAGTAACACGATAAAATAAACGCAAAGATTTTCATTAAAATTTTATCACAAGAAATTATGTTGGCCGTAAAAATGTATAATAATGTGGTTTACACTGAGTTTACTACTTCTTCAATTGGTAAAATTGAGAAATGTTCAATACATTTTGTCCCAATCCCCTTAGTTTTTCCAAAAATATTCTTTTATGTCTAATAAAAAGCACTTTCTTTTCCATCATCATCTATTTTACACACTGTATGTGGGAAAATACCAACACAGCTACCATACATGTACACTCGTCGCTCTCACACTAACGACTAAATAGAGTATAAAAAGAAATGAAATAAAGAGTATAAACAATTGTTTGGTGAAATCAACATCCTTGTTTTAAATGATACATTAGCTGGGTGGTCAGCGCGTTCACTGTAACAAGTGTGATTCAAGTTCGAACCCCAGCAACATCTTTTTGCAAATGAATGTGGACTAAAAATTATTATTACTATTGTTGTTCTACCTATAAAACATCAACAAGGCAATTAACAAAAACAAAACACTACATACAAGCATACGTACAACATAATGTCAATTACTAATCAATATACACGATAACCCAATAAACATTTTTGGGGACGACATATCGTCGCTGTTTTTACTAACTAACCTAACTGAAATTTTTTTGAAAAATGAGTTAAGTACACAAGTAGACGTCATTAGTCATACCGCACCTTGTGTAAAATTTTTATGGACGTAACTATTACTGTAATCTCTATAAAGCAAAAATATTTTTGAGGTATCTGTAAGAATGCAAAAAAATTTTTCACGAAGTGTCGTAAGTGTAAGCTTTATGGATATAACACCAAATACTGATAGATTTAGTTCACATTTTTTTAGTGTATTATATTTTTCGATATAGCGGTAAATATATTACAATATATTAACTATATTATTTTTCTAATTCCATTAACAAAATTTAATGAAATTATATAAAAGCAATGAAAGAATATATCAGTAGTTAAAAAAAACGTTTGATAGTAAAGCGTTTGAAACAAAAAAAATTATATTTAACGAAGAAACTAAAATGAATAAACAAGTTAAAAGAAACAAATATAAAACGCAAAAGGGCTTAACAACACATTTTTTCCAAATTTCATTTTTTGATTGACTAGGATGTAGTTAACACCATAACATTCACCAGCTAAATTTTATGCGTATATGTCTAAAAATCTGTATTTTTCTTGCAAACCGATTACCAATATTTCAAAACTCGTCAACATCGGTCGTCCAAAAATATTTTAAAGTAAACACAATGATTGGATTTCCTTAACGACATATCTCAAACTCTCAGAACATGTATTCGTTTATAACTCACTATCTAATTAAGTAATTACTCTAAATATTCTTTAACTTGCATTTTTATTTTTTGTTTTTATTAAGTAACACTAAAATAAAGTCAAAGAATTAATCAAAAATAAATTTAATTTAAAAAAAATTTTCACAAAATGTCATCTGCTTCAGTCACAAAAAAGTATTTTAAATAAAAATTTTTATATTTTTCTTTATTTAAGACTGAAAAAGAGATGCTATACTACATATCAAAAAATGCAGAATACCAATTTTATACGTATTTTGGCTTGGAAGTAATTACATTTAGGACAAAAAACATTAAAAGTGCTCTCCTGTAAAATTTGTAAAATGCTAGTTAGGTCAGTTAGTTAAAACAGCGACGATATGAGACAAAATCTGATAAGCGGACCAAAGTCTCACCGCAACAATCTTTTATTTTCTTTTATTTGTTGATTTCTTTTATTTAAATTTAATTTTAAATTTCACTTAGTTTAATTTTCTTATTTGTAATTTTTATATATAAAACTTTTGTATTACTTTTAGATTAGAAAAGGGGAGATGTTACATTAATGAATTAATAGTTTGAAGTTACATGCATACATACATATGCATACATTAATGTGGCATCTCTACTTAGTGTAGGCACTTTTGTGTGAACCTTTCCTTACATAGGAAGCACTCTAACCTTCAACTGAATAGAACAACATTTGAACCATAAAACAATATTAGGGCTAAGTTCACGTGAGTCGACTTAAAATCTTTTTCCTTCTTACCACACAATTAATTTGGAACAAGTTTACTTTACCGACATTCCTCCGATTTTAATAAAAATTCCCTATCTGATAGAAAATTTAATTAGAAGAAGAAAATGTTAAGTACGAAAATCCCCGGAAAAGCATATTTTGGAAGTTACGGGCCCCTAAAGTTTTGCAAATGATATGCATTTTCTAGATTCATTTTTGCTACAGTCTAACAATATGGGTATCATATAAATAATTTTTTGTCTAGCTGACCTCAGCCGGGCTTATTGATTTTCTCCTCTAGGTACATATGTCGAATAGCGGCTTCACTGAAAAATGATTTTCTGCGTAGCCTGCCTTCGGCCGAACTTATTGATTTTCTCCTCAGGGTATGTCGAAAAGCGGCTTCGCTGAATAATAATTTTTTGCCTTTTTTTATAATGTTTTTTTTTCAAAAATAAATAATAAAAATAGTTGAATTATTTGTTTTTATGCTTACTAGCATACAATAATGTTGACAATCTTTCATATGATACCCACATTGTTACACAGTATCAAAAATTTATGTAGAAAATACCTATGATCTGTAAAACTTTGGGGGTCCGTAACTCCGCAAATATGCGTTTCCGGGGATTTTCGTACTTAAAATTTTTTTCTTAGAATTAAATTTTCTAGCGAGTTGTTATTGAAATCGGAGGAATGTCGGTAAAGTAAACTTAAGCCATTAATTTATTTGACTATTTGTATGTGAACTTTTCCCATTAAAAGATAATTGCACAATTATGAAAGCAAAGATAGAAAAGAAGAATAAAGTTTAACAGCTTTCATATTGGTTTACGATTTTTAGCTATTTGCCTTTGAGTCTGTTGGAAGAAGATGTTATTGTCGTTACTTTAAATTATCGCTTGGGAGCACTGGGATTTCTCTGTCTACCGGAAGAAGGCATTTGGGGGAATGCAGGGCTAAAAGATCAGGTAGTAAAACTTTGATTTAAGAATTTTTTTTAATAATAAAAATAATTGCACTTAGCGTCTAGCGTTGCAATGGGTACAAGATAACATTCGAGAATTTAATGGCGATTCAGAAAACGTTACACTTTTCGGTGAATCGGCTGGTGCTTCCTCAGTACACTTACACGTACTATCCAAATATGCTAATAAACTCTTCCATAAGGCCATTATGCAAAGTGGAACAGCCAATATGGAATGGGTTTTCCAGTCGAATCCTACATATAAAACAAGAAGACTAGCTGAAATTATGGGTTTTAAAGCAAAAGAAACAAAGCATTTACTGAATTTCCTACAATCGCCCCAAATAACACCTTTAGATATTTTATCGAAAACTTTATTGGTTATGACACCGGATGAACGCAGGCGTTGTATGCCTTTTGTTTTTAAGCCCGTTATAGAAG
Organism: Panzeria rudis; assembly: GCA_956483635.1. Lineage (NCBI taxonomy): Eukaryota > Metazoa > Arthropoda > Insecta > Diptera > Tachinidae > Panzeria > Panzeria rudis. The sequence continues at coordinate 150,522,584 of OY101450.1, forward strand.
ACAGTCATAGCCCTGATAGTGTTATTAATGAACCCATATTGGAGAGATTAAAACAGTCAAACAGTATTGAGATGCCTTCAATTATGGGTTACAATTCAGCTGAGGGTTTGGCCATGATGGTACATACATTAAAGAATCTGGAAGAATTTGATAAAGATTTTCATAGGCTTGTACCAAGAAATATTCCTCTAGAACCGGAAAATAAGGAACAAAAATCGATCGCTAAGAATATGAGAGACTTTTATTTTAATGGAAAATCGATTACACCTCAGGTCTTTAATAACTTGACTAATATTTTATCGGATTATCATTTTGTTATTGATATGCAAAATGCATCCAAATTGCATGCGAAATTACAACCACAGGCTCCATTATATTTTTACCGTTTTGATTATGTAGGGGATCGAAATATGTATAAACGCATGCTTCAATTGCATAAACTATCAGGTGCTTGTCATGGAGATGAACTTTTCTATCTATTTCAAATGGCTGATGATGATATGACGAGAGTTTCCCAACGCGATCAAAAGCTTATAAAACAATTGGCGAATTTATGGGCGAACTTTGCCAAATATTCAAATCCGACGCCTCAAGTTCGAACTCGTCTCATAAATTGCGATTGGTCTCCTGTTAAAAACTTACACGAAGGCGAATTTCGTTTAGACTATTTAGCTATTAGCAATGATGGATTCCAAATGAAAATAAATCCTGATCAAGAGCGTATGGAATTCTGGCAAAACATGTACACGCAATATCCACCTACAGATTTATCTTGTTTAAGTTCTAAGCTGTAAATATGTAATTAACACTTGTTATATTAATAGAATCGTTTGTAGTAAAGAAATAAATCATATTGTTTTGGGTTACATTTAATGAATTAGTACTTTTTATTTAATCTATATTTATGTATTAATTAATTTATTTGACTAGTTGTGTGTGTGTGTTTTTTCATTAAAAGATAATTGTACAATTATTAAAACAATAATACAAATTTTGCTGTTGTTTTTTAATTTTAGCAAAAATGCATTTGATTCGAAAAAAAATTCTCTTTTCTTGGACTTTAAAGTAAATAAAAGTAAAACAAATAAATAAATAAGACATAATTTTGTAACATAAAGCGTAATAACACATAAATATTAATTATATACAGTGTATATCGTATGCAATTATCCAAATGTTTTGTTTTAATAAAATCTACATTTACACTTAAATCTAAAAATCATGTTGAAAATGTTTACAATTTTGTTCACATTCAGGATTAATTTCAAGAATTCTAATATATCTTTTTTTAACTTTGTTGTCTACAAACATCTATAATTAAGTATTTACTTTATTTATTCGTGTGGTACAGATATATAAATATTTTTTAACTGGCCTGCTGCAAGAAGTTTTTGTTTTTATGCAATAGAGAAAGCTATTAAATTTGGTCTTGAATTGTGTTTCTTTAAAGAAGTTTTTAAATGTATTTTACAATACTATTTGGATGTGCGTTTCTTCGTGTCGTGTTTAGGTTTGTTTTTATTTTCTTAAAATCTTTTTAAAGCAAATGTTCGTTTTAAATATAAACATATCGCTCTATGTATTAATTCATACTGTTCTGAGTTCTGTACCATACCACCACGCTGCAGTCGTAAATTGCAGACAATGCCCAATACATCAACAAAAATATTGGACATTTTTGGCAGTTCTGCTAGTGACGGTAGCGACCAGAATGTATCTACATGTTTTACGCATTCAGCGTTCGCATTATTTCCTTCATTTATTTCCTTTTCCATCTTTAAGATGTAGCGAATGTAGAGAAGTGTGTTACGGCTAAAACTACAATCAATATCCGTTCGTAATGGATTTTCAAATATTGAATCGTCATCCAGAAATTGCTTCGGTAGACGAAAGTCTACTGGACTTAAAGCTTGGGAAGCAGTGGCTTGCTTTGCTGCATTTGTTGCCATTGATGTCAAAGAATAAGCCAAGGTTTGTCTCACTTGACGGATACCATTTAGAATGGCGGCCATGCATCCCGTTCGACCAATGCCAGCTGAACAGTGTATCACTGGTAGAGGTTGTACTGCATTAAAAATATCTTGTTGATACAGTTCAATCGACTGCGCATTTATATGAGAAGATGGAGTGGAATCTGCATCTCTGTAAACTTGAAATTCTGCTTCGCATTTACCCAAATTTATTACGTGTAGCGAAGTGTCCAGCAATGTGTTAATATCGCGCGGAGATCTGTGATCCGGCCAGTCAGGATACCAATAATGGTAAGTGAAGAATTTATTCATTAACAAATGATTAGAGCATTCGACGAGTTTCGCGCAATACAAAATTATAAGTTTTCTTATGGAAAAGCCATTTTTGCGTACTATACCCACGTTCTTTATAACAAAAAAACTGGAACAGTTTGGTAACTGATCTTCAAGCTGCATATCCACTGGTGCCTTAATTGTATCCATTGTTATCATTTGGACTGATTCAACCAAGCATTTAACTTTTGGCATTGTGATGACATCTTCATCAAAGTTGGATTCTAATATTGTATTAATAAAATCTCTAAACTTATCGCTTGGTTTAACTACTTCGTCTCTAGACGTACTAATGAAAATTTCATTTAAATCAACTGGGAAATAGACGGAACACTTTTGTCTGTTGTTCTCCATGAAATTCGTAAGCATTACAATTTTCTGATAATACTGTTGCAGAGACTTTCCTTGGCGACAACTGGGACTTTCGGGACCTTTGGATATTTCAATATATTTATTAGTATTTTGGTAAATCATGAGCCAAAACTCATAAATCGTATTGGGCAAAGGGCCTTGTGCGGCTATATAACATTTTGAAGTACAATCAGGTCCCTGAAAAATTCAGAAGTTAACAAAATCAGAAATTCAGAAATAAAAATATCTTTTTCTATTATGTATGCATGCACTTACTTTTATGTAGTTCGCATTAATATAGGGCACTTCATCTGATGTTAAAATTTGCTTTGTTATGTCGTTTATTAAATCTTCTTCGATGTCTGAAGAGCTTTTTATCATTTCTATCAGTTGTTTAGATTCCTTTTCTAAAATAACTCGTGAATTCTCATTGGGCAATATAGTTTTATAACGATTTTTTGTCTGGGAACCAAATACCATTGGTTTTTCCTGATGATTTAAAGGCAAATCCCAAAACTCTTTGTGAAGACTTCGAAACACTCGTTTTTGTTCTTCATCGTCTAGTCGCAGGCTCTGCAGTACGTCGTTAACAACGTGCAAATACCTTTCAATAATTTCACAATCTTCAGAATTGGCTATTGAAGGAGGTGGTGATTCGGCTTCTGTATTGGAGGCGGGCATGTTTAATATGGGTATAGTTTGCTCTGCTATGCTCTTCGAATTTGTAGCATAGCTGTTATCGAAAATGTAATTTAGTTTGATCAAGTCGTTTTGATTTAAAACGTTGGAAGCGTTTTGCAACATTTGTATGTTTGCTAAGTATATCTTAAACTCTTCACTAGTCGTTTGGGGGGATAGGGGTTTTGTCATTATGTTTCGAATGCCAGTACAAGTGCAAACGGAAGATTCTTGAAAATCAAAATGCTCAGGATGTGCCTTACCACTGCCGACTTCAACTTGATTAATGGACTCACGTTCATTTGGCTTAAGATCTGTTACAGAACCGAAGCAAACTTGACTGGTATTTCGTTTGCTAGTTTGATTTAAATCAGAAAATTGCACGTTATTGTCATTTAAACTTTCGCTGCTGAAGAATCGTCTTTGGTGTGAGTGAATGGAGCAGTTTGATCCTAAGGGTTGATGGATTGGTTTCATCTCTTCTTCAGCTTTTGTACCTCCTAAGTTCATACTGCTGTTACCTAATATTCCCTTCTCAGTGCCAATGCCACCAAAAGAACTACTCATATTCAATGTCAAGTTTTGGTTCGAACCACGTCTTTCGAGGAGACCTCTACGGGGCGTGGCACCCAAGGATGCATTGGCTATGGGTCTTGGTAGTGTAGTTAATTGGGTCCGTTCAGTATTCAATGAATTTTGACTAGCAAAAGAATTTAAATTGCCACAAGATGTCGCCGATAGATTGGTAAGAGTTAGACTTTGATTGGAACCTCTTCTTCGGAAGAGGCTCTGTTTGGCTCCTTGTGTGGTATTAATGGGTGTAACATTTGTGGTTTGCGAATTTTGTGATGATGTTATATTAAGATTACAACTAGATTTCGAATTTAAATTGTTTGTAGAGTTTCCAACGGAGCCTAAACTATAGTTGGAAACACTTAGGCCAGAACGACATGAACCTAAAAGGTTGCTGCAAGACCCATGTAGATTTAAAGTAAGACTATGGTTGGAACCTCTGCGCTGCAACAAATTAGTAGATGATGTGGAGTTTATAGCCTTCACTGGAGCATTAGGGACTGTTGCATTAGGTAAATCCATAGATTTTTGTTTAAAAGGTGGATCTATATGAACACCACCACTTGGAGTTGAAAACTCTACTAGAGTTAGAAATTCCGGCAAGGTTTTCAAGTTTGTGTTAGAATTGTGCAATAGTGGATTATGTTTAAAAGGCGTCCTATGCGTCGATGGAGTTGAGGCACAATTAACCGAGCTAGAAGTTTGCAAACCTGAAAAATTTGATTGCGCTTCTGTCAATAACTCTTCTTCTTTTAAGATTACCACTGTTTTTTCATCGCGATTTTCACACATCTTTTTAGTAATGTCGGGTATATTAAACAAGGAGTGTTTACGCTGGTGCAGTTGCCAATCTACGCTTGTGGAGGTCGGTATTCGTCTTCTACTTACAACTTTGTTCAGCTTACTAACGACATTATTATTGTGTGCCGCTAGCTGTGAAAAAGAAGTTGATTTGCTATTTGGCACATTAGTTTTCAAGCCATCAGGAGATTGGGATATCTGTTTATTTTCATTCAAACTTGAATCGATCTCATCGCAGCTTAGATTTAACTCTGGCTTTAACAGAGTGGCTTTCACGCAGTCTTTTGCTATTGGCGCCGAGTCTAGTGACAGGGCCTTTTCTTTGGTACTTTTAATAGTTGGCGTTTTCGGTTTATTTAAAGAGGGAGAGCTAGGTAATTGACCTTGTGTGATGGTGGCATTAAAGAAGTTTTGAGATTGGACCGCTGCTGATGACGCTGAGTTATTGATGATTTTTATAGTTAAATTATTTTTATTTTTACGATTTCTTTTGGTTTCGGCTTTAGGCAGAATTGCATTTGTTGAACTTAAATCCCTAACGGACATTGATTTGGCGTCGGCTTCAGTGGTTCCTGTGTCCGATGTTAAAGGATTTTTGGTACCAAGGCATTTAAGCATTTGATTGTCTTTGTTTGACGTGCCACTGTCATCGACAATGATTGACGTGACCTGTTGCACTTGAACATCTTGAACAACATGATCGATCTCCGGGAACTTGAAATAGTTGCCATTTTTGTAGCCAGCTGAACTTATGACGCCCAATGGTGAGGATAAGTTTATATTATTTATGGAAGTTAGTAATTTTGGCGAGTATGTTAAACGACCCGTTGACAACATAGCCGCTTCCGATGATGTTAGAATTCGGGGCGACCCGGTTTCATCCAAAATCATACTTGGTGAATTATTTCCACCGCTTGTTTCATCATTTTTATCCATCTTGAATTTCGGCTTAGTATTTTCCTTATCTGTATCCACAGTACATTCAACAGATGATGCGTTCTTCAGAATCAAATGTTGTGGAGAGCAAGATCTGCGCTCGTATAACGAGAATCGACGAAATTTCCTTTGAAAATTTGGTGATGATGGTTCTAAATGCTTGATTATCGATTTCGAACAAGGCTGCATGATTCTCGGGCTGTGTTTATCTATTTCCAGTTCCTTTGATTGCATCATTACTGGCAAATTATCAACTTCAATACTTGTCGGTTGAGCAACGTAAGAGCTTGTCGATGTTGCAACTGCGGGCGCCGTTGTTGTTATAGTCGTCAATGTGCAGCTGCTATTTATTTTGGCTGTGTCTGCCAGCCACGGTGTAGGAAATTCAAATGGACTTTGCATAAACTCCATCGGTGTAAAATACGGTGTGCTTTTATTACTTTCGGTGTCATCGTCGTCATTGGTGGGAAACGAATATTCAAAGGCAGTACGTATAAAATCTTCATCGCCTCGCTGCATTGTAACGAATTCGAAATAGTTATTATTATTGTTGAAGTTTTTGGTCAATGGTGAGTCCATTACGTTTTGCCGCTAAATTATCACTATCAAAGGTAGCTACTTTTAAGATCTTAAAGGTGCCTTTATGTCTGTCAAACATATTGAAATTGCTGGAAAACACAAAAATTAATTATTCATAGTACATACTAAATATGTACATATATGCATATACATATATACATACATATGAACGTGCATAGTTAGGTAAAAACTTAAAATAAATGCGAAAACCTAACAGGTAACAATACTCACTACTTAAGATTACAATGATGTCCTTAAAATTCACAATCGTCGTTCTAAGAAATGCATACTATATATACATATGTATGTATGTAAAATGTTTCTTTCGTTCTTATTTCTTTCAGGTCATCGATGTGTTGACACGAATTCTATAACAAGTGGGCATGTAAATTCTACTAATTTTAGATGCTGCAGGTAATTTTCTTCGTGTATTGTGAAGCTGTTTTCCTTCCGCGCTTCATTCGTTCGGCACTGTTTTTTATATTATTTATTTATTTAATATGATCGATCCATTATGAATTTCTCTAGATTTTTCATTAAAAGAAATATATAATTAATTTCATGTTATTTAAGACATGTTTCATTCATTCTACTGAAATGATCCCCATTTATTAAATTGTAGCATAATTTGAGATATTGCCCAAGTAATTTTTCAAAAAATTGTTATTTGTTGTGAGTTAAGAAACTTTCCACCTTCGTTTGTTTATATAAAAACTTTCAAAGAACAAATGTGAATTGCAAAAAACCGCGGGTCAAGCCTAGACATTGACAATCGCTTACAAAAAATTCGACAAACTTTCGGTCGATTAAGACATATCTGGTGCTCGTCCTCTCCTTAGCAACGCGTAAAATTACCCATATTCAACGCAGATATTAAATCCATAAATGGCAGTGCCTTGGCCACACCCTCAGAGGACGAATGACATTATCACAAGAAATGACATAGAACGTCCAACCGAATAATAGGACGTCCAGCTCACAAGTAGAGAAGACAGATTGACGCAGAAATAGCGGCCATGAGTAAAAGCTGAAGTGAAAGCAATGGCACAAAACAGGAACACATGCAATCAATGGGATTACATTCTGTACACGATATGGGACTTAAATACCATATTTACACTATGCAACTTTGTTGCATGCAATTCTCATTTTAAGTGAGAGTGTTGAAATAGAAATGTATACATTTTGTATTTCTTCTCTGTCTTTCTCACTGAAAAAAAAGAGTTGCATGCAACAAAGTTGCGTGGTGTAAATATGGTAAAAGTGTAGTATGTAACTAAATTTATCATATATTTACTATTCAAGAGAATTAATATATTTACATTCCATATGTATGTATGTATGTTAGAGCGACTCACTTGTATGAAGATGAAAAACGTGTTTGTGTTACCCCTCTCAAAATAAAGACCGGTGTTTTTAATGAGGCTTCCTAAAATATTTGAGGGGTCTAGCGATGATCGCCCGCTAGCTGGACCGTGTCTAAAAAATGTATAGTTTTTTGCATATTTTCCTATTTTCTCCCAAGACAACGTATAAAAAAAATTACATCGTTTGAATAATCTTTTCAAGCTTTATCCAATGCTGAATTAACTTTACCATTCATACCATCGCCAATGCAGTATTCCATAAAAAAACACGTTTTTAAGCGTTTTTATTGCAGGTGCTACTTACATATGTAGGTAAGTATATTAAAATTAATTTTACTTATTTTTTAATTATTTGATTTGAGGCATTGTTAATTTATTTCTGTTCTTAGAAACGTCCGAACTTTTGCAATAGCTACAAACAGAAATAAATAAACAATGCCTTAAATAATATAATATTAAAAAAAAAGTTAATTTACATATTTTAATATAAGTAGCACCTACAATAAAAACACTTAAAAAACCCTGGTTTTTATGGAATAACGCATTGCTCATTGTATAAATGATAAAGCTTGATGCACTATTGGATGCAACTTGAAAAGATCTTTCAAACGATGTAATTTTTTTATATGTTGTCTTGCGAGAAAATACCAAAATATGCAAAAAAAAACAAAAAATATACTTCTTTTCGGCACGGTCAGCTCACGGGCGTCATCGCTAGACTCCGCAAATGTTTTGAGAAACCTCATTATTAAAAAGACCGATCTTTAATGTTAGAAGGGTAACAAAAACTTTTTTCTGTGAATCGCTTTAATGTATGTAGGTACATCGATTCTAAATTTGATAAAAAAAATTCATTGTTAGAACAAACCTGTGTGTTTGCTGGGTAAATACATGCATACATACACATGTATTAACATACAGATGTAAATTTCTTTATACAGTTTCATCAATACATAATAAAATGAGAACAACGTAATGAAATTAGCAATATCCATAGGCCAACAATATAAATTTGCTTTTTTTTATTTTTTGCATGTAATAAATGTATATTTTTCGTTACAATTTCATCTATATATTCCCCTTAATACAGCAAGCAATTCAATGTTGTAAATGTAATTGTGTAAAAAACTCAAGTTAAGTGAAGTGTTCATCATACATCTGTATTATTAAACTTCGCTTAAATACATTCAACTATGTATATATGGGTTGTTTTTGCGTACATACGCTCATATTTTGATTATTGCAAGGATGAAAATTGTCATATTTATTTAAAATTGTTTTACATACAAATTTAATTTAAATTCTTTTTGGATGATTAAATATCTGTTTTTTATGAATTTTATTTATATTTTAACTCTGCATGAGTTCTATTAACGAGTTGTCGTGACCCGTATTTTTAATAATTTCATAAATGAATTTCAGTCGTTTAAATATTTAACTCGCTTACGGATTTTATAAATCTAATTATTAACGACTTTAATTGTTGTTTTTTTTTTATTTAAAAGGAATTATTCGATATTTCAATGAATATAATTAAAAGTTCTATATAGAATTTGCTTTTATAGGCAGACACACAGTGAAAAATCTTTAATATACACAATAATGAACTAATTTCTTGTTTTTCAGCGAGTATCCAACAGATACAACGAGTTGCTGAGTGATTTTCGTGGCTGTGTTCATTATCGTTGTTTTATTGGTTCATTTTTCGTTTACTATACAATCAGTCTACGTTAACGTGACGTTACACAAAATCTATAAATGCTATTAAATTAAAAAGCTCCCGAAAAAATGGATGATTACTTTAAAACGGCTAGACGACTGATTTTGTCCAAAAGTAGATTATAAGGTTTTAGATCACGTCACATTGCAAGCCGTTTGGAAGCTACAGTGCAGTGGTGATGTTTTGGGATTTGTCTCATACACCGGACTTGGATATCTTATTAACAATAAATATTCTAAGCGAGCTAAGATGCCTGCACATTCTAAATGATCGTGATTTTACATCAGAGCAGCACGATTATGCTCTATGTAATGAATCATGGTTACGAAAAACGCTATTAAAAGCCGTTTGGCAAGTTGTTCTTCCAGGACCACCCTGGAGCCTCATTTTTAAAATTAGTATAGTATGTGCATTTAAAAAATTGCAGAAATATTTAGAAAACGGCTTAAAACGAGAGGTAACAATCCATGAAATGCAAAATTTGCCGATCGGTCTAGAAATCGAGTTTGTACTCAATTATCCATACTATCGATAGTTTTTGACTATCGAACCACTATCGATAGCTTTCAATACTATCGATAGTTGGCGATAGTTTTTGTTTTTTTAATTATTAGGTTCGATAGCGTATCTTTTGGGTAAAATTTGTAAAATGAGAGTAACCAAGAATTAATCCCACTAAACACAAAATTACGGGAACAGCAAAAACAACTTTCAGTTTTAGAGAACGACAAAATTTACCAAAACTTGTAAATTAGTGTAAGCTTTTTGAAATATAAATTGCTATGTGTTTTTTCGATGTTGCTGTTTATTTTGTTATATATAGGATTTAAAAAAAGTGGGTAAGGTAAAGGATGTTGGAAAATTCAGGGACAACAACTTCTTAGAAGTATATTTTTTTGTAAATCCTGTTTATTGAGGTTCAATATATTAAGGTAAAAATTTCCGGAAACTCCCGCACTAATTTTCCGAGAAATTGGGATTAAAAAATCCTGTGAAAAACTGCAGTGGCATGTCCAAAATTTTTATTTTTTCCGTTCCCCGGTCAAAAAATATGAAGTGCACAAAAAATAAGCTACTGAAGTCTAAGACCAGTCCGTTTGCATTTAGGAGATCAAAATGTATCCATCAAAAAAACTGCTAACGGCCAATCGTCGGCTAAAAACTTATATGAAGAAAATGTTTCTTATTTTACTACCAGAAAAAAGTTTATTCAACTGAATTGGTAAAAACTTTTAGTTTAAGACTTATAGGTAAGTTAAACTGTATGCCTTTTTAGGGTATTTTTGGGGCGGTCTATACTTTAGAAACTTATTTTTTGTTCACTTCGTATTTCGGGGAGTGCAAAAAATAATACTTGCACATATATGTATGTGGTCTACTGTAAATGTATGTATGAATTTTTATTTTGTTATAACTCTTATTAAAAATTTACTGAGTTTGTAAGAAATATATTTCTTTTACAAATATACCAAGTACAACATACGTATGTATAGCCAAATTGTGGTTTTAAGACTATCGATAGTTATCGATGGTTTTTGAAAAACTATCGCATGCTATCGATAGTTTCAGACCACTAGTGCACGCCAAGAATGGTAGAATCAAGGCGAATCCAGTATGATCATCAGCTGATTACACCTAAGCAGTCAAACTCTATATAAGAAAAGAGAAAAACTTTAACCCGAACTGTCAAAGCACAAATAAAAAAAGTCCTACACCTACTTTGTATGTGTGTTGTTTTGATGATAAGGCCACTTGATATTAATTCGCTTTGGGTAGAATATAGATTACGCATTCAGCTTTTGAAAACATATTATTTTTGCGCATCTACGTCACATCAGCAGATAAGCACAAACACCATCACGCAAACACGTGTATTTGGTATAGGGCAATTTTATTTACATTTCGATTTCAACGTCACATCAGCACACAAAAGCTAACGGACATGCGCAATCTGTATTCTATCATTCTTGGGTACTAGCATAAGGAAATATGTTAGGACACAAGCTGTCCTATAATATTTTTGTGTTTTTTGTTTGTTGATAATTTGTTCGATTTTATGGAAAAAAGATAAAGAAAGTTAATAAATAAATGTATTTTATTAATATGATTGTTCCGAACGTATGTATTTGTGTTGTGAGTCCAAATTGATTGTTAGGCTAAGGTTCGTAGCGTTATATTCAGAATGAATTGGGCATGATTAATATTCCAAGGAACAAGGGAAAAATTAACATCAAATTAATTTTTCAACGCAAACAGCATATCAGAGTAGCGCCACTTTCGGAAGCCTCTATACTTTCATCGTCAGTGCTCACGTGTATTTTGCTTATCACCACTGGCTTGAGCTTTTCACATGTTTATATATTGGGTGTTTTTTATTGAGGTATAGAACTTTAAGTTGGCATCACTTTTTTAACTGGCGGCCATTTTGTCAGCTGTCAAGTGATTAATATTTAGTTTGGTTTGCCATTTCATCATGAACAGGTTGACAAAAGAACAACGCTTGAAAGTCGTGCAAATTTATTTCGAAAATAATGGTTCAGTTCGCGAAGTTTACCGCAAGCAAAATCGCAAAATTTTGTTCAGTGATGAGGCTCATTTTTGGTTGAATGGCTACGTCAACAAGCAAAATTGCCGCATTTGGAGTGAAGAGAATCCACATGAGACCCTTGAGACGCCATTACATCCACAAAAACTGACTGTTTGGTGTGCTCTATGGGCTGGTGGAGTCATTGGGCCATACTTCTTCCGAAATAATGCTGGAGAGTCAGTTACCGTTAATAGAGACCGGTATAGAGCCATGATAACCGACTATTTTGTTCCCGAATTGGATGGCATGAATGTGGATGAGTTGTGGTTCCAACAAGACGGCGCTACATGCCACACAGCGCACGTCACAATCGATTTATTGAAGGAAACATTCGATGAGCGCATAATTTCGCGGAATGGACCTGTCAATTGGCCACCAAGATCGTGTGATTTGACACCATTGGATTATTTTCTTTGGGGATATGTGAAGTCGCTCGTCTACGCCAACAAACCAGAAACGTTAGGGGACTTGGAAGCCAACATTCGTGGCGTTATTGCCAACATACGGCCCCATATGCTCGAAAAAGTGGTTGAAAATTGGACCTGTAGAATTGGCTTTACTCGAGCCAGCGGCGGCCACATGCCCGAAATCATATTTAAACATTAATGGCATAAAATTATCCTTCCAATAAAGCCAAATTGATGGACATTAAAACGATTTTCTTGTGTTTTATTTCAATTCGAAGTTCTATACCTCTAAAAAAAACACCCTGTACTTAAATATAAAATCAAACCAAAAAACTTTGTCTTGAGTAGAATGTTGGTCGGTGGTAGGTAGTCTGTGGTGGTAAAATACAAATAAGAAAAATAGGAATGAAGAAATATAAACCGAAAGAAACGCTGGGAAAGTACAGTTAATATCACCTCAAGGCCATGGTAGAATAATATACAAGGTAGCCCTGGAACGTCGCTGATTATTTTTTATTTGCTTTTTTCATGGTACGAACTGTCAAATGTTGTGTATATGTGAAACAAGGCGAATTCAGTACCAGGTAGCCTTATCATCACAGATGATCATCAGTTGATTACACCCAATCAGTCAAACTCTATATAAGAAAAGAGAAAAACTGTAACCCGAACTGTCAAAGCACACATAAAAATAGTCCTACACCTACTTTGTATGTGTGTTATTTTAATGATAAGGCCACTTGATATTAATTCGCTTTGATGTGAAATAGCTACGTTGCACACACAATATCACATGCATATTTGCTGCTTCTGTTATACAAACACACAATGTTTGACATTTTCTATCCCAAAATGTACATTTGCATTAGTTATGCGGCTACCTGTTATATTATTCTACCATGATCAAGGCGAATTCATAGCAGGTGGCAAACCAAACGATTTAGCCTTCAGTTAGCCGACCGTGACGTTGATGTAGTTGCAAGGCGAATTCATACTAGGTGGCCGCAAAAGCCCATCTGTTTACGTAAATATTTACACATTTGGCCTGTCAGCAGTGTTAATGTATCAGCTTTTTTGACAGCTCAAATGTAAATTCTCTTGCAACTACCTGGTGTTGATCTGCCTTGATGTAGTTGCATGTGCTGATCGTTTCTGTCTCATAGCTTTTCAATGTGAAAGAAACGATCAGCACATGCAACTACATCAACGTTACGGTCGGCTAACTGAGCCTTAAGAAATAACTTGTAACAAGCTTACCAACGTAAGCCTTAAGCTTAGAAAAGTGCTGTGAATACTATTGTAAAATGCTTATTAAAAATTGTTTGATAATGAAAACTGAACCCTTGCAATAATATTGCTTGCGCGTAGTATACAATAAGCTAAGAAGTCTAATTATAGAATAAGCTTACAAAAAATACTTTTCTTATCATGCTTATAATAAGCTTAAATTCTAGAGTCAGCCCGAATATTAGGGTTCGGTTACGGATTCGGCCAAAATTGTGGTTTCGGCTGATGTTCGGTTTTGGCCAACTTTTTGGCCGAATACCGAAACTTTTTATTCTCTATAAATAAGGAAGTTAATGGAATTAGTATTTTCCACATTTAAAATATGTCACCGCCATGAATCTGTTTTTTCTCGTTCCATATCTTTTCAAACTGAATGAAAATTTTACTTAGTTTTATAAAGCGCAACCAAAAGATATACATAGTAACATAAATTATTCAACTGTTTGTTGCCGAAATCAATAGCATAAACTAGGGAATGATAAACCGATTTCCATTCCAATCGAAAATCTATTTTATGTTATAATAAATCGATTTTTCGCAATCGAATTTACTTCTGCAATTTTGCACTGAAATTGATTATTTGTTTTTTAAAATAGATTAAAAAAAAAATAATTTCAAAATATGAAAAAAGCTCATTTTCAATCTTCACGATAAATTCAATACCGTCGAGAAAAATTCTTTGTGTATATCATCGATGAAACGCGGTAGTAAACAAAAAAACTTCACTTTAGTAGAAATTAATGAAATCGTATAAATTTAGTGTAAAAAATAGGTAAATATTCCACTTTATATCTCTTTAGCTATTCCGACTCAACTTTTTGATTGGTGCTCTTGTATCGTCATCAATAGAGTGATAAACCACTCCTCAATATATGTGTAACGAACCCAATATTCCAGTTCTATTCATCATTTAAGCTAATTTCATGCCAAGTTTTTATTAGTCATATGCTCGTAAACGTTTAGGTTTTATATTTGCTCGATGGAATGAAATATATTCAATTTGTACTATTATTTAGACTGAATGTATGTAGAAATACTCTTGAGAAAAAACGTCGGCAGAGTACTAAAAACAATATGTCGAATTTTCTCTTAATCTCATACTAGGGGAAGACGTAATTTTACTTTTACGATAAGATTTCATTTTATGCAAATGCTCATCGAGTTAACATGTACTACTTTTACATAATTAGTTACTTTAATTGATGACGTTACAAGAACACTAATCAAAAAGTTGGGTCGGAATAACTAAAAAGATATAAAGTGGAATATTTACCTATTTTTGACATTAAATTTATAAGATTTAATTCATTTCTACTAAAGTAAAGTTTTTTTGTTTACGGTCGCGCTTCATCGATAATATACACAATAAAGAACTTTCTCGACGATATTGAATTTATCGTGAAGATTGAAAATGAGCTTTCTTCATATTTTGAAATTATTTAAGAAAATCTATTTTAAAAAACAATAAATTTCAGTGTAAAAAATCGATTTATTATAACATAAAATAGATTTTCGATTGGAATCGAAATCGAATGACCATTCCCTAGTTTATTTTGGCAACAAACTTTATGTTACCATGTATATCTTTTGGTTGCGCTTTATAAAACTAAGAAAAATTTTCATTCAATTTGAAAAGATATAGGACGGAAAAAACAGATTCATGGCGGTGACATATTTTAAATTTGGAAAATATTATTTCGATTAACTTCCTTATTTATGGAGAATAAAAAGTTTCGGTTTCGGTATTCGGCCAAAAAGTTGGCCTAAACCGAATATCGGCCGAAACCACAATTTTGGCCGAATCCGAAAACGGAACAGAATATTCGGCATATTTGAACAGAGTACTTAGCTTTAAGGTGGAAAATTTTCTGCCACCCAATTCAGGCGTTTTAAACTCTTTAACGGCCACTGCTGCAGTCAAATTAAAGAAAAATATCAAATCTTACCGTATTTAATATTTTTGACTTATTAAAAAGTATTAATTTCTTAATAATTCATTAAAATTAGAAAAAGTTTACTTTTTCATGAATTTTTCCAACATTAATTTTGTAAACAAAAGATCTAAGCAGCTGTTTGGCTAATTCCTGCTAGTAAAAATTTTACTAGCAAAAACTTGCAACAAATTTTTTTTCTCTCAACAATTTGCAATCTGCAACAATTTTTCATGAGAAATTCGTGACAATTTTTTTTATATGAACTTTTGACAGCAGTTCGAACGAAATGATGAACACAGTACCATGCTTAAGAAGGGACTCCAAAAGAGAGCGTAAGCATTGTCGCAGCGACAGCAGCCTGAATGTAAATACCTATTAAATAAAGTCGACAAACATATTCTTGAAAAACACCAAACGTCTGGCATATCTGCTGGAGTTTTTCTTGTTTTTTTTTCAACTGTCATATAATTGTGCTGAGAAAAATTTGGGATTCGTGTTAGAATAATTAAATTTGTGAATTAAGTAAAAACAAGACACATTAATAATTATTCTTAAATTTATTGTTTAAGTTGTACTAGTTTGAATAAGTTATACTATTAATTTAATAGTTATGTATGTTTTTATGACAACAAGCGATCGGAGTAAAAATGTATAGCAACAAAGAGGAAATTAAAATATTTATAATGCAAATAATATAGTTAAAAAAAAGTATTTTCTAATATAATAGAAATTTACAAAGAGAAAAAAATGCGTATATTTTCACAATTTGAAAAATTTGCAATTGCTTTAAAATAATTACTAAAACAAAAGTGATTCATCTATATCAAAAATATTACCCATACATATTAAATAACCGATTTATTGTTCGAGTAACTCCTGCAGTAGTATATGTTGCACTTTTTTGTATATTGTACGTGAAATATGTTTTGTTGATTGTTTAATATCATGTTTTTTTAATCTCATACTGAAAGCAATAACTCCGGCAACTGATAGAGTGAAATGATTAAATGTGTACAATCGGTCAACTGCTTTACTTGATTTTATTAAATTTCATTCGGGGTTTTCCTAATTAGTGACAATAAGAAAAATGGATTTGGTAGACATCGATCAAGTTTTAGACAACCTAGAATTACACGAAGAGGCACAAAGCGAGCAAAGAAGGGCAGAAGAGAAGCTTGCAAAAACAAATTTACAAAAATCTTCCTCAGATGTAAAGCAATGCAAAGAGGACTCAACAGAAAATACTTGTTTTAAAGCAGTTTCACAGGTGTTTAATAGTTTGGACGATTATTGCAAAGATGTAGTTTCATTTGACTCTAAATCGGCGTCGGCAACAGTTTCAGAAATATGTAAGAAGTCTCATGAAGATTATGACAGCGGTCATAGATTTCAACCACGGCATATGGATAGCTCTAAGCGGGAATTAGCAGAATATGAAAATGAGGTGGAAGAAAGTAAAGATATTCACAAATATACAGAGGAGAACCGAAACAACATTACAAATAACGATAGTATAGAAAAAGATGCGATCGATTCTAATAACTCAGTTTCATCAGAATCTTTGACCACATCATCGAATTCTACATTTTCTTCGGGACCTTCGTTTGAAGTTGATTCGTCTGTAGAAGCTCCAAGTCCGGAAACCGAAAATAAATTATTAGCTAATAATACGGATAATTCTCAACTATATTATGCGAATGATGTGACGACAGAAGAATCAATAACTTCCCAAACTACTGGAGATCATGTACCAGAAAAAACGAATTTTAAAGCAACTGATTCCTTGAAGGAAAAATTTATAGAAGACAATAAAAGTAAAAATATTGAGGATTTGGCACAAGGTTTATCTTCGATTTCTATAACAAGTGACAATTTTCAATCGCAATCAATATTGCCACTAGAAACATCAATATCATCGTCGTCATTGGGCAAAGTTTTAGATAACCTAACAGATTCGGGAGATACGTCAGCGCTTAGCCAAATAAGGGATATATCAGAAAAAGCAGTAACAACGGAAAATAAACAAATTTCCATTATTTCTGAAACGCCTAATACATCCGTAGAAGTTATAAACGAATCTGTACAGCATCAAAAGCTCCATCTGCAGCATAAGAAACTATCTAACCTGGCGAATGCAGCTAATTTTCCTATTCAGTCATATATGGAAGCTCCGGTACAAATTCAGCAACCAATAACATTTTGC
Organism: Panzeria rudis; assembly: GCA_956483635.1. Taxonomy (NCBI): domain Eukaryota; kingdom Metazoa; phylum Arthropoda; class Insecta; order Diptera; family Tachinidae; genus Panzeria; species Panzeria rudis. The sequence goes on from OY101450.1 coordinate 150,540,310, forward strand.
TCTACTATGGATGACATCTCAGATACTGAATTGGATTCCATGCTTCAGGAAATGGACATCGATGAAGATGGTACATATGAGCAGCCAAAGTCTAAGCCAGATTTTATTGCAATGATAAACACAGGAATATCCGAAAGTTTAGAAATTGAAAACTGTAAAAATGAAAAAGAAAATATTGTTGCAAATTTGGAACATAAAGAGGACGTACCAACAACATCCAGTTCGGTGGATCATCCCAATTACGATAGTTTTTCACAAGCTTCAACAGTAGAGTTTTCGGAAGTCAGACCACAACTAGAAAATGATAACGATGTTTCAGAATCTTTAAATAATATGGTAATAAATTCTGGTGTATCTTCTTATAGTAATAGTGAGACCTCTTCGTTAGAAGGGGATATAATTCGACCAAAAAACTTGGAAACCGAAAATGATTTCGACTCATCAAGGCCACAAAGACCAACATCGTTAGACTTACCAGCTCTGCAAGGACTAGATTTGTACGCAAATGCTGGTCAAACTCCACCTGGCAATGATCAGCAACAACAAAATCCACAATTGCAGCAAGATCTGGAAAATTCAGAATTACAAACTAGATCACCAGGTGAAGAAGCTCACAGAAATCCAATAGCAAATGACATTGCGGAAGCAACTGGATACAGCGGAGACCCTAATGCGAATTTGGGCAAAGTTCCACCAATATGGGTTCCCGATAATATGGCAGCAGGATGTATGCAATGCTCGGTTAAATTTACAATGATAAAACGACGGCATCACTGTCGGGCATGTGGCAAAGTTTTGTGTTCTGTTTGCTGCTCGCAAAAATATAAATTAGAATTCCTTACAGAGCCCGACTCTAGAGTTTGTGTGCAATGTTATTTAATACTAACCCAAAGAGAAACACAAAGTGTAATAAACTCTAAAGTAAATGATACGAAACCTTCGGAAGTTACACAAGAGACAAGTGCCGTAATAAGCGACACCACATCAACTGCTCGATCTCCAAATCCTAATAATCCAATGGAATACTGCTCAACTATTCCGCCGCATCGACAAGTTAGTACAGAACCAAAAACGCCACCCAGTGTAATCGTTCCCGTAGGAGTATTAAAGAAAGACAACGGAAGCTATTCATCGAATTCTTCCAACTCGAGCGGCCAAAAGGCTCGCAAACGTAAATCGGTAATGTTTAGCGATGGGATAGCACCGGGCAGTGATCTAGCTAGCATAGATCAATGGAATGAACCAAAACAACCGCGACGACAAAGTGATCGTACGAATAGAATTTCGAGCGGTAACAACAAACCACCAACACCAGCACGCTCAGATAATATTACGGATGTGTCTACCATGGGCTTAGTGGCACAATTATTTAGAGGTTCGATACCGCCGTCGGCAGCTGCAGCTACTGTAAATACTGTGCAATCAAGCTCAACTATGAACAGTTCAAAAGGGACAAGTAAGTTGATTTAAAAAGTGCTTCAAAAAGAAATGAACAAATAATTAATTAACTCCTGTTTTAGTATCAAAACAAAATATAAGTTCTTCAACAAATAATAATGCACCTTCCGCATTAACCAAATGTCAGGATAACATTCGTGCCAAACGATTGCCACCATCAGGATGTGATATCAATGGTTGTTTTGTACCAGAAAATCCAACAGGTTTACCACCCATTGTAATTACAAAAGATGAAAGCGGTTGTGATTTTGAATACAAGGATGTGCTCAACAACTATGATTTAATTCAACGTTTGCAAAACGAGACTCTCAAATTTGCAGTGCAAAAGAATTTCATTGTTTACGTAAAAATCGTCAATTGTAAGTAACATAGTTAACTTTAACTCTACGTCTCCACCTAACTTGAAATGCTCTTGTAACTTGAAGTTATGACTGCGTTGTTAAAACAAATGCGCTAACAATTTGATATAACTTGAAAAATCATTAGCTTGAGCGGTCTACACTTAACTTGAACTTGAGTTTGATGTAGACTACAAATAATAATCCGCTAATAGTAAATTCTATGATAAGATTTTTCTCAATATCGTCAGCTTATTATTGGTTTGGCGCATCGACCATTTAAAAAAAATTCGAGTTAGGTATGGGGTGTATATATTTTGTATACACCCTTTCAGAATCCAAAACCTGTTTTGCGAAATTTTTATGGTTTCTGAGATAGCAACTAATCATTCTGCTCGATATCAACAATTGTAATAAATTTTTGAATCGATATCACCAATTGTAATAAATTCTGAAACCAAGTAAAATACCAAGTCTCATCAATATTTACTTTTTATTCCATGTAAATATGTTTTCTAATAACATATATAAGTTAATAACATATATAACATATACCGGGTGGCCCAGAAGTAACGATGGGGTTTTAATAGTCTATAAATCCATAATCTTAACATGTTTTTCATTTATTTTTTCAGACTTTTGTTAAGAAGATATGGGAAATTGAAACTGGAAATTGAACAACGATCGTAGAGAAAGAGATACAATGATGTTCTTACGGAGCGTTTTTAGCGAAAGCATTATTTCAAAAAGCAATGATTTTATTACCTGCACTAAACCGCTCTCGAAACGTTTTCTTTGGGTTATTTTAAAGATCGTGCATACGTAATAAGCCACAGACCATGACCCAACCAAAAATAATAATAGTCGAGGCAAAATTCGAACGATAGCTTCGAAAATCGTGAAAAGTCATGGAAAACCACGAAAATGTCCGATAACAGCGCCATTGTTTCCCTCGATGTATGTTCGTTGGTCAGTAGTAAACCTTCCGAGTTTTAATTTCCCAAATCTTCTTTACAACAATCTGAAAAAATAAATCAAAGAAATGTAAAAATAATGGAGATATAGACTATTCAAACCCCTTCGTTAATTTTGGGCCACCCTGTATAAGAGAGAAGAAATTTTCATCTTCATAACAAAAAACTCATTACACGGCAGTAAGTACACACATTAAGATATTCATTCTGCTAACCGTTAATTGGTTAACCGGTTAATTACTACCCGATTATTAATTTAAAATTGGCTATTTCCGATTAACAGTTAAACCGGTTAATTTCAGTCGATTAAGCGATTAAGCGACGTAACAAATATTTATATTTTTTGTAGTATTATAACGTATTTTTTGTATGTTTAACTATTTGTTTTGTTTAATATACAAAAGGTATGTGTTTAGAAATTATTTTTCATACAAACAGTGTGTTCAGTGATCTTAACTTAAGTAAAACTTAAAAATTTTTGGACCTGAATATCAAAGAGTTTAGTAAAGACTCTGCTACTCTAATTGAACTTGCGGGAATTAAGTTTTTATTTAATAATTTAATAAATGCCAATAATACTCTACCCAACGATTTAATTACAACTCTAAGAATTGGATTTATTGAGAGACGAATTCAATTATTTTATACCTTCACTCAGGAATATTTGCTTCTAGCAATAGTTTTTTTAAAATACAGTACAAAAGTGGAAACTAAGAAATAAACTTTTTTGCAAAATGTTCGTCTCTGCCAGTAAGAGTCAGATGATGACTTGACAATAGTAATACAAGAAATGTTTTAACAGAATTAACCTAAACAATTAGAAGTGTTAAGATTTTGAAATAAATTAAAACAGTACTCTAATGGCATAATGGAAGATTTTATATGTTTAGAGAAATCCAGAAAAAGGACTGAGAAACTAGATATTCTGTATTGCTTTCGATGTCTTCAACATGTACGATAAGTGAAAGGAGTTTTCCAAATGAAGTTTTATCAAATCTAAAGAATAGAATATCTTAAATCCTAAACTTTTAAACCAAACTATATTTCTGAAAGATTGTTTTAGAAGATCTCCTTAAACTATTGAAAGAACTGATATAATGATCTCACAAACTTCTTAATTTTTTAATGAATACATATTTATTAATTTTTTTTTGCTTGAGATTTAGCTCAAGAATCGTTATGTTTGTTATGTTATTTTTTACTAATAAACTCAAAATAAATAATTTATACATTTTTATTTGTTGAAATTACTTTATTTGTCAAAAACTATATTAATCGGTTAACCGGTTATACCGAAATTAACCGATTATTAACCGATTAAAACAAAACTTCGATTAATTAATCGAGCGACTAACCGATAAAATCAGAAGCCCGGTTAAATGAATACCCTAATACACATGCAGCACAAAAAGCTACTTTTGAGAAGACAAATGCGTATGTGACACAAATAAGATATTTAATTTTCAATAAAGGAATAGTAACTTTTAACTATATTCACGTAAGTTCACAAAAAAAAAGAAACATGACGGGTTTGTCTTTTAAGTCAAACACCAAAAAAGTTTAGTGTGGGTTGTCTCATAAGAACTAAGTAAAAAAACTGTTTTGTCTTTTGTTGGTGTGGGTTCAGCCTATGTAAACCTTCTTTGTCGTTTTTCTCCGTTTCTAGTTTGTGGCATATGCGCCAAACCAATAATAAGCTGACGATATAAACATTAGGGTGGGTCGCCGATGTACGAAGGGGGAAAAAGTCATCCAATCGATTTCGAGTACCTCCAGAATGTTGCATTCAGCTAAATTTGTATAAATTTTTTTTCAATCTATCACGGTTCGAAGCTAAAGAAATTATATCCATTTTATTTTAATTTGCTTCATTAATATAGAAAAAACTGTTTAGAAACTTTTTTTTAAAGCTGCACGTAAAAAACTATTTTGTAACGAATGAAAGAAGTTTAAAATCGAAGAGATCTGACAAAATATAAGGAAGTTATAAGCCATTAAGTGAAAAAAGCAGATTTTATTTCCCATAAAAAATTATTTTCAATCGAAAACAAAAAATTTCTTTTTACAACAAACTGAATTAAATTAATTTTGTATGAAAAATAATTCAACATTTTTTTAATCAGAATTTAGCGATGCATCCATCCATCATGTGTTTGCCACAAAATTATTTTTCACTTTCAGCCCGAAAAAAACATATTTATCTTATGCAAAAAATCGGAAATATCAAACAAAAATTATCTATCTATACATATAATAAAACTGTAAAAGAGGCATGTCTGTACATGAAATATGTTTTGAAAATTTTTATGGCGGCGTAAACAGTAATCGATGCGCCCGCCCGCTTCGCGCGTTTAAATGACTATAAGGTGTCTGTAAAATATAATAATATAACGATTTTTACATATTTTTTAAAGTTCCCGTTATACAAAATAAATAATGCTACCACCGTTAAAAAAAAACAAAAACAATTTTCCAATTTCCAACAACATTTATATTACTAAAATTGGGTATATTTTCATTTTTTTCTATTTTAACTTAGAAATAAGATATTTTATCGCGGTAAAAAGTACCCTATGTTTGAATCAGGACTTTAAAGTACCTCTATACCAAATTTCATGAAAATCGCTTCAGTGGTTTTTGCGTGAAGCGTGTTCGGACAGACAGACAAAAATTTCAAAATATGGTTTTTTGTTCTGTACATCGATTACTGTTTACGCTACAATAAAAATTTTCAAAAAATATTTCATGTAGAGACTTGCCCTTTTTACAGTTTTATTATATGTATAGATATATAAAACGCGAAAAAATTTGATTTCTGTTATTTTTGTTCACAAAAATGTGCTAAAAATCGAGTAAATAAAAAAATTATCAACTATTCGACGCGTAACTTTGCAACCTTTGCAACCTTTGAAACAAAATATAGATCACTTTAATCGAATTAGCTTTTAACTCTGAATGGTGTTTGAAAAGGAAGTATATACATTAAACCGACTCAACTTGTATGAAGATGAAAAATGTGTTTCTGTTACCCCACTCAAATTAAAGAACGGTCTTTTTAATGAGGATTCCTAAAAAATTTGAGGGGTCTAGCGATGACCGCCGGTGAGCTGGACCGTGTCTAAAGGATGTCTATTTTTGTAGTTTTTTGCATATTTTCGTATTTTCTCCCAAGACAACATATCGTCGCCTTTCTTCTTAGACCACGTACGCGCCAACAACTTGTTTTTCAGAAAACGAAAAAACAATAACTTTTTAAATCTGTGTTTTATAACAAAAATTTTTTTTTACAAAACATGGCTTTACGACTCTCTGAAGGGTGTAGCATCATTTTTAAAAAAATTTATTACTAACAAGTAACTGTATCCAAATTTATCGCTTATGAGCTTTTGTAAAATTAAAAAACATAAATTTCTGTGTGTAAATTAACATTTATTTTTATATTTTTTAAAGAAAATGTTTATTCTCTTAAAAAAAAGTAACGAAAAATATTATATAAATTGAATACAAAGAAACTTATTACATATTATTTATTTCACTCTTAAGCTCACGTTAAAAATTGTAATTATTGTGACGCTGAAAAAATTTAACAAATAAACCGAAGATATAATATCAAGAAACGAACATTCCATTGGTAAAAAAAAGTTTGCTTACGGCCCTTTATACAATGAGTTAACGTGGACTTTATCGACAAAGTTTTGTATTTCCAACTTGGCCTTCAAGTCCACGTTAACTTTTAATCGTACATTATGAAAAGGGCCGATAACTAATTAAACTTAAAAAAACACTTTAAAAATCTTACTATTTATTATTAATAACGAGTTGTTAAAAAAATGTGCAACTATTTGCCGGCATTACTTTTATCAAACTTATCAAATCTTCATATTTTCCTTTTTAATGCCAATTAAGCTTTTGTAAAGTGAAGGTAACGTTAAATTGAGACCAACATAATTTTTGTTATGGGGAGACAAAAGAAATTTATTTTCAAAACTCAATTTGTAGAACATCCATGTTCATTATATAGCGTAAAAAAATAATAGCTCAAATTCGATCAATTTCATGTTTTTCCGTACATTTTACGGTTTGTATGGGAGCTACTCTAAGGAGTACAGATAGCGATTTGAATCCTTTGAAATAAATGTTGGTTATATCAAAATATTTGGGGTCGGTCTTAGAAATTAACACTCTATGAGCACGCGTTAACCCCCTAGGGTCCGAAAACGAACTTCAGCTCAAAACGGCTTTTTGTACGGCAGCCATGTTTACATACCGAGATAAAGCTTTCGCATACAGAAAAAAGCTGTATTTTATTAAAATAATGGGGGTTTGAGGAACATTTGTGCTGTTTAGGATATATAGTTTTTGAGTTACTCGACCAGCAGTATCGTTTTTACCAAAGTTACTGACTTTGAGAGCCTGACGCCGCACCAGATTTATTTTTATTTCAAAAACAATGAATTTGGTGGGTGGACTTAAAAATTTTCAGCTTTAAATATAAAAAGAATTTTATTTTGCATGCAAATGTCATTTTGTATGGCGCTTACGAGGTTTTCGAAATGGCTTTAATATGTTTTTTTTCCATACAAACCAAAAAAGTCAATTTCTAAAAAATGGCGCTTACGTGGTTTAAGAAGAAAGCCGACGATATAAAAAAATTACATCGTTTGAAAGATCTTTTCAGGGTGCATCCAATGGTGCATCAAACTTTACCATTCACACCATCAGCAATGAAGTATTCCATAAAAACACGTTTTTTAAGCGTTTTTATTACAGGTGCTACTTGTATAAAAAAAATGTAATTTTTTTTTTGGAATTATTTGATTTGAGTCATTGGTTATTTGTTTCTGCGCTCAGAAACTTGCGAACTTTTGCAATAACTAGAAACACAAATAAATAAACAATCCCTCAAATTATATAATACTAAAAATAGTAAATTTTATTTTAATATAAAGTAGTACCTGTAATAAAAACGCTTAAAAATCGTGGTTTTTATGGAATAATGCATTGCTGATGGTATGAATGATAAAGTTTAATGGATGCAGCTTGAAAATATCTTTCAAGCGATGTAATTTTTTTCATATGTTGTTTTGGGAGAAAATACCAAAACATGAAAAAAACTACAAAAATAGACCTCTTTTAGACACGGTCTAGCTCACGGGCGGTCATCGCTAGACCCCGCAAATGTTTTAGGAAACCTCATTAAAAAGACGGATCTTTAATATGAGAGGGATAAAAAAAAATTTTTTTTTGGTGAGTCGGTTTAATATACATATATCTGGACAATGGTCAAATGGATTTTTTTTATATTTCTCGTGTTTAGCACATCCTAATTATCCTAAAAAAATACTTTAGAAACTTTATAAGTTTTGCTTGTAAAGAAAGTAGTATTATGAATAAGGCCTTTAACATATGAATTATAATGTTTCAGTAAAATGTTGTTTAAATCGTTCGGTAATTAATTTCACAACATACGGTATGCATCACGTGGGCAATGATGAGATTGTTATTTTGTTGGAATATGAAGCACCAGCGACGAAGGAAGACGTTGCCGTTGAAAATCTGATACCTAAAGACATTTTTGTCCATTTAAATGAAATATATAATAATGCAGAATCAGGAAATCCCATTCAAGATTTAAGTCACACCAGTCCACAACAAACAAATTTCTTAGGATCCCGAGATTATGGAGGTTTCATTTTTATACGGCCAACATTTCAATGTATGCAAGATATTATTCTGCCAGACAATCCGTATTTAATTGGAATATTAATTCATCGTTATGAAGTTCCGTGGGCTAAAGTATTTCCGTTGCGCTTAATGTTACGATTGGGTGCCCAATATCGTTACTACCCCTGCCCTCATGTCTCGATGGTTAATAGGGACTCTGTTTATGCTGAAATCGCACAGACAATTATTAACTTTTTGGCAGTAAGTTTAATTGACAAATATCCTTAAAGGTAAAATGAAATTAATTATTTTGTTTTCAGGATTTTCGTAATTACACATATACATTGCCTTTTATAAGAGGAATGTATATACACATGGAAGATCGTCAGACGACTGTGGTGATACCTCGTAATCGTTTAGAAGATGTAATAAAGGCCATCAACAATTCCAGCGATCACATTTTAGCTTTTGGCGGAAATTTTTCTAAGTTGGCAGATGGTCATTTAGTTTGCATGCAAAATGTAAATGACGATCGTACTGAAATGTATGCTTATTCCACACAAGCTATCAATATACAAGGACAGCCCAGAAAAAGTATTTTGTTTATCGATTTGATTCTATTTCAAATTTCTCATATCTTTCAAATAATTTATTACAGTAACCGGTGCAAGCTTTTTTGTACTCAATGAGTCCTTAAAAACCACAAGTGGCTTGTCCGGAAAATGTAGTATTGTTGAGGATGGGCTTATGGTACAAATTCTGCCCTCAAAAATGGAAGAAGTACGTAACTCTTTGAAAAACAAAAATGATGTTACCATCATTTGTGGTCCGGTGGATGCTGATGAACAACACACTGAAATCGTTTGTCTCAAATGGGTGGATAATGACAAAGAATTTAATATAGGGTAAGTATTTATTTAAATTTGCTAGCTTATAATTCAATAAGAAATATGTGTGAATTTTAACTTGAAATCTATTGTTGTTATTTTTCTTAATACTAAGTCTTGTATTAATTTAATGTAGTAATGGTTTCATTATTATTTATTTGTAGTGTCAAATCACCCATAGATAATCGTTTAATGGATGGCATATCAAGTATGCGAGTACATGCCAGTTTCAATTATTCGAACTCAAATTACGCTATACGTTTGACCGATATTTATGTGATGAAGGTTTGTCACTTGTTTACATTTTATTACTGAACTTTTAATACATACATATTTATATTAATATTTGGTGTTTTAAATAATTTGAATTTAGTACGATAATTGGTACAATACTAACTCATCGACTATTAGCGCCGCCACAACCTCGGATATTACACGTATGACTGAACAAATCGCTCGAAGCACATCTGTGGCATTATTGCCTTTTCTAGACCTGCTGGCAGCTAGCAAAAGTATGCAAATAGGTCTTAGAGCAACCTTACATCAAGATAATGTAAGTTGAGTTTTCAGTTACATTTATTTTAAAAATTTTTCTTGATCAAATATAGTAAGTGTATAAGTGGGCAGTATAACTTTACTCTACATTCATGATCCATTATTTTGAAAAATGTTAACAGAACTCTGTTAGCAAACTCATTTACGGCCCTTTTCACAATGTATGATTAAAAGCTAACGTCGACTTTAACGGCAAGTCTTGTATGCCGAACTTCCCATTAAAGTCTACGTTAACTCTTAATCGTACATTGTGAAAAGGGCCGTTAGTGTCACGCATTCGTTATATCAAATAAGTCAAAGGAGGGTGCTCTTGGCTGGATGGTTAGCGCATTTGACTACAAACCCAGAGGTCTTGTGTTCAAGACTAGTTTCAAGCTAACAACATCATGCATTTTTCTGATGTTCATTGGTGTGTTATTGTGTTGCTTCTTGTTGGACTATTAAAGTGATGAAGGTATAGATAGCACTGATCACATTGACAGTACCGGCAGCGATTAAATGATGAAACAGAACTGGGGCTAGACGAGTTTTTCCATACAAATTTTCATTAATAATACGCCGTAAAAAGCGGTCATGGGATGAAATCTATTTTATTTTGAGAACGTTTTTTCTCATGCTCTCAGTTTTAGCCACTCTTTTTCTCAACAATGTTGCCGTGTTTTAATAAAATTTCATACATTTATCATACGAAATATAAGAACAAAAGAAAATAAAAAATAATATGAGAGAATTTTGAAGCTACTGCCGTCGATTTAGTTTTGGGTCCGTTTTTTTGGCAGCGTTTTTGTCTGAAGTTGCAGACTTAATGATGATGTTTTGATAACATTATAAATAATATAATTTATAATAATACATTATAAATGATAAGAATGACAAAAAGTTTAAGAAAGTGTGAAAGAAAGTAAATAAGTGTTATATAAATAAAAAAATGTAATTTAGAAATGGGAGCAAGAAAAAGTTTCCATTGTGCTAAAAAAATTTAATGTGTACTAAAAAAGATATTTTCTTCAAAAAGTGTGTGAATTACGTTTTGCATGTGTTAGGTTGTAGTCTAAGAAATTTTTCGGCCCGTGGTTTTTGTACTGGATGTCTTCAAGGCAAATTCGGCAATAGCGCCACTATTTTTAGTTCGCCGTGAACTAGGAAACAGCTGACACAAGAAAGAAAGAAAGAAAGATGAAACATTCACCTTAAATTCGCCTTATGTCTTTCACTGAGCTAAAAACGCCCAGTAAAGCGAGCGTTTCACTTCGCTCAATTGAATGAATGATTCAATTGAACTAGTTCGTTCAGGAGCCGCACAAGTCTAAAGTCTAATCCACCAGCTTCACCTCACATAGGTGGTTGCTGGGAAAGAGTTATTAGATCTGTGAAGAAAATACTTTGCAAAATAAGTCCTCAGTTTTGTTTTCGTGATGAAACGCTGGTAAATGCGTTGATTGAATGTGAAAGCGTATTAAATTCTAGACCATTAACTTATGTTGAACTTGAGACTTCTTCAGATGAAGCTCTGACACCGAATCACTTTCTGCGTGGCTCATCTAATGGACATAAACCTCTTGACGATATCGCAGAAGGAAATTGCAATCTACGCAAAAATTGGAGAAAATCACAATATTTTGCAGACTTATTTTGGAAACGCTGGGTACAAGAATACCTTCCAACGCTAACTAAAAGATCAAAGTGGTTTAAAAAACAAATAAATATATCTATTGATGATGTGTTAATTGTAATCCATCCAAATCAGGGTTGAAAAAAACCCGGGTTTTTTAAATAAACCCAGCCCGGCGGGTTTTATCATGGGTTTTTTTTGGGTTTTATTGGGCTTTTTTGGGTTTATTGGGTTTAATTGGTTTGTTTTATGATCTAAAGCCCTTACGACACTACATTTTTTCTTCATTTTTCAAGTTTTGGAGAACAGTGCAAATATAATATAATGGGAAATTTTACCAGGTGCAAAGAGTTCAGCTATATTAAGATAAATACCATATTGTCAAAGCTTTTACTAATGTTATCGATAAAAAATGGGGGCCTGTCAAAAAAATGTAAAAATTTTCAAATTAAAATTGACATTTCAAGCTTGAAACATTAAAGTGTTGCCCAGTTAGCGGTTTATTCACGAATTCAGCTTCTTAGCGCCTCTTTTTTTCAACTTTTTTTTCTTTTGACGTTTTATTATAAATAAAAAGTAGGCAGCACTTAAAGAAGCCAGTACGTTTTTTTTACATTTTGTATAGTTGTTTCTTTCTATCATTTGCTATTTATTTCTTTCAATTCTATAGCAAAACAATGCAAGAAAAATGTAGTGTCATAAGGGCTTAAGCAATGTTGTCACATTAGCCCTTTTCGGTATAGATTTATCAAGAAAATCATTAATACAACTATGCGACAAATGAAGACTTTTGGAAAAACACAAGGACTTGACAGTACAGTTTCGATTTTACTACCACGGGGTAGTAAAACCCTATACTCAATTTGAGAATTTGGTGACCAATTTTCTTCATGGACCTCCAAAATTTCTGAAAATCAGTGGGACCCCAAAAAACGGTGTCATCAGTATTTGGCCAACAGCTAATTTAAACTTAAAAATGATACCGCTTAATTGTATATGACAATAATGTAGCTAAGAGTCCGCTTAACAGTTTTTTTAAACATTTATGTGCTGTTTCCGCAATGCAAACAAGCACTGCTTGTCTAAAATTTGTATGGAAATCACTCAAAAAACTGAGTGCTTTTCATATAAATTTTAGACAAACAGTGCTTGTTTGCATTGTGGAAACAACACATTAATGCAAAAAAAAATTTCCGTGCACGTTTTGTTGAAAAAATTAAGAAAAAAATTTGTTTTAAGTTCTTTTTAGAATAACTTACTGGTAGTCGTAACTTTTTACTAACAATATTCGGCAAACTTGTAGTTACGGTAGAGCTGAACAAGTTTTGTGAACATATCAATACAATTGAACTTGACCAGCCACCCTATTAGCTCACACAGACCACTTTTTACCTTAACAATTTTGGGTTTTCGCTATTTGTTTATGCTAAAATTTTTTTTAAATAGTATATTCAATTGCATAATTCTCTGTTATGTTATATTGTGTTTCATCAAGATCTTGTGCAAAAAAAAAGTAATTTTTTTCCGCACTTTTTTTTGAAAAATATAGGAAACAAGTACATATTTTGAATCTCAATTGATTATTAGGTTAAGGTTCGTAACGTTATATTCATAAAGAATTGGGCTGATTAATATTCCAAGGAACAAGGGACAAAATTAACATCAACTTAATTTTTCAACGTACACAGCAGAACACATTAGCGCCACAATTAGCTACTGACTTGAGGTTTTCACATGTTTACATGTTCATATATTCTTAAGTATAAAATTTCAAACAAAAAATTTATAAAATTTTACACATGAATGCATGATACAATAAAAACAGGTAGAACTGTCCCTACAATAATTACAACAATACAAAAACGACAGGCATTTTCTGAAATTTTATTAAATCGGCTTTTTAGTTCAATATTTGAATTAATGTAATTTCAAATTATTTTGATTAAGAGTGGAGTGTAGGATTATTCAAATCATATTAGCAGAACGGATCAGGACTACTGATTTCGACAGGCCGCTACACCGTCCCAGCAGCGTTCTTGTTACATATGTATATATATGCAACATAAATCTGGCGATTTTGATGATTGATTTATCACGACATACTGAATTATGTACTGGAAACTTTTGTCATTTCGTTAAAAATTTCTGTAAGAATCATTTGCGACTCCAAAATAAAGTATGGATCCTTATCAGCATCTTACTTAAAATGTAGTATTAACCGAATATGTAACTATTGGCTCTGTTCTGTAAACCGAATCCAAGTAAGTTTCTCGTTTTCCAAAAATAAATAATGCCCTCATTAATGTATTATAAATCGTATATAGTAAATTAATTTTATATGACATTTTAAGCTCTAAAATATATGAAACTGCGAAAAAAGTCTGAAAAATTTGCTATTAGTGGATTTAGCTTCTCTAAATCGAGCGTTTTTAATCAACTCTGTTTACAGAACAGGCAGGTATAATTGCAATAAATGGATTTAGGTCCTAATATACTCGTATAGAGAACAAAAACAAAATTTCAAATATTTTATTAATTTATTTTATTTTTTATACAAACTTTAAACTTTTTGTGCGTTTGTTTCGTAAAGAATTTGAAAGATTTGGTAATGTGATATTGAAATAACGTTTTGAAAAAAGTTTCAGTCTGCAAAATTTAGCGATTTATCGCTAAAATTTTAGTCTTGCCCATAATCTAGCTATTTCCTAGCGATTTCTAGCCCACATTTGGCGGGTTTTGAAGAAAAAAAGTTCCCAATCACTGATCAATACCTACAATCAAAGCTGTGTGTAAGTTTTTATGAATTAGAGGGCTGCAAAGTGTACACAAATGTATTCGTAGAATGTACTCGTATGAATTTCGTGTGTCCATAGATGTATATTCTTATGTATATACTTATGTATACATGCATTTATATGTGTTTACATACACAGCCACGACCAAATATACATATATACATACATATATACACACATATATACAAAAAACATACATGCATACACACACAAATATACATACGAGTACTTTCGAATATATTCGTGCAGCCCTCTATTATGAATGCTCTGTTTCAGTTAGTTTGTCTGTATTTAGTTCCCGATCGTCAACCGAGTAGTACACATGCATATACTTATGTAACTATTTTGCGCGGGCCGTCGCATTAATAATTATTTTTACATAATTTTTATTTTGAACTGAATAGACATGTCTGAAATTTTATTATTTCGGCTTTTTAGTTCAATATTTGAATTAATGTAAATTCAAATTATTAATGCGACGGCTTTAAGAAATTGAAAATATCTGTATTTCTTGGGGATGGGCAAAATATATCGATATACATATATATATCGTCGATATTTTAAATTGCAATATATCGATATTTTTTCAAAATATATCGATGTTATAAAATTCGATATTTTTTAGCTTTGATTTTGTTTTTCGTTTAGTTTTATGGAAAATTTCGACACAATCTTCATTAAAATAAATATTCATAACAAAATCTTTTGTTCTATTTATAATTTTCTTGATGTACGTTCCATGAAATATTGTTGAAACAGTAAGGAAGTTGGAAATTTACTCTTTTCAGGTTAAAATATATAAGAAAAGTACTTTTTGTTTTATTTTTAAAAAATTATGAGATTATGTATGAATAATCATGCATGAAAAAATATCGATATATATCGAAATATCGATATTTTTTATTCGATATATATAGATGACGATCGATATTTAAAAATATATCGATATCGATATATTTTTTTCACTTGCCCATCCCTAAAATACACTACAGATTTTACATTAAATCGTCAATATTTCCAAACACGATTTTTAGACTTAAGATGTTATAATAAAACGACACAGATATAAAATCGATATGAATCTATTTTATTTTTCTACAATCCAAGGCGAATTTATTTAAATACAAAAACAACAGGTGTGTTTGGTGTACGATGGCTGTCAAACTCCATATAAAATATAAGGAAAAAATAAGCCTCGATTTTTATGTATGGAGCTTGACAGCTAGCGTACACCAGAAAATAGCATCAGATGCCGCTATGCTGCCACATATTAAATGATATCGCCTTGCTACAACCTTTATGAGTTTCTAAGCCTACTTGGTTATTCTATTGTAATTTTCAAATGATTTTTGAAAATTTGTGAATAAGTATGGTCGATATATAAGGTCTGTGCATCAGCCCATAAGTTCTGTTATTATGATGTAACATTTTACTGTATTTTACCAAACACTAACATTTTATTATTTCATTTCATTTATTTATTAATTTAATTATGGCCCTATGCTCGATTAAAGTAGTAGAAATAATGTAAGTAATATAAGATAAGATAATAATAGTATAAATACAATATATGTATATATATGTAACAAATTTAACATTAATATTACTAGTAATTCAAATTGGAGGCGAACATTAAATAAAATAATCCTTTTTGTTGGACATGAGTCTTGGCCAATAAATTTGGAGCAAAAATACAAACAAAACAGTTTAATGAATAATGGAAACATTATTATACAACATATGTTTAAAACTGCGAATGGAAGGTTGAAAAGTTTTTATGCTAATGGGTAAATCATTGAAGAGCCCACATGCTCTTACTAAAAATGATCGTTCAAAAATAGAGTTGTTGATTTGAGGAATAATTAATTGGGGGTTACGGATCGATCTTGAAAAACGAAACAATTGTTGTAGGCAAGGATTTGAATTAGATTTAATAGTATAGAAAAGAATACATAAGATTCTAGTTTTGACGAAGTCCTGAAAGGAACAATTCAAAAATTTCCTACCATGATCGGATATATGATCAAAAATTCTCAAGTTAAGCCTTACTCGCCGAAGGCTGGTTAATATTTGCTTTAACTTTTTCTCATACATTTTTTTGACTCCAAAATTCCCAAAAAAAGTTGATTTGTTGTATCAATTCGCCGGTAAGTATGATTTATAGATCTACCTTTGTGAATAAGTAAGAGTTTTGAAACTTGTAAAATATCGTTGAAGTTTACAGATGATTTGGTAAAGCACCAATGAAATGCATTCATGTAGACAGACATGCTTAACCCGCTGCAAATAAAAACTTTTCTAAACTGATTTTTAAATCACTGTTCCATATATGATACCTAGTTTAAACAATAATATATCGAAAAATACATATGGATGTAGCTGGTTTTAAGGCGGTATAGAAAACATACATATGGTCTGTATTGGTAGTTTAAACGCTCAATTTTATGCATTTAAAAATGGTTTATATGCTTATTTTAAACCAAAAATGCACTTATTCATTAGCCCTTACTTGTTTTAAGGACAGATTTTGTAAATACAAACGCTTTTTGCGTTTTAAAATTTGTATGGAAAAACATTTTTTTAAACGTATTTGCGCGTTGCTTTTCATACAAGTTTGAAACGTTTACAAACGAAATTGTTTACAAAATCTGCCTATTAATATTTCTTTTATTCAAATATTTTAAAAATATCACTTCCACTTTTCTCTTTGAAAGTAAAATTATTGAAAACGCAAAATTTTCTACATTGTCGGGTTTTTTTTACAGAAACTTAAATATGATTTCTATTTCACTAATAATAATCTTAATTTAATTTATATAAATATATGTATATATATTTATTTTAGGTTTGTTACGAAGCTGGAACACGTGGTTCAAAATTTCCACCACTATATATGAACGCATTGGATAACCATTTGATTCCTACACTGCACAGCATTTCTTCTAGCATTGAAGAAGCGATTATATTAGAACTAATATTTTATATATTAAATTTTTAGTGTATTAAAAATGAAGAAAAATTTACTTATTAATTATTTTTTAAACTCTCTGTCTAACTGCTTCTCTGTCTGTCAATATAAGACTCTTTAAGCAATATAATACGGAGATCATAGAGTGCAATTAAATAGCATTATTATATCATTGAAAAGTTAATAAATTGGCTGCTCTTTTTAATAGAATCTAAGTATGTCCAAATAAACCAGGTGAAAATATAAAAGCCAATTTAAATTAGATATTTAAGTATTTTATGCTAATGATGTTTATATATGAACTATTTTTATTTTTTCATTCTGAATATAGTCAATAGTCCCACTAATAGTTCTTTGACGTTAGGCAAAAATGTATTAAGTCAAGGACTTATGTTAAGGAGTTAAGACCTTTTTGCCTAGCTTCAAAGGACTAATAATCATTTGTTTTTGTGTGGACAAATATTGAAGTTAATATATTAGTTATAATATTTTAATAGTACATACATATGTACATACATTTGCAAATTTATTATGAATAAATGGAAAGTTTAAATATATATCAGCATTATTGTTTACGTACATACATACATATGTACATATTATATATACTTCTATGTTGTATTTCTAATGAAACTGTAATTAAATATTAAATAATAAATAAATCAAAAAAGTACCTTTTACTAAGAGTTAAATAAAACTTTGTTCCCCACTTTCTCATCTAAACTAGCTGGTTGCATTCATGAAATAAATTTGTGCCGAAAACAAACTGGAAGATTTTCGTAAAAAAATGAAGGTTGCATAAATAGAAATTCTAGAACCTTTAACTTATCGAGGGCCTGTTCAATACCTGCTGTGAACCATTTAATATCCGATCTCATTATATCGCATATCGTTGCTCATGGCTTTAATATAGCTTAATTTTTGCCCCTGGTGGCTTTTTAATCCGACATAAAATTGTGGGCGCCATTTTTTTTTGATGATTTGGAATTTCTCCGTGCCCCCTTGCTATACAAGGGATGGGAGGTTTACTTGGCTGAACCTTAGGTTATAACGCCATCAACAATTTCTAAAAGGAGTCTCTTCCAAGACAATTTCAAGCGACGTATACCGTCGCACACGAAGCCGGAACTCCCAAAATCCACTCCTTGCTTCCTCGTTATTGAGTTTTTGTTTGGTTCTCCAACCAATTATCAATATATATTTATTTTTGTTCAAAAGTGAGGTTTTGTTTGGTTCTCCAACCAGTTATCAATATTTTTCTTTATAATAGTTTTTTTGCATGTGGTTAATGGAAACCAACGGGATACTGCACGGTTTACCGTTAACCGACGCCAACCACTAATCACATGCGGTGTGAGACGCAAAACTCTCGAAGGCCAATAAACGACAGCGGCCTGGTTGCATTTACGATGTAATTGCCAACGACGCGTGATGTTGACTCGCCCAGAGCTGTTTTACGAATCGTGGGCGCCATTTATGTCATCTCTTAAAATTGGTAATAAAATTAAAAGGCAATAGAACCTCGATTTAACGACTTTGTACTTAAACATTGCCGGCCACCTTGCAACGATGAATAAGTTGCAAGTAAATAATTACAAAATGTTGAGTCATTAAGGACTCCTGATGAGTATCATTATTGAATTGAGTCATTAAGGACTCCTGTCTACTGTATAAAATAAATATGTTTGTATTTAAAATATATAAGTGGGCCAGAAAGGACCGCTGTTGATTTTACTTACGCTGTGAGTCATGAAAGTCCTGTTGTGGCCATTTATGACCATTATACTAAATTATAAAGTTAGTACGCCGAAAGCCCCAAAACAGCCCATCCGAACATAGTATATTGTGCAAGCAGAAGTTCTTGACTCGGGTGTATTCGTCCTTTCATTACGATTGGTATGACTTCAGGACCTAAAACTAACGTGACATTCCCCGAATGGTTGAAATTCGGATCCGCCAGTTGTAGGCTCTGAAAGGACTCCAAAATTGAGTCTGACACCGAGGAAGACGGAGTTTCAATTCCACGCATTTTATGCACCTTGGCCGTGACATATAAACGTTGACCCGGATCATGAATCGATTCCACTTCGATTCGACAGTACTTTTCCTCATTTACTTTATACGTGGGAATCTTGAGCCGGTGGACAAATTCGGAACAGTTGTAGCTGTTCTGAGAACATGCGTCCAGAACGGCACGTAGAGGAACTTTTGATTGGTTAAAGCAAAGTGTTAACCGCAACGTTGGGGAGAAGGAAACTGAGTGACGAATCGGGGCTGGAACCGAAGCAACTTTCGCTTTCGATTTGGAACGAGGCTTTGATTTATTTTCGTGTTCGTGTAATAACGAGTGGTGTATTTGTTTGCAATGCGTGCAAGTTCCCATGCTTTGGCAATCCTTACCAACGTGATTGCTAGATAAGCAACAGCAACAAACACGATGAATCGCCACCATACGTAATCTCCGCGCCAAACTCATGTCCCGGAACTTATAGCAGAAACGAATGGGGTAGTCTTTTACACAAATTGGGCATTTTTTCCCTTTCCGTTCAACGGATTTACCGTCCGAAGCGTCCACTTGCATCGCGGATGGGTTATTTTGAGGCACAGCTTCCGTCATTTCTACATTAATGGTAGCTTTCGTTGAAACCTGAGGAGGCTCTGTCAACAAGTTTCAGAAACAGCTGTTGCGCCTGAAGACGGTCCAGTGGAATCGACTGCTGAATTTACAACAGGAGCTTCGCTTCCTCGTAGTTCAGAAGCGCTTCTTCAAAAGAGTATAATAACTAGGCTTCAGTGTTGCAGTTCATGATTCTAGGAAAAAAGCTGATTAATAATTGTAAATTGAAAATAAAGTGATTTAAAATTAAGAATCATATAAAACAATAAGTTTAGTTAGTGGACGAGTGGTCGTACCATTTTGCGTGCGAATATCAGCGACCCGAACATAACCGTCAGTACCCGTGTAAATTTGCATCACGATTCCTAACTTTCATGAAGTGGCAGGTAACTGTTCGTTTTTAATAACGACTAAGTCATTCATTTAATAACGACTAAGTCATTCACAGCAACCTGCCTTTGTGGATGTTTCCACTTATATCGAACCGTATCGCTTCATGATATCATGAAATCTAAGTGAGGTCAATGCCTTTTTAAATGCCCTAAATTTGGTTCCGATGGGTTAAGCCGTTCTTAAAAGGGCTATTAGACACGCATACTGGTCTGCAGACATGTACGATGGCATACCAAAACTCACTGTCTAATAGCATGTATGTCGAGTACGTCAGACATGTATGTTGGTTTTCAAAAATGTTTGATTTTCAGATGTCTGTCGCACACCAACATACTCGCCTAATAGCATGTTCGCCATATTTCATATAAAAATTCAGTTCGCTTGTTGACGCTGCTGTGTGCGTATCGCAAATTTGTGAAAAAAATACCTTTTGCTAATGTTATTTTCTGGGAAGAGTTCATTGAGGAATATAAAAGCTTGCCACAATTGTGGCAAATAAAATCAGATCTGTACCACAACAAACAATTGAAAATTAATGGATATAATAATTAAAAGCTGCTACAACTTTCTGCTTCATTGCCATGCTTTCGCTTCAAAAATTTCTGTGTCCTGAAGTATGCTGTCAGCGTTCGACAGTGTAATAGCAAAACTCAAAGTATGCCATCGTACCATGGTAGAATAATATAACAGGTAGCCGCATAACTAATACATATGTACATTTGGGATAGACAATGTCAAACATTAATAGAGAAGGCATGTGTGTGTTTGTATAACAGAAGCAGCAAACTTACCTGCGGTATTGTGTGTGCAACGTATTATTTCACATATACACAACATTTGACAGTTCGTACCATGAAAAAAACAAATAAAAAAATAATCAGCTGACGTTCCAGGGCTACCTTGTATATTATTCTATCATGCATCGTACATGTCTGCAGCCAAGTATGCATGTCCAATAGCATTTTTAAGTTGTTAGAGGCTTACGTAGATACACAAACACACACACATACGCACACACATATACATACATACCAGTAGCGGGTTTCTGAAACTTTTAACGATCCGACAATCGTAACGTTTTTCGACATATTTAGTCGCTTACAGTAACGATAGTGCGATTGTGTAATTTTATTCGATATCGTGTAGCATCTCTGTTTAAAAAAAGCGAAAAGCGCATAGAGGAATGGAAAAAAACAAATGAATTTGTCCATGCCAAACAATGTACAGACAATTTTTTCATTAATTTTCTTAATTTTGAGAAATATGTATATGCTAATAATAATTTTTAAATAATAGAAATATTGTTATTTATACATAAAAGCGCTCATATGCTTCAATATTTTTGTAGAACAATATCTCTAGGTGCTGGCATAAAGTACATGCTACGGCTGCACAGCTGACTTTTGTCTATCCATTAACAACAGAAAAATTATTGTCGCTAGTTAACCGACAGCGAATATCGTTATAAATGTTACTGAATAACAA
This sequence comes from Panzeria rudis, assembly GCA_956483635.1. Taxonomy (NCBI): domain Eukaryota; kingdom Metazoa; phylum Arthropoda; class Insecta; order Diptera; family Tachinidae; genus Panzeria; species Panzeria rudis. Next base: position 150,562,056 of record OY101450.1, read on the forward strand.
ATTCGATAAATTTTCGTTATATTTATTTTAACGATACGATTATCGTAATAAAAGTTACAGAATCGCGCTACAGGGATGACAAAATTGGTACAATTGTACCATTTTTGGTACAAATCGAACTTTAAATGTACAATGGTACACCAATAGCTGATTTAGTACAATTAAGGCCATGATTCACTATCCTACACAATCGCGCGATCTGCCAAATATGACATGTGTGCCAGAAAAGTATGGTAGTGTGGATTAAAAATGCAACTGTGTGACAGATTTCTTCGGCCAGTCGTGCGATTTGGCAAAATTTTATGAAAAGTTTCATAAAATGATAGTTTTCATGCGATCCATGTGGCAGCATAACGTTAGCTGATTATTTTTTGTTCTGGTAGTTTTGTGCATAAGACACGTCCAGCAAGTGTATTTTTTTGACAAGCATTATCTATTTGTTTTTTTTTTTAAATTGTATTTGTTGCCCTTATGCGGCCACCTGTATACTTATTTCACCATGCACAATACAAACATATGTTTTTGCATCATTTTTGTATAATAGTGTGGCACCTACAACGCCATTTTGAAACGATTTTTAAAAGTCGGTCAGACTTTTGTAAAATTTTTCTGTGAATGAATCGTGCGATCGTGTAGGATAGTGAATCAGGGCCTTTAATAATACCTGTATTTTTTGGAAAATAATCTTTTTGCTCTTTTATTATCTTTTCATCTTTTTCGTCCACTCGTACATATACGACTTGTTATCTGAATTAAATTTAAAATTCACAAGAATATATAAAGAGATCATATAAGATTAGTTCACAAAACGTAGTCACTGAAATTTCAAGCTCTTGCTGATGTAGGATACATATTAAAGTCTGAAAATGATTTATTTTCTTTACATCTTTCTGGGTTAAAAATCTGTTTTGGTACAATTAAGCTCAAAAAATTAAAACTTTAGAATACAATTGGCACAATTTTATAATCTTTTTTGCTATTCCTGATCCATACGGACATCATCGTAAATATAGTCAGAATAGATTCCCATGACCTCATTAAAAAATACTCGCCAGCTTTTAAAAAAATCGATTTTTTAAATGACATTTATCAACTAATATTCTTCTAAATAGCTTAATTGTTAAAAGTTTTCTAAAACTTTATATGTATTTATTCACTTAAATTTACATGAAAACAGTTTTGCGTTAAAATTCGCATAAAAAGAAAAAAGTTGCAAAAATGGGAAGTTTTCATCCTTTTTCCTTGAGGAAAAGTCATTATAGAACACCGAAAAATAAATTTTTCCTAACATCGCTTCCAATTTGGTGATTGGTAATCGCAAAAGAGAACTCTTGCAATGACAAGGATACATATGTAGAACTAATTACAAATGATCCAAATTTTCAATCCGTCCGGATCGCGAATTCTACATTTTCATGACTTCTTTGGAGTGTTTTCTTTTGCTGGGAATAAGATTTAAATAACAACGAACTGAATTTGAATTCATGGTAAAATTAACAAAAAATAAATTATTTTTTACAAAATAGCAGCGTAAAATATTATTAGTATTTAAAATTGATATTAATAAGATTTAAAAAACAACGAATTGAATTTAGTTCATGGTAAAGATAACAAAAAATAAATTATTTGTTAAAAAAATAAACTCTGAAAAAAATTTGAAAAGTATCGTCGTATCGACAGTAAAATATCGCCGATACTGATATATCGGTATCGGTTACGTCCCTAATTATTATCACCTATTTTTGAGCCTTGTTATTACGGACCAATACTATCCAATATTGTGTGATGAATTTGCATTTTATTTGAATACTCCTGTCGGAAGACAACGAAAGTCCGTTGGAAACTTGAAAAGATTATAAAACGCAGTTTCCAAAACTAAGTTCATCGCCCTTAAATATTTGACGATGGTGTGAACATCGGTTCTGTGAAATAGAGTACGTTCGTAAATTCAGTAATTGTGCAGTAATCAAAAAGCTCTGCGCTCGAAAACTAACACTTCTTAATAACACTCCTTTTCAAGTATTTCTACGCAACCGATTCTTATGAAACTTTCAACACACACATTAAGCTTCTGTTTGAATAATAAATACATCATGAATTGAAAAGTGGGAGGTGTCACGTCCGTGATATGTAAATATTGATTTCAACTGCTTCTACTTAACCGATTGTTATGAAACTTCACACACACAATTAGTTCTTGTGAAAGTAAATTGTGGGCAGCGTAGTCGGTTTTTTTGCAAGAATTATTCAATACGGCACATTCATATCTATTATGTTATAAAAAAACAATCGATGTATAAAAAACATCGATGCATATTGTGATATTTCGATATAACGTCGATGCCTCTGCATCGAAAAAGCATCGATATTTTTCTTCAACCTTTGACTCTTAGAGAAGCATGAGTCAGAAGACCCTTGCTTATAAAGCTCGTATATTGCCTCGCTTCATGGCTAACTAAAGCCAACATTCGTGTCTGTCACGAGCAGGGCTCGGACTTTCATGCAAATGCATGTTTTTTGTGATGATAGATAAGGAGGTATGCCTAATTATCTATGTGAATCGTCAAACTTTAAGTAGTTTGGCATCGATTTGTAGTTGTATATTTTTGCATATTTTGGTAGTAAGTGCATATTTTTGCATATTTAGGCAATAAATGCATATTTTTGGAGCTATAAAAAAATTTGTAATGCATATTTCCCAATTTTTTTTTTAAATTTTAATAAATAGGCCGATTATGGATGGAAACCGAGCCTCAGTTGGTTTGCCAGTTGCCGAAAATAATACTACTGATGGCAACTGGTAACTGAGAGCTGTAAATTTTAGTTGCTATTTAGTGCCTTTATGGCAACCATTAATTTTTAGTTGCCAACCGGCAAAGCAACTAATGTTCGGTTGCATTAAATAATATGTCAAATTATGTTTGTTTTATATTTTTTCTCTAATAATAATAAAAAATTAAAAAAAAAATTTTATACTAGTTTAGTTTTCGTACTTTGTTCGTAGGTAAATGCATATTTATGAGCATATTTTAAATTTTTAAGTGCATTTGTTAAGCGCTTAAAATCAATTTTTAGCTGCATGAAAGTCCTCACCATGGTCATGAGTTTCACATCCATGTGAAAGTGAATCTTTTCCGAATGTCCTAACATTCACTTCCGAGCAATGTTTTTCGTTTTACTTCCGATCCCACAAAGCTAGTGAAAGCAAATAGAATAACCTTTTTTACCGATACAAAATTCATTTAATTAAAAAAATTGTTTTTGGTTTAAGTTTGATATCTTATCTATCTAATTTACAAATTTAAATAAATATATTTTAAAATATATTTTTTAAATATATTTTATGCATGGGAAATAAAACGAACACGGTAGGATGTTAATATGAAACATAAACTATATTTTTCGAAAAATTTTAAAATATGTGGTTTGGTGACACCAACTGAGATTTGAAAATTTTCACTCTAATTGAATTAGTTCGAAAGTCATGACAGACACGATTAGTTCCTTATTTTTATCAAAATTAGTCTAATATGTTGAACTGCTGGGGTACTAGAGCGATCGTGGGCTGCTTATCGTCCCTTAATAAGGGCTTATCTATGCCAATGAATCTGCCACTAAACGTCAGTACTATATTGTCAGCCCATCAGCGCTATATTGTCAGCATTATTATTCAGAAAGTAACGGACAAAAAAATGTACATTTCTATTATTAATCTCAGAGCTAGGTGTACTAGCAATAAAATAAGCCACAAATCACGGAAATTGAGGACAAATGTTGATTTTATTCACAATTAAGTAAGAGAACTATTTTTATTTTTATTAGTTAGCAATTTAATTTACAGTATTCCAAAAAAAAAAATAAAATAGGGTAAATTAATATGCTACTCCGTAATGGAGCTTCTAGCAACTTTTCCCTGGCCAATAGGTTGTGCCATTAAATCCGTTTCATTTATTCTGTATGTTGTTTCGTTGATAGATAATTTTTTTTACATTTCGACTTATCAGGCCTGCAAATAGCCTCCAGTAATGTTGGAGGACCACGTTTTGGACTGGTCTTCGCTTCAGTGCTCACCTTCGACCTTACCTGCAAGGGAGACCATACCAGTATCATTGCTTCCGCCGGCATCGCTCTCGGTATCCTTGCACCTTCTGAGTGTTCCCACCGCGAATAGATGGCAATCCGCGAGGGCATAGTGGGGGAAATTAGTTGATAGAAATTGCGATTTTCATACATAAACAATTTAAAATTTTACTTTTGTATAAACATTTTGATTTTTATCAATTGAGCTCTATCACTTAATTGTGCTGAAAATAAACCATTGGGCATCGCTTTGCATGATATATGGCTTTTTTATTCCTAATACACCTTTCTCTCAGATTAATGATAAAAAAGACCGCGAAAAATCAGATGAGAGCTGTTAGTCTAAGTCTTGTTGGCACTATAAAAAATTAATAAAACATAAAGTTTCTTTGTTTGTTTCTGTTTTTATTTTTAATACAAAAATTTGGCTTAAAATTAATTTATGTTTTTCATATACAAATTTTTTTTCAATTTGTAAAAAGAGTTTATTAATTTTTTTAAGTTCTATTGTTTTTTTTTCTACAGTTTCTTTTACAAAATATATTTGCTCCATTCACAACCTGTTGTAAGTGTTGTAGATCGTAAAAATTTTGTTGGTAATTTTCACATAAACATGTTTCTAAACAAATGTTTATTTCGAAATTACCAACAACAATTATACGAGCTACAACGCATACAACAGATTGTGAGTTGGCTAATTGTATGTATAAATTTTTAATATTTTAAGCTAAATTTATTTCATTTAACAACTTAAATTTACATGTCTAATATCGATCTTAGCACACAAGTTGTTTTCTAAGAAAAAAAAAGAAAGATTTAAACAAGAAAAAACAAAAAGAAAAATTTCCTCGCCGACTCTAAAAGGAGTAGCAAAGCGTGCACTATTTATGTGAATTATGGGATTTATTAACAAATAAATTAAAATAAAAAACAAACCGGAAAATTTAAAAGCAAAATAGATTAAATAAGTGACGGAATTATATATGTACATATACATAGTATGTACTATATACATACACACATACATACATATGTACGTATGTATATTTAATAAGCTGTTAACTGATTCTACAGTTCATCGTGCTTGGGACCGGAGAACTCTTCATGAGATATGTAACCATTTTTATCTTTATCTTCGTGTTGGAAAATTTCTTCCACTAATTTGTCATTTTGCTTTAGCATATCCTTTAATTCGTCAGAATCTTGTTCTTCAACTGCAGACATTTGTTTCTTCAAATACTCACTGACCTAAAAATTTCAACACAAGAATAATAAAAAGCAGAATGAATTAAATGTAAGTGTAAAACACAATTATATGTATGTATGTAGATATGTGATATGTATATAAAAATTTGTCTATCGGCCATGTCACAGAGTTCAATTCCGTTCGGAAACGAAATTCAACCTACCCCATTTTTGTAGCTGCAGGTGTCTAAAAAAGAAAACTAAAATACGTAAATTGGTCAGTTTTGTCCAGACTGTTGGCGGCGCTAGTATGCTGGCGTATGCTCCAGCTGGCCCTGCCATCTTGGGGTGGATTGAATTCCGTTTCCGAACGGAATTGAACTCTGTGACATGGCTGTATAAATAGATTTGCATAGTGCATTTGAAATGAGATTTATTATTAATGTGAACGGGAAATTGTTAATATGCTTGTATTTTTATTATCTTCTTTATATTGGATAGCTGGTAATAGCCAAAAACACCCTTTGATGATTGAGACAACTAACAACTAAGATAATGAAAAAAAGTGCGATCCATACATAAAGGTTTACCTCTTCGCGGCTCAATTGTTTATCACTATTTTCATCGATTTCCTTGAATACATTGGTGGTGGGTGGACTGTTACTAATATTGATGAGTTCAACCTCAAAGATCAAAGTAGCCTTGGGTGGAATTACAGTGCCAGCACCGCGATCGCCATAACCCAACTCTGGGGGAATAGTCAATTTACGTTTTTCACCTAAAACGCAAACAAACACAATGAACGGTAAAAGGGAAGACAAATCAAAAGATTTCATTGATACTTACCCACGCACATATCAACTAAACCTTGGTCCCAGCCTTTTATTACTTGACCGGCTCCCAATTGGAAAGTAAATGGTTGATCTCGGTCGTAACTGCAAAAAAGAAAATTAAAAATAATTAAAGTGACAAATTTACAAAAAGTGGACAAAAACACTACAATCATTAACATCAACTACAAGGGTCCTTGGATAAAAAAAGGTAAAAAGTGCTCTCTACTTCACATGAAACACTTAAGTTTTTATTTCTTATTTTTATTTTGCCTATGCTAAACAAGCTTCTCGTATGCGCGTTTCTCACATGAAGTGTTATAACAATCCATCATTTTAAATTGTATGGGAAAAATAAAAGGAAATTGTCATGTTGGCATTGAATATGTTAGTATGAACATTTACTTTTTGTGCTAGCAAAAACATATTATTTATTACACGACATACATACATACATACATACATACATACATACATACATACATACATACATACATACATACATACATGCATGCATACATTCATATCTACCAACATACGTATGGGTGAAATCGAGAAATTTTGCATATCTTTGGTTCAAATTTATTGCAAGAAAAATTATTTAATCCAAAGTGATTCTATGGCTAATGTTCTTGACGTTATAGTCAGAAAGAAATAAATATGATCACTGTTCTAAGAAACCTTAAAATATACAACTAGCTGCCGGTTTGAGCTTTTCACATGTTCAATGGACATTGTTCACATACATAAGTATACTTAAGTATAAAAATAAAACAAAAAAAGTTTAAGTGGAACAAAAGATCTGAAAAAGGGACATGAAGAAAAATAAGACAACGATAGCACTAGGGTTTATTGTGATAATCATCAATTTAGTAGTGATGTAATTCTCGTAAGCAAATTTCTTAACAAGTTTGTATATGGGCGTTTCCAGAGAAAAGTTCACTTTTTGTAACTCAATGTCAACAAGCAATTGAGCTGTATTTAAAAGAAATCTTAATCGTTTTTTAATTCTCTATATATTTGTGTAGGCTGTAAGTAGCTCTACATTTAGTAAAAGTTTAGGAAAAATCAAACTACATGGCTCTGAATGCGCATGTATGTTTTTTGTATGTATGTGTGTATATATGTATATAGCCTGAAGTAAGTCAGGAGTCAAGTGTCTCCAAGTCACCACTTTTGTCGACAAGTTTGGTGACTTTTTGGTGACGTTGCCAACGAATCGTCTACACTTTTTATGTAAGCTTTAATGAGAAGAGAAGCTTTTAACAGCTACAACACGATTTTTTATGGTCTCATTTTGATGTGTTAAAAATATGTACGGCTGAACGGAAAACTAAAAATTTTCATAAAAAATCTAATTTATTTGTCTTAAAAAGTCTGGTAAAAAGTTTCACATGTGTTGACTATAATCATTAAAATGGACTAGTGAATCTCTGGTACCACTGTCTCCATATGGTCCCATAAGAACCACCTACTCTACAGTAAGCCAACAGTTCCGAGGTCAGTAGTAGAATCTCAATGACAAGCACATGTTAAATGTCTATAGCACAGAACATTGCCTGGGTACAATTAGTCAGTAGTACTGTTGACAAAGTCAATAGTGAATCAGTACAATTTTACTATCGACATTTCCTGCAGGGTACGTACATACATACATACATACTAGTATGAATTCTACGAATACATTTGAGTACTTTTTGCAGCCCTCTAGTTCTGAAAAACAAGCTTAATTCTAATAAAGCCATCCATGGCGTTACGTTACTTTTCGGTGAAAAGTAACGTAACGCCATATGTATATAACAACGTCATAAAATGTTAATAAAATCTGTTTAGAGGACTCTTACCTACATTATTGCCATATATAGTTAAGAGGTATCATTAAGTTTGAATTAGGTGTTGGCCAAATACTGATGACACCGTTTTTTGAAGCCCAAATAATTTTCAAAAATTTTGGAGGTCCATAAACATAAAGGTACATTGACGTAGCTCGAAATTTTTCTAGGAGGGGGCTAAAACCCATATTATACCCCCAGAAGGGCCTAGCTACGCCACTGGAAACGGATTATTTTAAATTTTAAATTTAAAATGATTATGAATTAAATTTGCCATGTACGCAAATTGAAACAGTTTAAATTAATATTAGTTTAAAAAAAAAATATTTGGTGAAGGCGTTTGACATAAAATCTTTGCTTGAAAAAGTGTAAAATTTGTAATAGTGATCGCGCGATTAATGGGTTCGATTAAGATTATAGGTATCTCAAGTTTCTTTTTCTTCGCTAAAGAAGAAAAATATATTTATGTTCTTACATACATAATTATACTGTAATAAAAAGATACAGCCCAATCACAAACAAAACTTCCGTAAAAGTTTTTCACTTTTCTCTTTTTTCCTATTATGAATAAAAATTCGGTCGGAAAAAATTCGATAGGGGAAAAAGTAGCTATTCTCAATGTATTTGAACCTTGTTTTTTCCCCGGAATTTTTCACTTGCAAAACAGAAGGGAGTTTGCATAAAAATCGATGTAATATTTAAATAAAACAAAATTTCTATTAATAAAAAACATTTTATTGTTCTTGTAGGTCGAATACCACAAATAAAGCACAAACACATTTTTTTTAACTTTAATCGATCCATTGTTTTTGGTTTCCATAAATGCAGCAAAGAGTAACTTGCACAATTTTTTTCTTCTACAGCACCAATATCCTTCACAAATGCTTGTACAGCTACATATGTTATTACTTTTTTATTCACTTTTTTAATTAATTTTACTTTAAATTTAATTAAATCATCAATTTTATTTATTAAATAAATAATTTTATTTATTAAATAAATAAATGAATGTCAACGGGCAAAACAGCCGCCATTGTTATTCAATGATGCCACTGTTTCATATTTTTGTTCCCGAAAAGTCTATGATTGGAGGAATTTTTTTCTCGAGAAAAGGGTTTTCCGGCGGAAAGAAATTCCTAGGGAATATTCATGATTGCGCTGATAACAAAAACTTGACTTTCTTCCCTTATACTGATTTATGAACGTTTGGACTATTTTTTACTTTGCTTTGTTAAAAAATTTACTTAAGGTTTGTTTCAAACATGATGAAAAAATTACACAGCTCATAATATTGTGCATGTGTAAGCAAAATTTTTAAAATTTTAATATAAAAATTATCCTAAAAGTAGAAAAATATCGTTTGAAAAACATCTAGTTCGAGTGCTAGCTTTGTCAGTAGGGCAGACACCCTACTGAGGTCGTATTTCTGCAAATTAAATTGAAGGCATTCAAAATTGAAATTTTAAAGTATTTTTGGTATATTTTACAACAAAATTAGGCAAATCCTTCTCAAGTTATGATAAAATTAGTTGGGCAGCTATCAGCTGCGAAAATCCTAAAGTTTATAACGTTTTTTAAACTTATCTATCAAATTTTGGCTCCTTTTGTAGTGAAAGGACAATAAATATGTACATAGATAAGCAAATATATTATGTATGTAGTTATCGATTTATTTTTGCAAATTATAGATATATCTTTTTAAATAAAATTAAATAAATATATTTCTTATTCGCTCTATAAAAAAATTTTATAAAGAATGTCGGCTATCAAAATATTTGTGCTAATGTTCTCTAAATAAATGACACACAAGGGTAAATAAAAAATTATTATCATAACTTGCAACTTATCACAAAAGGGAGTTGTAAATGTTGTTGCCATCATTTCCAGTTTGTCTCTTGAGGAGAAAGATGTTGTTTGGTTTGCAACAATTCTGTAAGTCGTTTTTTATTTTCTTCAAAGTAATAGACTCAAATTCTGTTAGATGTAATTGTGCGTGTACCCTACATGTGACAAAAAAGAAAGTTTTTTGTTTAGAAAAATATTTTATATTCTGCAAACTTTAAGCTCAAATATTTTGTTATCGCTATTATGGTGGGAGAAGAAAAAAATGGTTTACTTTGGCATCGTATTAAAAAAAACAGGGCTATAAATGTTCGTTTTATTTGCGCACAAATTTTTTAATTATTTAACTGCTTTTTACTTGAACATTGAAAAATACAGAGCAGCAGCATGTTTGTTTGTTTGCCTGTCAGCTAAACGTCTTTTCTTCAAAAGCTGAACAACAAAAAGTTGAATCCTACGATTATCACTTTATAGGAAAGAAAGTTTAAGTGCAAAAAGAGCACGGCCTCCTCCCAATGCAACACTTTAAAAAACTAGTTACCAAAGTTTTGCAAACACCGTGTCCTCTATATAGACAAACATGATGTGACTGTTGTATTTAGTCACAGACTGAGAACAAGTGTGTACTTTTTTATTCAAGTTTTTTTTTCGTTTACAACAAACGATGTAAAAAATAATAAATAAAATACAAGCGGTGGTTTTAAATATTTTATATGCCCTCCTTTGGGCTTTTCAAACAATTCAAATTTGTACAAGAACGGCAATAACACGACAACATAATCAAACAACAATACATTTGTTGTTTTTGTAACAAATGAGCAGCTTAACTAACAGCCACCGTATAAAATGATGAAACATTTTAACACGGCGTAATGTTCTTCCTTTTCAGTCTTAAGATGAAATAAAGGAAAAAAATCATCTTCAAGGATAATACAACAAAATTGTAACATTTTATAGAACAACGAACATAAATACATACATACCCAGTGGTAAAAGTCTACAGGCCTGCAAATTTCAGGCCTTCTTGAGGGCCTACAAGACCGATAGACATGCAAAACTTCCTTCTTGTAGAAGGGAAGGTGGAAGTAGTATTTTTTTATTTTTCGTTCAATACACATTCCAGATTCCCTTCTATAAGTAGGGAAGATGGAAGGCGTGTTGTATGTTTAGAATATAACAAGTGCTTTGGAAATAGCAAACATTCTCGTATTCTTTTTTCGCATGTAATTTGCATTAATACACCCCAGCGAGGAAAGGTAATGAATAATAAACGAGAAAGTCATGCAGAGAATTTATAATATTTCATACCAGAATTCATTATTGTTAACACAGAACATATCCTAGAAAAGTAATGAATTATATTAATTTGTCCGGCGAATGAATTCTATAATTCATTTTTTCAATTCGTAATGTATATACAAAATATATTACAAACGAGGAAAACACGAACAGTTGCTACGAGCAGAAACAATGCTTTCCTTCTTCTTAAGACGTGGTAAAGTACACCGTAATGAACGTGTAATTTTTGTGTGTGATCAAATTATCTTCTCGCTTCCAAAGGAATGCATTGTTTCGCTTTTTAAAACAATACATTATATGTATTTCATTATGTATGTAATCAATGACTACTACTTTTCCCGCTGGGACATGTTGCTATTATGTCGGATTAATTTATAATTATTCCGCCGGAGCTACATCATGGCCTATTCAGTGTATACATAAAAAATTACTTTGGATGAACAGAAATAGATAGAAATAAAAAAAAAACACATTAATCAAATCGAAAGAAGCCGCTATGAAAATACTGAAATAGAAAAAAATGTGTACCTACATTTGCTTCTTAGCAGACCTTCGTTAAGCCCTTATGAGACTTGCTTTTTTCCGTCTTTTATTAATATACGATTGAAAGAGTGAAATAGGAATATAAGAAAGAGAAGAATATACGAAATATATGTTTTTGTTTACTACTTTGTTTGATGTTTAATTTTAATGCTGCCTCATTTTATTCTGCAAAAAACAGCCAATTTGGTAAAATTAGCGCTAAGATCGCTATATTTGGGTTTAAACCTAATGAATCAACAGCACTGTAACGTTTTAAGCTCGAAATGTCAATTTTAAGTTTAAAATTTTTAGATTTTTCTTGACATTTTAGATTTTTTTTATCGATAACACATACATATACAAATTCTGACGTTTAGGGATTTTTTTTAATATAGCCGAACTCTTCCTTCTTGATAAAATTTTATGTTACAATATATTTGTACTGCTTTCCAAAATATTAAAAACACAATATAAAGCAAGTGTCATAAGGGCTTTAGATAGCCTGCCACAAGAGGCCTGTGAGAATCCCTACATTGGGAAGCTACTGTGGAAGGCCTGGGACGCAATGACAGCATGGGGAAAAAACGAAATGAGTATGGAATGCGGATTGGCATGCCTTGTGTCTGCTAAGCAGGCCTTATAGAAGGCTCTTTGCTCCTGCAATTTACCACTGCGTAAATACATACTAGAAATATGCAAAATAAATGCACATACACATATAAATATGCACGTATGTATATAACGCCACCTAAAATGCAAAAAGGAGAAGAAAAAAATTTACATAATGAAATTTTTCATGAAATTTTCTTCCTGAAACTTGCTTTTTTTGCTTTATTTGTTAACAAGCGTAAAGAAGTACAGAAATTAAAAAAAAACGTTTTTCCACCCAACTTCTTCCCTGCCCATCCTAATGGCAAATAAACTTTCATGAATAAAGAAAAGACCCGATTTCCGGAAGAAAATAAAAACGTCATTCGCGTTAATCACGTCAATCCTCTCCTCATGTGGTTGAAGGGAAAAATTACAATCTGCGTGAGCTGCTCCCATCTCTATTTACGACCTATACTCGTTCTTAAATCAAAAGTCGTAACTGCAACAAAGACTTTTTGCACATAATGAAACAAGTATGCGCCGCTTTTTGGCCGTAACTGAAACTTAAAAAAGTATCAATGTTGGAGAAAATTCAGGAAATACTTTTAAAGTCTAAAAGAGCTTGCAAATTAAATTAAAGCCATTAAGCTGTTGATAACTGGCGTTGGTAATGGCGAATTCAGTACAGGTTGCCACCGGAAGAATAAAAACGTTACGCCTTCCTTTGAAAAAGGTTAAGTTTTTCGTCAAAAGTTACATTTTGAAATATTCCTTGAATAAATAGTAAATTTATGTGATTTATATAAAATAAATATTTTTATTCCACATTTCAGTGATAATCTAGTATGTGATGGAAATCGGTCAATTTCAAAACACGCGATTCCACCAAACAGATGTTCTGTAAATTGCTCGATACGGTGGAATCGAATCTTAGTTCGAATAAAGTACTCTAAGCCTCGAAAAAAATTAAAAGCATCAATAAATTACCATTCAGTAGAATTTGTTTTTCAAACCGCCCGATTTGAAATCGATCGATTTCCATCACATAAGAGAATAATAAGACAACAAATTCATTTATTGAACAAAAACATAACTTAGAATAAAAATAGATAAACTTTTTAGTTTTCAAATAAAGATTTATTTGTTGGGAGAATATTTCAATATGTCCATATGCATTTCAATGGTGCTTTACCAAATCATTAGTAGATTCAACCATACTTTTGAAAAGCTTCAAACATCTTATTTTGTGCACAGACTTTTAAAAACCATTTGAGAATAAATTCCAAATAATTTGTTTGAAAATCACAAGGGAATAAAACTTATACAAAACCCAACAAATAATTCTGTGGTTTTCTTGAATAAGGGCGGATATCCATTTTTCTCGATTTTGAGTTATTGATGCCAAATTATATTATTTTATATGCTCTTTTACATGGAACAAAAATTTCGTCAATAACATGGATCCATTCCGAAATTTTTGTTCTAAAGCAACGTAACTTCTTAATTCATTCAAATATTTTTCAGCCCGAATGGCAATTATTGGCGTTGAAAAAAAACACATAGCCACATGCGTTGTTACTTTTGAACACGTTTCCGAAATATTTTTGGTTATTGTTCAGTTAATAAAAACTTATAGTGACTTGGGCGCAAGCATTTTTCATGTAAAAAAATCTTGTGTGCTTGAATTAGTTTAATATAAACAACTGTTATCGGAATAAGCTTTTTTCTGGACACACTTTTAGTATCCTTGGCAAATTGTTTTTTTTAATTATTCTCTAGGAATTTTTAGGCAATTTTTGCCTGAAACTTTTACACAATCTTCTTACCACTTATGTTTACATGGCTGCCCAAAAAAAAAGTTTGAAAAAAATCACACACGAGTCTGTAGCATTAAAAATAATGTATTCGGCTCTCCTAAAAATTTGGTTTTTAGACATACGCGGTTATTCAAGAAAACCACAGAATTTATATTCGATATGAACCTGTATAGACATTGCTTAAACCTCAACAAATAAATCATTAGTTTAAATAAAATTGGGAGAATATTTCAAATAATAACTTTAATAAATGACGTATGCAATTGGATGATTGTTATGTTATTCAAACCGAATGGGCAGTTCTTGCCTTAATAACTGAATCAAGTACTTTTTCAAAAATATTGCTTCTTTCTTTACCATGTACCAAAAGTTACAAAAATGTGGTAAAATATAACAAAATTATACATGTTAGATTGGGCCTTCAAAAGTTACGAAAAGTGAAACAAATGTAACTAAACTGCATCACTGATCAGCACAGCTATCATCAGCTGATCAGTCAAACTCCACATAAAAAAGGGAATTTTGCTTAGCATCCCCCCGAAAGGGCATATCTTTTTTTAAAGAGAAGTAACACACTCAGGCACTTAAAGCCCAATAATGATAGAATACACGATTACGACATGCGCATGATTTCCCGTTAGTTGACGTAGTTGGTGCTTTCAAAAGGTTGCCAAGTCAATGTGTCCTTAAGACAGTATAATTTTATTGGAAACAATGTATGCAATATTGTGGCAGCCCTGCAACAGCTGAAAATTATTAACCAATAGAGGAGCACAGTTAGTGACGTCATTGGCGACACATGCGCAGAAAAGTTCAATTTTATGTGCGGGATGTCGTAATCTTGTATTCTATCATTCTTGCTTAATGTCTACCTGAAAATTAATTAATGGGTTACCTTCTTTGGGAAAGGAATAGAGCAGAGAGAACAGATGGTAAAGTGAGATAGAGATAGAAAGCTTCCCAGCGGGAAAAGGTAATGAATAGTAAACGAGAAAGTCAAGCAGAGAATGTATAATATTTCATACCAGAATTCATTATTGTAAACACAGAACATGTCCTAGGAAAGTAATGAATTATTTGAATGTGTCCGGCGAATGAATTCTATAATTCATTTTTTTTAATTCGTAATAAAATAATATAGAAATATGTATGCAAGTACAAACGAGGAAAACAGGAACAGTTGCTACGATCAGAAACAATACATTCCTTCTTCATAAGCAAGGCGAATTCATACTAGGTGGCCGCAAGAGCACAGCTGTTTACGTAAATGTTTACACATTTGGGCTGTCAGCAGTGTTAATGTATCTACTTCTTTGACAGCCCAAATGTAAATTCTCCACGGCGAATTCTTTTGCTACTACCTGGTGTTGATCTACCTTGCTCATAAGATGTGGTAAAGTATGTGGTAATGAATGTGTAATTTTTGTGTTTGACAAATTAGCTTCTCGCTTGCAAAGGAATGCATTGTTTCGCTTTTTGAAATAATATATTATATCTCTTATTATATATGTAATCAATGACTCTTTTTCCCACTGGGTTGATTATTTTTACTACTCTGCTATTGCGCATTATGTTAATTAATTTTACAGCAGTGGTACAGCGCCTCTGGTGTTAAGTAGACGCATTAACTTTATTAAGCATTATTTGTAGCTATCGTATTAATTGCGATTTTGCCCTGATGTACATTAACATAGAACAGTATCAATCGCTGCCGGTACTGCTTATAGTTGTTTTACACTATCTCACAAGACATTTGTCTGCTGTAGAAAATGCATCCCTGATCAAATGAGTTTGTGGAAATTTTTAAAAAAGTAATAACCACATTATATCAGCATTGCATTTTCTGCAAAAGTTGAATAGCTTGTGGAATTGTCTATAAACAGTTTTAGTGACCAATGCCATGCCTTCATCACTTAAACAGTCCAACACTAATGCACATCAGAAAAGTTAATTATGTTGATGATGACTTGACAGGTAGAGGGATCGAACCCGGCGGCATCATTGGTTTGTAGTCAACGCAAAGAGCCAACACAAAAACATACGAGTCAAAACAAAAACACAAAATTGACAAGAATTAGTAATTGAAATGTTGAATTTTTAGAATAGCTTACAAATTGGCTAAGAGCTTACAATTGGCTAAGAGTTTAAAAAGTAAAATCTCGGAAAAAATCACATTTAGCGGAAAAAATAATATTTGTGCAGTTACAGCGTTTTGATTTTTAGCTGACTATAGGTATTTTACCAGTACGTATGTGAAGGTTGCAGTCAGTGAGTGGGTTCGTAGCTTAACACTTACTCGTATGAAAATGTATGTATATACAATATGTATGCGAAATAAAATTAAGAAAAAACTAAACGAAAATACACACATGCCTACATTAGCGACGTAATCATTTAGATTTTCTTTTGATAATATCAAAATTATTAAATTTTGTAAGTTATACAATAAGAGTAAAAAAAAGTTGTAAAAATATATCTATACGATCTTTTATAAAACTGCAATCGGTGGTCAATAATTTTTATTACCAGTAGGTATAACATTGCCAGTATAACGTTAGTGGCATATCATTATTTCGGTTATACCCCTAATGTTCATACTTTATTATGTGTATATATATTTTAGGATTAGCTAGGATCTTCTAAGTATCTAACATGTGCTTAAAAATATTCCATGCATTTATATATTTGTAGATGGTCCTTCGCGTTTTATTTTTTAACATGAATGTATGTATGTGTGTGTGTGTGTGTGTGTGTGTGTGTGCATACACCTTTAATTTTTATTCCATTTGCTAGATTTTTTTATTTACATAAATATGTATTTCAATGCGAATATTTTTAAGCATGACACTTGGCTTCCGCTTTTCATTCGCATTTTTCACAACAGAGATTACCAGGTGGTTGGTGGTGATGATAATGATGATTCTACAACTGGAAGATGTTTGTAGCTTTTGCATAAATAAATATTTGTATTATTTATCCATATTATTTGTTTTGTATTTTTGCTCATGTCTTGTGTGAAAACACGTATGTAAGATTAAATGTGTGTTTGCATAAAAATTATCCCAGCGAATAATGTTTTAACTGATTCATCTACAAAAATCTTTTCACTTTTTTTTTGTTGAAATTTCATCAACAAATTCAGAGTCGTACCATTATCGCTACCTTATATGCAAACTCACGTAATTGATTTATTCTATTATCGGCTAAAAATGTTCGTTTTGTAGTCCAAGGGTACATAAAACTTGTTCAGCTGCGCTATCATGAAGGTTTTCCAAAATTTTAACGGACTCATTGACTAATTCATCTTCCCATTGATGGGATCCTGTCATAAAATGTGTGACATCAACTATCCTATATATAACTGCAGATATATATATGTACATATTCATTTGATATCCCATTTTGTATATCTTTCAGATTGTAAATAATTTGCTTGGTTTCATTACGAATGCATATCTAATTTTATTATTGTACTTATCCATCCATACTTACTTACATATTTAAAATGATGTATGAATTATGGTTATCTTAAAATCTAGAGTTTTATTTTTATTGGATTGTTGAGTAGATCAGAATTTATTGTTTTTACATAAACACAATACCCCACCAAGCGAATTTATTTTTTCAAATGTTCATTTACTTGAGTATCAGTGAATGATTTATGATTATTAAAAATCATAATTGTTATTATTTCGAATAAATTTTAAAATACATAGTGGATTTTAAAACATAAATTAACGTCACCACTAACTTACTCTCGACATTTTTTACCTCATACTCGCAACATTATGTTGCCGACTTTCTTTTTTAAATGAGTTGCCTAACAAACACAATATTTAGAAGTTTTTTCCCTCGGAATCTGTGGCTCACTTTCTTTTTTACATGAATTATCTAACAAACATAATATTTAGAATTTTTACCTTCTGAGTCTCTCAAATTCAAACAAATTTATTCTCAGAAGTGATTTTTATGCGTTTTAGTTTACATAGTAAAATAATACATACTAATAATACTTTTAAAACATTAAAAATTTTGAAAAAAGCAATGAAAAGTTATTCATTTAAGTTACCAGTACATAATTGTAAAATGTTAAAACATCAACGAATATTTAAAGTAAGCAAAATGTTTAAGCAGTTGTTAAATTGCAAAAAAAAAGTGTTCTTCCTTTACTGTTATGTGAATAAAAAACATTTTGTTTTATTGCCGGAATTAATTTGTTATTGATGGTAGATTATGAATTTTTAATCTTCTTGTAAACATGTGTATAATTGAATTGTAACTAGGGTAATCGGCTCGGGTCTTCAACTCAGTTTTTTGTGTTTCTAGCTATCGGATTTAATAAATTTTGATTTTGTGGAAGTGTAATAAACCGTTTTTGCATTAAAAAGCGCATTCAGTTGAAGATTGCAGTGGCTACAATCATACATAAACTAGGAAGGGCCACACAAGAAATATATTATATAAGCCTATAAAGCTCTTAGCAGTAGTGTAAAAACTTTCGCAAAACCTACATTTCTTAAGTCGACTTAAGCACTAATTCCTTTTTGACACAGCTATATAGCATATTATTTAAATTTTTTCAGATCTAGCAAGAAGACCGGTGAAAATGAGTTATGTCTCTTTCTTAAGAAAGAGATAAAAGGACCCATAAAACGAAGAGTTAGAGTCAGTGATGCGCAAAAAATTTTCAAAAAGGGACTAAAAAGGGCTAAATTGAAAAAAGACAAGTATAAAGCAATATCCAGTAAAATATTTTGAAAAAGCGCAAAAAAGGGTTAACTTTAAAGCACGTTTAAATTTTTGAACCAACATAAAATCACATCCAATTTTTAAAAGTATAGAACATTGTTCTAGACTCTTCTTCTTATTATTACTGGTACAGCGAACTAACAAAAGAAAATGAGTAAGAACGATGTTAGCATCTTAATTCACAAGTCGACATACTAGAATAAAAGAAGAAAAAGTTCGCAAAAACGAAAAATGTACCCATATTGACCAAAAAGTAAAAAGGGGCTAAAAGGGCCAAAAGATAATTGTAAAAAAGTGCTGAATTTGCGCGTTATTTTGTTTGGGGCTAGACATTTTTTTCGCGTTTTGAGTACCTAAAAACGGGCTAAATCTAGCCCGAAAAGGCTAATCGTAGTGTTTTACATAAAAGTGCTGAGCACATCTTATACCTTAAATGCAATTCTTATAAGATTTTCTATGCCAAATCAATATAACTATATGCAAAAAAGGGGAAGTTAACTCCCCCAAAAATTAATACTAGATGTAAACTTTCCAAACGCCGATACTCGTATTTTTTCTTTGATCCCTCTACACAAAGAAAACTTTCAAAGTAAAATCGTCGAAAACCAAGTTAGTTTAAAATTTTTTGCTAGTGATTTTGCTTCATAGCTGTTTCATGAAAAAAATTTCTTTTTAAATAACTATATTTCATATTGATTTAATATTACAGTATAGTTATATCAAAATGAAGTTGATACGGAAATAATACGAAGAATCATGTTGAATCAAAGTTATTTCAAGTTAAAACAACGTGAATTTGGTTTTGAAATAACGCGAAGAATCATATTGAAACAAAGTTATAATGATATTGAAAGCAACGTGCATTTGATATTGAAACAACATGAAGAATCATATGGAATTAAAGTCATATCAAGTTGAAACAATATGACTTTAATGAAACTATTTTATTACTTATTTTACTTACGTGATGTATATTAGCGTAGGCATCAGAAAATTTTATGATGTAGTTGGCTGCCCCAGCCAAGATTTAAATCGTGCCACTTGCGTGGTAGTCAACGCGCTGACCAATGCAGCCACAACAGCTTCTAACTTTACTTTAGATATACACTAAATAAATACCATCGTATGTAAAATGAATTTAATTTTAATTAAACATGATTTAATTGATTATTTAATATAAATTTTATTTAAAATTAAAGATATAGTCATGCTGATTTGAAATGAAATGCATCGTTTATAACAAAGTTGTTTTAGCAGTGAAAAATATGAAATCAAGGAGATTTAAGGCTAAACTAACAATTTTCCATTTAAAATTAATATGAAACAATGGTAATGTAAAACCAGCAGCAGTAAATTTTCGTTGTTAATTTGATTTTTGTCGGCTATATAAGAATAAACAACAACAAATCACAAAACTAAGCACAATAGTGTATTGTAGCAATTGCAATTGCACAAAGCAAATAAACACCAACACACTTAAATAACAAATTATTTCTTGCAAATTTAATATGTTTTCCAATCAAAATTGCGTCATGTTCCTTTTATCTGTGTGTACAAACAAGGTCAGTCATTAAAACCTTGTTATTTGATTTTGTTGTACCGTGTAATCAATCTTTGTTTTTATTATTTTACCTGCGATTTAAGTTGCAAATTCCTTTAATTTCAATATTTGTGTATCCCAAAATACGAAAGAAATATGCGAAGACGAAAAAATATCTTCTCCTCCAATACGCCATTAAAACTAAGTTTGGAAAAACAAAACTTCTGAGAAAACTTCAATTATATACTTTATATCCTGGTGAAAGGTTCAGGATCCCTTATTTGCTTTTTTAATACCTGGCTAAACGGGTTTCTATTATTTTTCAAAAACTCAATCTTTTTTTTATAAATTCCAATTGCCTAAAAGTGTAATCAAATGTTGTTTTTTTTTTAAATTCTGAAAATCGATCACCCTAATTATAAAATATATTTTTGTTATTGTCGTAAAATTGATTCATTTCTGTTTGTATAAGTGCCGCATCCCTGTATCCGTTCGTATCATTCATACTTTCCGCTTCATCATTTTATCCACCATATTCATCATATGATGACAAATTGACTGATTGAATGACAAACCAAAAATCGACAGGTGCAAGCATCCGCCTGCATTCCAATCAATTGTTTTAAATATTAAATATAGATTGCGAAAATTAAAGATATTTATATATATTTTGAAAATTTTCTTTGTTGTATATGAATAAGCGACTTAAAGAAATGGTATTATTACAAAAATAAACACAGCAACTATGCAAAGAAATTGTTTCATTTTGGAACCCCATACAAATAACTACAAGGAGAAACATGTTCAGTCTATTAGCAAGTTTTCTTGATTTAATTATTTGTAGAGCTTTACAAAGGCAAAAATATAAAATCCCGCCTAAAGTTTCATAATTGTTTCAAAGTTGGCCTTAAAAAATATAGACAAGAATGTATGTGTGCGTGTGTGTTAAAAGATCATCTCAAATTGTTGTCATTGTGGTCATTCAACTTGCCAACAACATTAAAGCAGCAAGCCAGACTTTCACTAAATAATTTTATATGTAACTCCTTAGCACAACATAATAAAATACAAGAAAACTTAAATTAAACAAAAAATAAAAAATAGACAAAATAAGGCAATTTATAACATGTACTTGGGAAAAGTCAACATGCAGCATAGTCAGCAGCATCGCACTTATACTGACTGACTGCACTGCTCTTACATCTGGCCGAGCTGAAGGTGAAGAAATAAATGCATTTAAGATGGTGCTACAAAAAAGAAAAACTCTTACATATTCAAAGTCAGAGAAAATATTAAAACAATGTTGAATAATGTTGTTATGCCAAAAACATAAAAAAATGGACAAGTTATATACCAACTTGCTGTTGCACTGCAAACTTGAATCAACCAGTTCCACTGGTAAAAGAAATTTATGATGAAGGTCTCTTGTCGCCTCTGAGAGGAGACAAGAAATATGGTATTTTTTTGCAATGTTACTTTTTTCGTTGTCGGCCCGGTTTTAAATAACACAAGTTACAAATTATTTTTAATTTTTTATGCCGCATGCATTTTGCAAAACATGAGTCGTCCTTTTAGTTCGCAACTTTTCAATTGCATAAGTTTTTGCACTGTAATAAGAGCGAAAATATACATATACAGACATATGTATGCATGTATGTATGTATGTATATACATACATAATACAAGTACATTCTACAAAAATGTCTTTTTTAGTGCTTTCTTTATTTTCAAAGCTATATATGAACCAAAAATATGCCACAATAACAAATTATAAAACCATGAAAATACCGTTACGTAATATGTGAATAGGCCCTAACGTATCGTAGTCCGTGGTCCATATATATGGTTCAGAATTGCAATATATGGTTTGAAATAACCATAAATATGATTCAAAACAACCATGTACATGGTTCAAAATTACAATATATGGTTTGAAATAACCATATATATGGTTCAGAGCAACCATATACACATATGGTTCAAAATTAAAATAATCATATATATGGTTTGAGACAACCATATATATATGGTTCAAAATTACAATATATGGCTTAAAATAACCATATATATGGTTCAAGACAACCATAGATATGGTTCAAAATTACAATATATGGTTTGATCAGTTAATTTTTATGTTTCAGATGTTTGAGATAATTTATCCGAACTAAGCTACGAATGCGCTTAAATGTCCGATTAAAAGAATACTGTTTTTCGTTTTCAAATGGTTTTCACAACATGGTCGAATATTAATTGCTAGCACTTATTAGTTTTTGTTATTTGTAATTAATTTTTTTTATTTAATTTATTTTATTTGCTCTTAAATAAAACAAAAACTGACAAAAAAAAACATTCAACCAAGGAATAGAACCAAAATTTTTTTGGAAGCAGAGAGCCATGTCTCTTTTGTAACCAAAGCTTGATTGCAAGTAAACTGTTGTCAAATAGTATGGACAAGAGCAAAATTTTATTATTATAGAACCATACTGTTGTTGAATTTTTAAATATACCATGACTGTAGCTCGAATTTTTTCAACAATAATATTGTTAAATTCAACCATCTTGCTATTAATATGAGTGCTAATAATGTCATGATTAAATGTAAGCATGAGTTTTTTGTCGTAAGCTAATTAAGGTTCGCGATTGCTTAAAACAATTATAGCTTATTTGCTTCAACTATAAGCAATATCGGGAAACATGACATTGTTGACGCAACCATGCCACAACCATATCTTTTCATTGCGTGAATGAGCTCGATTGTCGAGATAGTGTATATCATTTTCCAAACTAAAATAATACTTTTGATGAAAAAATTGTATTTACTCATTTAAACAGATAATTTAAAAATTGTAATTTTCTTTTTTTTCTTCCACCATACGCATACTTAATATTTTTCTAAAATTTTTTGCAAGAAAATGACAATGTAAAGCTCTTTCAGTACACATTTAAAAGACATATCACATCAAAATTTACAAAATTATGTGTAGATTTCAATACTCTATTCCGATTTAAACTTTTTTGAAAGACTTTTTGCAAAATAAGGTAAAAATTTTGTTGTGGTTAAATTTTTCTTATTGAAAAAAAAAAGAAATTCGTTGATTATACAAGTTTACAAGGTTTTGGATTAGAGCAACTGAAATTTGTTTCATATGTAATTTAGGGTGCTGAATCCGAATCGGTAGTCGGTTTTTTTTGGTTCTAGTTTTCGAGATATAAATTTTTTTTCAAAAAGGAAGCAGTTGCACAACAAATGTTAACATAACTGAAGAATGGATTGTGATATGCAATTAAAACAAGAAATGAAAACTTGATAGCAATATTATATTCAAGTCGCGACAACATTGTTTTTTAATTTGCTCAATAGTTTCAGAGATATCGGGGTGCTTCTGCCAAAAAAAAAATATATTTTAGAAAAATTTTTGTTTTTAATTCATTCATAAAATATAAAAAAGCCGTTATTTTTCTATTAGCATATATGTAGGTAAAGGTGTTTCAAATAAAACAAGCCATATTTCATTAAAATTGATTCACAACTTTTGATTTTATTCACAGTTAAGTGAGTGAACTCAATTGATAAAAGTCATGATTTTCGTACAATAGTCATAAGCTGAGAGGACGAGGAAGCACTCCACTTTTTCTTATCATATAACACCCACATATATAACAGAAACACTTGGAATCGACTTTGCACTTTTCTTTTTGCATTACCATAGATTTTTTAACAAAAAAAATTTAAGAATAAAATTGAGATGATGTTTCTAGCGATGCCAACAGCTGATTGCCGTTATGCCAAAATGTCAGAGCTCGAAAACTGGAACCAATCTTTAAAAACAAAGCCCCGATTCGAATTCAGGGCGTCAAATAACATTAAGATTTGCTTCCATCGGGTCTGATCCAAAAGTTGACCGGAATTTGTAAACTTGTGTTACTGATATTTTCGCAGTTATTGCAGTTATATAAAAATTTAGGTACTAAATATCCACAATATAGGGAAAATTAAGATTTAATTCTAAAAGCGTCAGCAAGTTTCAATAAATCCCAAAAACGGATTTTTTTGTTTTTGCCCATAAAGTCCACATTTGGTCCAAGTTCCATAAAATGCTTTGGCAAATAAACAGAAACACATAAAAGCTTCTGCAAGTGGTATTTTGCTTTTTGGGTCCAAGATTTGGGATTTTATAACATATGGGCTAAATTCAAAACTTTTCTGCAAGATAGGTCGCATTCGGAAGGGACCATGGCCAACAAAACAGACAAAATGGATAAAGTTTATCCTCTGAGATCATGACTGTGAAGATACCTTTTAGTCACATATACAATATTTATATGTTCCTGAAGAAAATGTTTTTGATCTTACATGCATAAGCATACTTATGTATGTTGGCACTTATGTAGGACAATATTAATATTTCTAGTATATTTCAGTTTCAGCGAACTAATATAATTCTGAATGGCAAAAATAATATTTTATTAAAAGAAAGCAAAATGTGATTGTGTCTTTTACATCCAATCTGAAGGTAAAAGTGAGCGCTGAAATGTTTTCGAGTCGTTTATCCTTTTCAATTATGAGCACGAAATGTCAACAAGCAATATTTGTTATACTTGGAACTTGGCCATAAGAACTCCCGAGTTATAAATTCATAAATAAATTACAATTTATATTTGAAGTTTTTGCATCATACGACAAAGATGAAATTTAGGTTTTCAGGTCACATGCCTAAATGCTAATTAATAAGCTACGAGTTGAAGCAAATTCCACAAACTTGTTGAGTTCACAGGAGTAAATTATTAGTTTTGTTAAAGTCATGGCAGCAGCAAAAAAAAAAACGCGTTAATATAGAAAATCTACTGAGCATTTTGTTATTGTTGCTTCTTTTCCATGCATTATTTCCATTTCAATTGTAGTGGAATCCTGTTGAATTTGCTTGTCTTGTCTGGTTTTGTGTTCTTGAGTTATTCATCATAATCACCATTCCCATCACTTATACAAACAAATCCTTCCAGCACTCCACACTTTCTCTTAAACAACAAGGATACAATTCACTAACTCGTTTGTTTCGAAGCACGTGCTTCTAATGTTTTTTCTAGACGCTCTTTGTGTGTTTTAGTGCTCACTAACAGCGTCAAATTGTATTGTTTTTCATGCCTTTTTTCGAAGGTAAGGAAGGCAAAGGAGTTGGGCAAGGATGTCCTTCATATGAACAAGGTACGAATACACATGCATGTGTATGAGTGCATGATATAAAAACCTTTAAAACGTGACCAAATCCTTTTGTTTGCTTTAAATAATTTATAAATTGTTTAAGGATGTTTTTTTATGAATAAAATACATGATGCTTTTAATGGCGTTTCTTGTAGTTTTTTTTTCTTTTCTTTAATTTGAGCTTATTTTAATTATGCGCAATTTGCTGGAATTTTACAAGTTCTTTAATTTAATGGTTACCTGAATAACCAAAATGTTCTAAGCGACAAAACATATGTACATGCATACATACATGCTTTTTTGTTAACAACATCAGATTCAACACACTTAACGATGGATGAGTTGTTGCAGTTAAAAAAAACAGACTTTTTCATCGACTACTTTTTTAAATTAAATCATAATAGAAATTCCTGACTGCACTTAAAAAGTTTTCTCTTTGTCGATTTTAGTTCTGTAAATTATTTGTAAAGTTAAAATTTTAAAAATATATTTTTTAAAACTAATTTAAGCGACAAATATAAAAGTATTATAAGCAGGGCTCGGACTTTCATGCAAATGAATATTTTTTGTGGCGATTATCTATGCGAATCATCAAATTGTAAGTAGTTTGGCATTGATTTGTAGTTGCATATTTTGCATATTTTGGCAATAAATACATATTTTAGGAGTAATACAATTTTTTTAATGAATATTTCTCAGTTGGATTGCATGGTTGCTGAAAATGATACTGAAAAATGAAAATGATGGCAAGCGGCAACTGAGAGCTGTTAATGTCAATTTCTATTTAGTGTCTTTTTGGCAACCATTAGTTTTCAGTTGTCGACTTGCAACGCAACTAAAGTTCGGTTGCATTAAATAATAGACTCAATTGTGTTTGTTTTATGTTTTTTTCTCTAATAATAATAAAATATTAAAACAAATAGTTTCATATTATTTTAGTTTAGTACTTTGTTCGTAGGTAAGTGCATATTTTTGGGCATATCTTTCATTTTCAGGTGCATTTGTTGAGCGCTTAAAATCAATTTTTAGTTGCATGAAAGTCCGAGCCCTGATTATAAGTATACTACGGCCTAATATAAAACACTTGAAATAAATGTCCGTACATAAATATACACATACACACTTATACATGGGTTTTATCAGTTGGTTTCAAACATAATTCTCAATATTTTTTGTAGGCCTTAACACCGGCTTGAGATTAGAGTTTAGTTCAAATTACAGCTCAATTGAGAATAAATTTCTGACAAATGATCCTTTCTCAATTTGATATCAAGTTCCAAATTCAAATTACATACTATCAAATTTTAGAGTTTTCCACTTTTCTTTTTAAATAAACAAATAAAATTCTCAAATTATCCTCCAACTAAAAAAGAGAGAAGGAAACAATTGGGTTAGAATAATTTTAAGCGAAAATCCAAATTTTTTTGAAAATTTTTAGGATGTGTTACTGCTATAAGTGTGTATTACGAGATTAAAAACAAAACATTAACATAAAGTCAATGTTATATTTGCTACCTTTTTCCCCTTTGTCTCTCCCACTGGTATGTAATTTTTTAACTAAAGTGTAAATATTTTATAAGATTCGATTTTTACTGAAAAATGAAGGTACGGGTATGCTGGTCGGTATTTCTGTTGAATTCATGATACCAAAAAGCCAAAACACCATTAACATTCGTAATGTGATTGTTAAATGTTAAACAGGATGAAATTGATTGCAACACAAACAAACTGAAACTCTCATTTTATTTTTTTTTTTCAACTCATCCTCATGAATTGTCTCATCCAAGCACACATTTGTTACATTTAAAATGTAAACCATCTTATTCATAAAAAACGCATAAAATGTTGTGGAAGGGGGTTGTAAAAAACATATTCGAAACCTCAATTTCTCGTACAACTCACATCCATATAAATACCCAACAAACACAAGCTCAAATGTTTGATATACATATAATGATTTTATCGTTTGATATCAAATGTTATTCTAAAACATTTTTATATTCAGACAGACGTTAAAGATTTAAATTTGAAACCAAATAGATGTTCATTTGAAGTTTGACGAACGGCACATTATCAATTTGATATCAAGTGTTATTGTGAAATTATGTACTATTAAACCTTAAAGTAATACTATATTGATCTTGAGTAAGTCGACTTACGTTGAATTTAAGTTATTACTACTAAATAGTTATATTTTAAGCCTTCTTTCAATGTGGGTAAAATCTTTCGAAATATCATGGATCCAGTCTCGATCTTTTTTTTTGCAAACCAAACTAAATTAAACTCAAATCGTTATATTGAAATCATTATATTCAAATTATATTAAAGGAACTCAAAAGGTATACTGACGTCTTAGGTACTAACATATTACAACATTTCAAATAGGACATATTTGAACACCCTGTCACAGCCGCGGATCCAGCTTGAGCTTTTGGGATGGGAACTTATAACTGAAACATACTATTTTGCAAACTCAGTAGACATTTGGTATATCCGTGTATCCGCGCCTTCCCTGTCATATCTGTGACCACAAGGACTACCAGCTAATCTCGAGTTAGGACAAAGTTGATTTATCATTACACTTTTGTTTATATCTCTTAAGTTAACTGTTTTGTCATTATAAATTAAATTACAAATTAATATAATTTAAAATTTGCTAACATCGAGCATACAAAGATTAGCTTAATTTAAATTGGTTGATTTTAGACAACGATTTAAAAATTCTTTTTTGACCACTTGCCAAAATCGAGCTTAGTCGTTATTCCTTGTGGGCACAGTAAGGTTGCCAGATTCAAATAGTACACCACCTTGACAATTGGCTAAAATTAGCTTGATTTTTAAAAGAGAACTTGACACACTAAAATGTGTAAAACAAACTAAAACAGGTCAACAACAAAATATTTTCTGAGACAGAAGAACGTTTTCTTGTAAGAAAAATTAAAGCTAACTCTTTCTTAAGTGCTCCAAAGCTTCCTTCTATGGTTGAAAGTGGCTTTAGTAAGAAAGCAAGCTCATCGACAATAAGAAACTTACTTCACAGAGTTGGTTTAAATTATAGATGAAGTAGACAAAAACCGCTTATTAGTAATCAAACAATACGTAATCAAACAATACGACTAAAATTTGCAAAAGAATATGGAGGGGATAAAGTTAGGAACTACATTCGAATTACTTGTAATCGACAGCAAACCATGAAGGTGGTTCAGTGATGGTATGGGTCTCATTTTCTTCAGCAGGACCAGGGTATTTGCATTTAATTGACACAATTATACATATATCACAATGTTTATTCAGACATTTTAAAAGAAAACTTGCCGAAAAATGTCTAGTATATAAGTTTGCTATGAATAATGGATAATGATCCTAAATACAAGGTCCCCAAAGTAAGATCATGGCTGCTACATAATGTGCCCCATGTCATGGAAACACTTTGAATAATTTATGGCATTATCCCAATAAAAACCACCAGGAGCACCTAGTTTCTAGCAAATCTGAGCCAAAAAAGGGTCATATTAAAAGAATGGGAAAAATACTAGATGGTTACTACTATCAAAAATTAGTCGCATCTATTCCTAAGAGACTGCAAATGGTTATGAAAAACAAAAGACTGAAGTTATAAATAGTTTTGTACTTGTACACCCAGATATTTTTTTAATAAAATTGTTTAAGTTATTCCTTTTAAACTATGTATAAACATTATTTAAACAAAAATATCATTTCAGCTTGACAAATCATATTTGAGCTTGTAGCTTGACAACACCTAAAATTTCTTGACAATCAAGCTCATTCAAACCCGTCTGGCAAGACTAGGGCACAGATATATCCGAGGTAGATTGAACAGGTACCACTACAAGAACAGCTGTTTTTGTAAATTTGAGAATGTGTGCGTCACACAGACAATAGATTTTGACACATGTCCGTGAGTTTTCTATCAACAACGGGCATGTGTTATTAAATTTGAGAGAGCTTATGAATGTGTGCGACTCACAGACAATGAATTTGACATATTTCGGGGGTATTTCTACTAACAAAATACATGTTTTTTTTGGTGTTGTATTTGCTTTAGTTATGGTGGTACCTGTAATGAATATGCCTTGGATATATCTAAATCATGATACAATAAAAACAGGTAGAACTATCCCTACAACAATTACAACAATACAAAACAGCAGGCATTTTGTTAGTGTAAATTGTTTCCTAAATGTCAAAAACGAAGAAATAAATCGATCGTTTTAAATTCGGCTACCATCGTCGCCTATGAAAATTCGAGCCGCCGCCAAATAGATCGGCTTGTTGCGATTCTTAAATGTAGTCAGGTTGTGAAACATTATATGTTTATTTTAATTTACTTAATGTGATTTAAAATGTTTCTTTACAGGAGAGTATTTTATGTTTGATATACAACAGGCGGCTTGTAGTAAATTTTTTTGTTTCGCCGGCGCCGTAAATTTTTCATAAGCTTCAACAACAGCTGTGGTGACAGTCTTACCTTGTATTATTGTATCATGATTCAAATACTAAACACTAAAAATATTTCAAAAACCAAACATCGAAATATTAAATCAAAAATATTTATGTACATACAATAAAAATACAACAGTCGTAAAGCAGCTCTGGGCGAGTTAACATCACGCGTCGTTGGCAATTACTTCGTAAATGCAACCAGGCCACTGTTCGTTTATTGGCCTTCGAGAGTTTTGCGTCTCACCCCCCGCATGTGATTAGCCGAGTTGCTGTTTCGTGTCGTTGGCTGTTAACCGCATGCAAAAACTTATTTTGATAACCTAACCTAGCTTTCTAAGAAAGCGTACTTTGAAATCGTGGCGGAAAACCAAAAACTTATTGAAACAAAACAGGAGATGATTTTGGGGACTGCGGCTTTCTGTACATCGGTACAGATCGACGCGAGTTTCTTGGAGGAGGCTTCTTAGGCGAAAGCCGTAATTAGTCATGGCGATATGGAAGTTTCCGCCAAATAAATCGCTACAAATAGTAGCGTAACCTAAAAAATATCAATCAATCAATCAATAAAAATACAAAAATTAAAATTCAAAATAGTAACGGTCTTATGCGAAAATTATTCAGCTGAAAATAGGCTTTTTGCTTGCTGGGTATATAGTACATTTTTATGTCTGTCTGTATACCCATCTGATATTTATAAGAACGAGTAAATAAACCAATAGCTAGTGGTAAATATTCCACAAAATACAAGTAATAGCATTTGGCAGTGCAAAAATAACAAGATAAAAAAATACACATAAAAATTCTAAACATAATAATTTTGAAAATCATTTCGCACCAGTGAAAATCTCATCACGACATAATAAAGTTCTACGTATCGATGGGATATTTTCTTTCCTATTTTTGTACATGAGTAAATGTGTGTAAGCAAGAAAATCAAAAATCTTGTTTTTTTATCTGACATTTGAGTCTATTATTGGACTCTTAGCAGAGCAGATATTAGTGTTGTCAATTATTCGGTTTTTATAATCGGTCGAATATTATTCCATATTTTTTTTTTGTTCGAACAGCCGAATAATTTAAAACTTTTATTCGAACATTCGTACAAATAACGAATAAAAATTTTCATTTGAATAACGACTTTAAAACCACGATTTTTAAAATATTTTCCCACTACCCTGCGGTAAATGTTGTAACAATTGTCTTGACATAGGACGAAACTGGTGAACATGAGTTATGGCCGGCGAAAAGAGATCATATCACAAAATTATAAAACAAATTTTAGCAAAATACCCTCAGCAAATTTTTTCCAAATCCAAAATATTTGTTTAAAGTACAATAATTTAACTAGTACATAGGATAAGTACCTTAAGATTGGGTTTAGAACCTATCACTGAGTATCTTAATTATGTCAATTGAGCTCCTACAATGACAACGTCATGTACAAGTTACCGGTCTCCTTCATATAAAGTTCGAGAACTCGAACCAGTTGCTATTCCTTAGGAACCAGTCACGTGACTAATCTTCTGACATGTTCTCTTCCTCTAGGGTAGTTTTGACTTTTTGAAGGTGTTAACCAACCTTCCATCTTCAGCTAAACTCCTTCCTACATATTATTTCTTCGATTGAATTAAGATAAATTTTCTTTATACATTTTGTCATTGGATCTTCACTGAAATTTTCAATTTGTATATTGTGTATTGTACGAAAATGGTGCAAGAGGGGAGAAGTTGTTGGTCCCGTGACATTTGTAAGCCTTAGAACACTTTTTTAAAACAGTTTGGTATTTCTATTTGTCTTCCTGAAAATACGTCCAAGCTAAGACCATGCTGTAATTTAAAACGAAATCTTTAGCGGAGCTACGTAATATCTCAACAAGCCCTTATACAAGTACATATATATAATTTGGTGTAATTTGCTTACTTAACATCTGCTATTGTTAACAACTTAAAAAATTAATTAATTTAAAACGCTATTTTACATCCGTAAATGTTAACTAATTTTTATAAAAAGTAATTTAAAAAAGTTGTTCGGATATTCGTCAAAAGCTGTTGGAATAATTTTTTATTCTAAATTGGAAAATTTTGTTTGTTCGAACGAAAATGAAAAAACGTTGTTCGAATATTCGAATAATTCTTATTCGAATGACAACACTAGTAGATACAGAGTAAAATTGTTCCGTTGCACTGTGGCACATTTTGCAGGAAGGTCGGAAAACATTTTTTTCATGGTCTCATATTTTTAAATTATAATAACACTTGAGAGGCTCAAAAGCCAAACATTGAGAACTATATTTTAACTATTTTTCTGCGAATAGGGTTATTTCCATTATTTGGCTAAAATTCAAAAGTTTTTCTGAATTTATTAAGGGCCTAATTTTCTATATAGCCAGTGATAAACACCTCACTCGCACGTCACATATTAAGGTGAACGCAGAATAAAAATAAGTAAATTTTGTAAAACACTACGACATTGCGTTGGATTGCTACATTTATCACTTAAATTCCCAATATATAAATATTCCGTTGTTACCTACTAACATAGAACTATGAACTAATATCAATATTTTTCATTAAATAACAAAACAATTTTTTGCAACCTTACGCGAAAAATTTAAACACAAACGCTTGAATAAAACTTGTGCTTGGTTTGACATATCCATTCAACAAATTCTATGTGAAGTGAGGCGTAGGGATATAGAAAATAAGGCCCTAAGTGATCATAATTTTTTTTAGCCGACTTCAAAGAAGTAGAAGGTTGTCAATTCATTTGTATTTTTTCCTCATAACTTCGCCAATTACACTTAGACAAATTTTAAAAATTTTATATTTATATGAGAGTACCATGTATACATATATACTAGGGATGCCAATCGGAATTAATTTTTAAAAATTCCTGGATTTCGGGATTTTTCGTGATCCCAGGCCTTTGGGGTTTTTCGGCATCCAACAATTTTTGGTACAATCCACATTTTTTTAATAAACAATGCTTTAATAGCAATTCTTTATTTTATTTATGCATTATAAAAGGTTTGATGTAGAGAATATACCATTACCGACATATGTATATATTGGAGGGGTGCCCACACATACACTATCAAATTCTGTGTTTGTGTGTGTGCTTCGGGTATAAATACCCAGTTGGCCACGTCTTTAATACATTATCAATAACAGGTGCACGACAATGTTAAATCCTCGACGACAAATGTCGAACAGCCGAAACAAATCATGAAGGAAGTTTTCGGGCAAGTGCCGCCAAAATTGTATGCGATTCAATGAGCCACAATGTCGCTCAGATACTATTTTGACTACGTGGGCGGCATTGCTGCTTATTTTGTCATCAATGATTATGTAAGTGGAAACGTTGCCTGTCTTGTCGTCAATGATTAAAAAACCGGCAATGTCGTCTATCATGTCGTGAATGTAGGATACTAAAGACAAATGTAAGACATATTGTCCTCAACAAAGTTGGATTGAGGACGGCAATCAAGACATTAACATGCAAGAATTTGTCGCTCAGATTGTCGTGAACGACGATTCACTTAAACTGTCGATTAGAAAACCTAATAGACAGAGGACAATTCGTACAAGGCAATCTGGCCACGAGTGCAAACAAAATTGAGATTTTACCCACTACTGATGTATGGCATTGGAGTTAAGTTAACAGGAAAATTTTCAACTTTATTTAAATTTCATCAGTTTTGTAGACACACGAAATTCGAATAGTTGACGACCGGAGCGTGTATTTGTATTGTGTAAACCGAATTTATTGTCACAATATTCCTACAATATTTAGTTACACAAATATTAGTGTTTTAAAATTTGTTTGTTAGAATATTTCTTAATTTGCGATTGATCAGCGACGAATTTTAAATGTGTCGAAAAAGGAAAAAATTATATTTATAAAAATTTCTAATTAAATTCAAATAATTATCTTTAATTATCAGATTGTTGAGCACTTTAACAGTATTTTCCTCTTCTCAAAAATTTTAAAATTATACTTAAGTTGTTATGTCAAAAGTCTCTATATAATGTATTCCCTCGCTAATGGCAGCAATATTCAATTGTTTGCTGACCTTCTACTCTGTAACTCGAATAAAAATACAAAAAAACACTTTCGAGCAGCAATGCAAATAAGATACAAACTCGAATATTTTTTTTCGAAACAAAATAGTCCCCCTTATTCTGTAACATTTGCCGTCTTCAGATCAACCCAATAACAAAAAATTTGCACCTGTATACTCGTAACCGACAAAATTGTACTACTATATTTAATAGTCTCTTCGCATTTTCTAGACCTAACAGACCACCCTAAATTACGACGCAAAGCGTTTTCTGGCTGTCAAAATTTCTCATGCCCATACAAAATGTATGAAACCAACCGAAATAACGCGGCGTCAACGCTTTGCAATTGGAAAATCCAATTTTGACAGCGCGTAAAGAAGTGAAGTTGGCTGCAAAAGTACTGTTGTTTATTTTGTTAATGCCTACATATATACATATTTTGCAAATAAGTAATGTAAATTTAGCTACTTTCAGGTCAATTAAGCGTCTTCATCTCTATTTCTTATTTCTATTTAGAGTTTTTTTATTAATCAAAGTGAGTAAACATTACTGTTTCTGGCGCAACGTTAACGCTCTAATTTAGGTTACTCATTTCAGCGTAAAAGTTAAGCGTTAAATTACGTTGCGCTTTGCGTCGTAATTTAGGTTGGTCTGTAAGAAAATTTTAAGGAGCTGTCAATAATACTCAATTGTTATAGACAACGAGTAAAGAAGTCCCATTTTATGGTGTGAGGTTAAAGTAACGTCGACATGTACATAGTTATAGAATATGGGGAAATGAATTTTTCGAAATGATGAATTTTTCAAATACATATTGTTTTTCTTTTCAAATTACTTCTTTTTCTTTTCAAAATAATTCTCAGTTGTATATTGGCGGAAGACCTGATGAAAATAATCGCAAGAAAGTACCTAATTTATTTGCTCTTGTTGTGAATTTATAAACAGTTTGTCACGGATAATCATTAAATTGTTAAAAAAGACATGTGCAAATTTATTGGGACTTTTAAATTAGGGATGTAACGAATACCGATACCGATACCGATATATCGGCGATACTTCAGATTTTCCGATACATCGGTATCGGCGATATTTTACTGTCAATACGACGATACTTTGAACAATTTTTTCAGAGTTTTTTTTTAACAAATAATTTATTTTTGCTCGATTTTACCATGAATTAAACTCACTTCGTTATTTTTTATATCTTATTAATATCAATTTTAAAAATTAATAATATTTTATGCTGATATTTTGTAAAAAAATTATTTATTTTTTGTTAGTTTTACCATGAATTCAAGTTCAATGGGGAAAATTCCATTAGCAAAAAAAAAAAAAGATACTCCAAAGAAGGCATGAAAATGTAGAATTCGCGATCTGGAAGTATTGCAAATTTGGAAATTTCTAATTAGTTTTACATATCCTTGCCATTGCAAGAAGTTCTGTTTTTCGATTACCAATTCGGTGGAAGCGATGCTAGGATAAATTTCTTTTTCGGTATTCTATAATGATTTTTCCTCAAGGAAAAAGGATACAAAATTACCCATTTTCACAATTTTTTTATGCGAATTTAAGCTCAGAACTGTATTTTTATGTAAATTTAAGTGAATAAATATAAACTTAGAAGTCTTTTAATAATTAAGCTATTAAGTTATTTAGAAGAATATTAGTTGATAAATGTCCTTTAAAAAAATCGATTTTTTAAAAAGCATGGCGAGTATTGTTTAAAATTATAAAGGAATTAAACATTTTTTCTTGCTTTTTTACGAATTATCTGCATATTTTTAATATAGATTTTTTGGAAGCAAAGAAAATGTAGCTCCTTAAAAATTACTTCCAATGTTTTATCAATTTTAAATATTCTTTCTTATAATGTAATTTTGTATAATAAAAAAGTTGCACTTGAGTTTTGTTAATCTAAACTTGAACTCAATTTCAATATTCGTATCGGTATCGGAATCGGTATCGGCGATATTTATTTTTAAATATCGGTATCGGTATCGGATCGGCAAAACGGCGTATCGTTACATCCCTATTTTAAATATTATAAAAAATGCGATAAAAAAATGAAAATTAAAATATATAAAAATGTTTGACATAAAAATTGGTATATAAAAAAATACCGAAAAACACAGGATTTCGGGATTCGGGATTTCCCGTTTGATATCCCTAATATATACAGATAAATAAATTTCATTAAACAGTTATAAAGACTTTTGGCATCACAGAAAAAAACATCAATAAAATATTATACATTTTTGGTTACTTTCTTTTTAATATATCCCACTGTGCATCGTAATGTCTATTGAATAAAGCTAAAGTTGAAACTCTTTCTACACTGTGATTAAGATATAAAGTCTTGGCCGCACCACCTAAGGGATTAATCGTTGTACTTGAATATAAGATTTGGACAGTTTGTTCATCACTTTAACACTTTACACCATGGCAGCGGCATCATCCACAAACTTTTACAAAACCTTTATGTATAAATTTCTTACAGTTTGTTAGACAGTTTAATGTATTTTAAAGAAACATTTATATTCAAGTTTGCCATTTGCACGTATCTTGTACGAAATTTAAAACAAAATTTCGTTTCATTTTTTAGCGTTATTGCTTTTTTTTAGCTTTTAAATTATTCAAAATATTTTACGATAATACACACATACATACATATTATACTGCAATCGTACGTATATACAACATATGTGTAGGATTATTGTATCTAGATACTTACATTCATATGCATGAGTTTTACCGCTAAATGAAAATGATTTCGGTGGCACCGAAGTATTATTCGTCTGCTGCAGCTTTGCTTTATTACGTTGGAAACCGCGTTAACTCCACGATATTTTATACGAGTTCCCAAAAGGGTAAAACATCGTTCTGGTATTTTTTAACCCATTTGAAAAGATGATTAAATAAAGTTACTCTGCGGAAAAATTCTTTTTGGAAAAGATACTTTTTAAAAAAGGTGAATTTGAACAAGTAGTTTTTTCGAAATGGTAAGTACGCTTACCACTTTTAGGAAAAGATAAGTTCTGGAAAAGTTACTGTGTAAGTAAAGTATTTTTTTGAATAGGTAATTTTTGAAAAAAAGCTCTTTTTAGAAAAGGTACTTTTTGGAAAAGTTAATCTTGCAAAAATATAAGGTTTCTTGTAAAATAGGTGCTTTTTTGGAAAAGATTCTTTGTGGAATGGGTACTTTTGGAAGAAGGTACTCTTTGAATAAGGTACTTAGTTATGGAAAAATATATTTTTTTCAAAAAAATACGGGTTGAAAAAAGTTCGTTTAGTGGAAAAACTACTCTTTGAAAAACTTACTTTTTGAAAACGCAGGTTTTGAAAAGGTGCGAGCAGTATGTCAAGACGCACTAAACCAAAAAGTTACATAAATTCAAGGAAAAAGTTCATTGTTTCAATGAATTGTAAGTTAATTTTTATCTAATGTACTAGTACGTTAAATCAATGAACTTGTTCCTTAATTTTGTTAGAGAATAACAACAACGAATACTTGCAATGAACCGTTTTAGATTGAACTTCAATGAATATTTTCATTGAAACAAAGTGTGTGTACATTATATCAATGTATTTTTGCAAATAGTTAATGAATCCAAGTCACTGAATGTCATTCAATGAAATTATGTTAAATATTTTTTTCTGTGCGGTTGGTGGGTAAGCTATGACGTTTCTTCTAGTTTAATTTTTTTTTATTTTAAGTCAATTTTTATATGTAGTCAGTTGTTATTCAGAGAGATAATAATTTTATGGTACTTTTACCGTACAATATATTATGGTAAAGGTTAATCGGTGCATTTGTAGAGACTCTGCATTAAGTCTAGATCTAGAATTAAATTAAAAAAAAAATTTTATAGTTGTCATAACTCTGAAGTTTTCAGGCATTTTGTTATGCATAAAACACATTGCTAATATCACTTCCTAAAAGGATGTAGAGTATAAAAAAAGAATAACTTCCATGTTCATATTACATTCTAGTTTTTATTGTTGTGAAAGAGACCATCATACTCGTATAAATGAAAGTTATAAGGAATACAACAACTAACAAAAGGAGCCTAAAATTTTTAAGATGCAAAATTTAATGTGTCTGCAACATTTGCGAAATGAAAAATTAAAATTATCATTTTTTAAAGCAACTGTTTCGAAAGGAAAATTTATGCTTCAGTTTGAAAAAGTAGACTGGTTCAACAACATCATCATGATTATTTTTATGCATCCTTGTACATTAGAGCCTACTTGTTCATAGTACATACATATGGCCTAGAAATCATGGATATAAAATCGATTTCGAGTTTGCGGAAATTCCAATATATGTTGCAAAATCGTATAAAACCAACCAGTGAGTTGAATACAAATTGGTACAAAAGTTCAATCTTGTGCACCTAACATTTGGTGAAAAAATCAGAGGACTAGCGCCAGTGGTTCCCAGTTATTTTTTCATCAAAAACATTATAGGAAGTATTACAAAAAGTCCTTGAAGCAGTCTGTCTCAATACAGGATGATGGCTTGTGAGTATCACAACTTAATGTATTGATAAAATATTAAGTATACGCCAAATTGCTTTAAGGACTTTTTATAATTTTTCCTGTAATAAAGGCGCCATAAAACATATTTTGGAATTTCCGCAACATCCAAATCCATTTTAGATCCATGATTTCTAGGGCAAACTTGATTAGAATTCTTCGTAAAATTATGTCCACCCCTACGATTTTTCGTCCAAAAAATCGACCCACCTCTAACAGACTTGTATACACATACATATATTTAACAATTTCGTTCATTTTTTGGCCATAAAAATAATTGCTTTTAATCCTTTTTATAATTAATCAGTCACGTATGCCAACGAGAAGACAATTGATAATTTCGTTCAACGTTTACATTAAAGCAAGTAGAATTACACGATTGTCCTGTAGCCCTGTAACAGAAATATTGCTTTAAAAAACAATCAATTTTACTGTTGAGGAAGTGTGGACAAAAAGGAAAAGCCAGAAGAAGAAAGTAAAACAAGTAATAATAAATGTTTTAGACGTAGATCTGCCATCAATTGATTAACATTCGCCAAAGAAAATTTTCTAAACAAATAAAAATCGAACAACAAAGATGTCATTTTCAGGAGAAAATTATAAAAAATAAAATAAAAACAAAGAGATAAAAATGTAAATGTCATTTTTTGTTTTATTTAAAAGGTAATAAGATGACAAAACCATTTTATGATACAAAGTTTTTAAAAACATATTTTATTTATGTTTACTAATTTGCTAACAAGTGCAAGTTAAATTAATTAAGAACATATAAAATTGTTTAACATGAAAAACATTAAAGGATAACAAAGATATAAATAAATGAAAATATACATATTTATCACAAATACTTTAAACTAAAGAGTTGGTGCCTGAGGATTAGATTTATCAAACGAAAAAGCAGAACAGCAACATAATACATACGAGCATTTTTTCATTTTTCAAGTCAACATCAGCATAAAATACTTATACACCTCAATTATAAATTTTCGTAATCTTTAGTGGAAATACAACAAGCATACATTTTATGAATTATTTGTTGTAGTTTGTGGTAATTTCCGGTAAAGACATCACTCACCTTTAGCAAAGAAAAACAACAGCGAACGAACGACTTTAAAAGCCAAGCAAAAACAAATTCAGTTTATTTGCATGGATGATTTTCAGCTCATCGCAAGAATGAAACAAGCAAGACACTATGACAAGACTTCCTTGGATTCTTTCTTTATAGTGTATTTTCACATTTTTAATGGCTTAAAGCAATAAAATGAAAAAAATTAATAAAAAAGGTTTTGCAACTCTTTACAGCGCTTCATATACAATTTTTAATACAACTGCATTTTTATAAGGACGTTTGAAAAGTGTTTTTTGAAGCGCAAAGAAGAATTAAGCAGTTTGCTTAGGAAGCTGCAAAAATTGAATATTAAGTGCTGTTTAATGATACAAAAACACACCTCACCCGCTCCCCCACCCACCGACACACATTTGTAGTTATTTTTGAAGCAACAAGTGTCAGTTGAGTTAAAGTTTATTTTTTGCATTACACAATTTTATTCATTCATACTGGTAGTTGGTTGACATAAAGGCGAGAGTAAACAATTTTAAATCACGCTAAATTAAGCACAAATCATCATCATGAATACATAAAATAAAAACTTTCTCTATGCCAAAAGCAGCACCATCACCAGCAGCAGCAAAACCTTTTCTTATATATGCCGAAACAACATATTATCTGGCAGTTGCTAACATAGATGACAACATTTAGATCAAAATTTAAGGCTGTGAATTAAAATACGGCATAGAAAAAAATTGTAAAATAAAGTTTTATTTTCTAAGTGCCATAATTGTATTCGAGCAGCAATATATCGTCAGCTTATTATTGTTTGGCTCATCTTTCAAAATCCAAACCCCGTTTTATGAAATCGTTAATAATTTCTGAGATATCGACCATCAATTTTGGTTGATATACACAACAATGAGTATTGTTTTGACTCATAACTAACGTGACCAGACATCCCGCTTTGGATGAGATTATCCCGCGTTTAAGAGTTCAATCCCGCCTAAAGCTTGAAAATTTATAATTTGACGTAGGAAAACATATAAAAAAAAACGAAACATAAGAAAGCTTTGCTGAAAATGGTAAGCAATATAACACTAAATAATCTTTTACAATCCAAAAAAAGTGATTGAAATACACTAGCTTACAAAAACAAATGAATCTTGAAAATACATTTCTTAAAGCTTTTCACTGAAGAATGAATTCAATTATTTATTTTTTTCAACAAACGTTTTCGATCGTTTTTCAAATTGCGAAAACGTGTTTTTCCTGTTTTTTAGCTATTGCTAAAAATATCAAAAATGCTTCAACTAAATAAAAAAAGACTTTATATTGTTTCGTAGATACCTTTCTCCCATTTCACCCAGTATAACGATTGTATTGATCAGATTAAAACTCATTGACTTAAAGACCTTTAAAATTGAAAAAAATTCAATTTAAACGTGTCTTCTCAATATTCATTATTTGAAAACTTCTACAAAGAAATTTAATTATTTTGGCTTGAGTTCGGTTTGAATTTAATTTTTCAATTAAATTATATTTTTATTTAGAGATAAATGTGAAACATGTAGTCAAAGAAAATTTTAATGCGCGGAGGATTGAACTGACATGTTTCGAAAGCTCCCGCTCTTCACGTCAGAGTTCTTTACCGCGTAGACCACTCGACCAAAGGCGGTGGTTTGCAGTCAAGAGCGGAATATCATTTACCTTTAATAAATTTATACTGTCACTCTTAGAGCTGTATTTCATTTGATAGTTATGTCTTTGTCTACATGCTTCACATTTACCTCTAAATAAAAATATAATTTAATTGAAAAATTAAATTAAAACCGAACTCAAGCCAAAATAATTAAATTTCTTAGGATATAAACCCATACAGTTCGACTAAAATTCATAAAAATTTCTACATTAAGATGACCACAAATTTAAAAACGTTTCGAAAGCCAAAAGTTAAAGATCATATTGTGCCGAATACAGGAAGCATTCGCCTATGTTCTGGCTTCCGAATCGTTTTCACAAATATTCTTGCGAATTCGGATGCTAAGACACATACTACACGAGTTTAAGATGCAATTAAGAAAATAAAAAAATAATAGCATGTGTTCTAGCATCGGCTGCTAGAACACATGCTGTTAAATTTTATTTTCTTAATTTCAACTTAAACAGGTGTAGCATGTGTTTTATCATCAGAATTCACAAGAATATTTGTGAAAACGATTTGGAACCCAAAATATATTTGACAAAAAATAGCAAAGTTACAAACCAATAATTGAAAAAAAGCCGATTTGTTTTTCAATACATAACAGATTTTGCTTGAAAATATTCGTTTGACTACAAACTAAATTTAAGCAATTTTGTATGAAAGATAACTTTGGATTTTTTCATTTAAGGCTCGTTTCCACATACGCCTTAATCAACATTTTATGAAAGGTTTTTGAAACAAGTTCTGTATGGAAATCTGTTACATAAACCTTTTATTAATATTTGATAATTTATTATGAATATGGCTCTTTATGTTTCGTGCGTTTGACACAAAATTATCTTTAACTTGTAGGGTTAAAACAATTTACACAATTTACAGAAGTGGAGTGTATTTCCAACATCCCGCTTTCAGCAAGATATTTGTTTCAAGTCCCAATTTTTTTTATCATATTTTCTTCAAAATCCCCCTTTTCAATCGCTCTTGACCCGCTTTTTGCTTTGGTCACGTTACTCATACGTCACTATTTAGTGTGAGTAGAATTTTTTTCACAAAATTTTCAAAAATGTGCTTCACTTTTGCTTACTATTCATAAAAAAAGCAAAATTAAACGAAAACTTATTTTACGCAAGCAATAATAAAAATTCGACAGCGGCGGTAAAGCAATAGTGTACGTATTACAAAATCAGGAACATTAAAATATATGTATGTATATCAAATGAAAGCTTGAAGGATCTCTTTAAAATTGCATACATAAAAAATTACCGTTATATTGATCAGTTTGTAAGAAAACGGCATTTTTACGCAAAAAGTCAGGTCAAAAATTTATAAAAATTGCACTTGGTTCGTAATGGGTTAATGGATTTGAAAAATTTGTTAACCATTAACAACTTATCTAATAACACTTTGAAATGATACCTAAATCGTTGATATCGGTGCTATATTCTTTCTACAAGTTATGGCCCATTAAAAACAAAACTTTTAAGCGCTGTAACTTCGGAACAAAAGAATAGCGCCAAAAAAAATTATACAATATTTTCCAGTCATATATGGCTATAACGGCAAGATATTATTTCTTCAACATTTAAAAGTTTTTGTATTCTATATGTTTTTCCTTAACAATTCACATCTGTTTGTATGGATATGCAGCAAAAAGGGGAACATTTGAAATAAATTTGATATGAAGCACAATATAAGGTTTTTTGTTTTCAATAAAAGCTTATTAACTTTTAATTATATTTATGAAAGTTCATAAAAGTTTACATGTTTGCTCGAAACACATGCATATATTTTTAGAAAACTTTATGTAAACCTTCTTAGTCGTTTTTCTACGATGCGAGCTTGTGCCATACGTGTCAAAGCAATAATAAGCTGACGATATGCAAATTAAAAATAAAACAATTTGTATTTTTAATATTTTTTATTCGATTAATTGTTAAAAAATGTATCCCTGAAGAAGTTACTCGAAGTGTAACGAAATATTGGAACAATTAAATAACTTTTTATAAAAAAACTTACCTAGTGCTTAATATTCAATAAAAAATAGTTTTAAAACCAAAAAATTTTTAATTGAATTTAAGGGCCTAATTGAAACAAAAACGTTTTGTTGATTTTGTGAAAAGTTTTACAGTCAATAACAATTGTATTTATTTTTATACAAATAATGGGACTGAAGTGCATATAATTCGATTTGATATTACACGGGTCAACACTGATTTTGTTGTATTAGATTAGTCAATTCTGTTAGATAGCCTAATCAAAATTTACAAAACTATGTGTACTTTCCAACAGTTTATTCAGATTTTAGCATGCTGTGGGTGACAACATCGATCGTGAAATTTTATAGAGATAAGTTTATCTGCTTAGAAATGGCCGATTTATTGCCAAAATGTTTTGATTCTGCGCCGCTGTGCAGAGCCAATTATTAAGAAGAATATTAATAGGCTATGACCAGCATTATCACTGTTTTTAACAAAATTGTCTT
Organism: Panzeria rudis; assembly: GCA_956483635.1. Lineage (NCBI taxonomy): Eukaryota > Metazoa > Arthropoda > Insecta > Diptera > Tachinidae > Panzeria > Panzeria rudis. The sequence goes on from OY101450.1 coordinate 150,605,839, forward strand.
CATTATGCAACAAAAAAAAAATAATAGTTTTTGTCCACCTGTGTTATTCATGCTGAAGTTTTTAGTTGCCTGTAAAATTCAAAATTTTCAAAACAATTTGCATTTTTTATTTAGCATGTAAACTTATTATTTTTCAATTCTACACTTAATTTCACAGTGATTACTTTAAATTTTTTGGAGAATGGCATATTTCTTGCATGGATGTACGTACATATATTCTAGACATAGTTACATATCAACAGTACTATACAACTTGACCATGATGTGATGCAACTTAAAAGAGTTTCATATACGTACATACATATTTATGGATACAGTATGTATGTACATACATACATATGTAAATTTTTTTATAATGTCATTTTATACATATAAAAATAATAATAAAATCATAGAGTAATTTCCCTTTTTATGATTTTATTTATCTATAACAGCATAAAGCAAATACAAGTACAATTTTCATAAAAAATAAATTATTAAAGGAGAACACTCTAGGCCAGTGGTGTCCAAACATACACTATCTTATTCTATGTTTCTATATGTGCTTCGCGGCTAAATAGATAAGCTGTGAGTCTCACGCACAGTGTACATGTGTTGATGGTAAAAAACAGCCTATGCACGAGTGCATAGGAAATTGAGAGAACGGACGCCACTGCTCTAGACCCTTTAGATAATGAAGTTTGTATTTTAAATAGATCTTATTTATATTTTAGTAACTATTTCTATTTATTAATGTTATGAACGATAAGCAAATGTGTGTGAGTTAGAGATAGCAGGAGGGATTGACTTTTGAAAACCCCGGGATTCGGGATTTTGGAAATCCCGCAAAAATCATGCCGCAGGCCGCGAGTTTGACATGTCTGCCTTAAAGCATTGTAAGGAGCTGTCAATAGTACTCAATTGTTACCGACAACAAGAAGAAAGTGCCAATATTAGTATGTGGAGTAAAGGAAAGTCGACATAGAGTTAGTTATATCATAGAATAAGAGGGAATTAATTTTCCAAAATGATGAATTTTCCAAATGTTGTGTATTGAGCACTCTTGATGAAAATAATCGTAAGAAAGTAGTTAATTTATTTTGCTCTTGCTGTTAATTTTTAAACAATTTGTCACGAATAATCATTAAATTGTTAAAAAAAATACACGTACACAATTTTATGGAACTTTCAAATGTTATAAAAAATACCATAACATTAATGAATATTAAAAAATTCCGGGATTTATTTTTACAAATCCCGAAAAATCCTGGGAAACGATTTCAGTATTCGGGATTTCCCGTTTTGTATCCCTAGTATGAGTACACTCCCTGCATATGCTAAGAAATTCCATCTTATTTGCAGCTCAAGCACATGAGTAGCAATCACACGACAAAAAAATTATTTTAAAAAATTAAACAAAAACTATAAACAAGCATCTACAAAATTAAATATGTAGCTCAACCTATAAATGCACATGTGTGAGTATGTTAATGCCGTTTAAAATGTTTGTACAAAATCACTGATAAGGGTACAAAAATACTAATTTGAACGTCCATTTGTCTCTTATTCGTATTATTTATAATCAACCCTCCTTGTGGTTTAGGTCGCTCACTACGTACCCACTTCACTTTTTGTTGTTTTGGCTCCGTTATCCTTAGTTTTCTACATTGTTATTTTTGGGTCTGGTGTTTATCAGGTTTCCATGTACATATTTGGCGAGTTTGCATGTTGTTGACTTTTAACGCGTTTGTATCAGCTTTATTGTAATTTATGTCTCTGTTGAATTCATTGTACATTTTATTTATATATTAATAAATTGGAATTGTTATTCGATTACAAGCTTTAATTATTTTTGCCTCTTCTTATTTTTATTCTTAGTCACGTGGAAGGGTTAATGGATGACAGTTTCAAGTGAAAGTGGAGATACATATTTACTAGTTTCTTAAACTAATTGTTACATTTTCATACTTTTGAGAAACTATTATACTGATGCAAATATGGCTTGTCAGAGAACTTCCCTTAAATGATTATTTCAGAAAATTTAAATTTTGCAACAATACCCCAACAAAGGATTTGAAAAATGTTCGTATCAAAAATAAAAGCATGTAAATTCTGGTGCATCCAACAAAAGCTGCATAAAATTGAGATTTTAATCAGCATTTTTGCAGTTAATTTACGATGAAGTATTAATGCAGAACAACATGAGTAGAGAGCTTTTTTTTTTGGGTTTCATCTGTTTTTACGCGACAAAATCAAGGACATAAATTATGAAGGAACCAATAAAAATGGGAGACATAAACAAACACTCACCTAGCGTCAAATTGTTGGCCATTGGTTAGTGTGCCACGATAGTGCATTGTTAGCTGAAAAGAAATACAAGTGTTTGTTTATATTGATACATATTGTTTATAATTTTAAAGATGATTTCGAAAATAATTAAATTTTTTAAAACAGACGTTTGGCTCTACCCTAAATAATGCAAAAGAAACTAATAGCGTTTTCTTTTCTAAAAATATGCCACATTTGTGCCTCATTATTAAAAAAAAATAAAGTTAATTTTCGAAAAATATCTCACCCTCTTTAATGGTGCTGTTTATTCTATTCAGCACTTTTTATCAGGATAAGACAAAAACAAAAGACTGTTAATATCATGTCAAAACGACAAGATAACGGTTATGTTAGTGCAACGAGAGATAAAGCCGTCAAAAGAAGTTCATGGAGAAATTTCTGTGAATCAATAGAAAGGTTAAAGTAGTTTTCATCCCGAAAATTCGTAAGAAGTCATGAAGGCGCGAAGGCGCGAAAGACTTCCAACCAATCACCATTTCATCTTTCCTGATCAAGACGTTGGAAAGTCTCATAGATTCTCATATTAGGCAACGTTGTGTACATTCGTCAAGCTCTTGGATAGTCAGCGTGGCTACCTTAAGGGACGCTCTACAGAAACAGCCCTACACGAGCTGGTAAAATTTATAAAGAGATCCCTTCAACATAAAGAGAATACTTCGCCTGCCTTCCTAGACATAGAAGGCGACTTCAAGAATGTATCAGTAGAAGCAATCCAAGGATGTTGATATTGATGATTAGGGAAACCGGAAATATGCCATAAAATATGTGTTTTATGCGCATTAAATATTCACTGAAAACTTAAAAATATGCTCCAAAATTTAAAAAAGTATTCTCTTAAAACTTTACCATGAATTATTTACATATATTGGTGGCATGCAATAATGTACAAGAAAATAACGTCCACGGACATTATTTCCATATGTTGAATAGTGGCTTCGCAGAGTAAATATTTTCTGCCTAGTCAAAAATCTAAACAATTCGAAGCCACTACTCAACATACCCAGAGAAGAAAACAATTAAGCCCGGCTTTCTTTCGGCAGTCAATCTTTACTCTGCAGTACCTCTTGCTTTTGCATGGTCTTTATTTGCATGTTTTATGGCCACTATTTCCTCTTTTAACGTGGAAATAACTAACGAAGTTGTTGGGCACCCAGACCCCAAGTACTTTATGAACTTAAATGATTAATAATATATCACACATCCCTACGGTAAATGGATCTGACACAAAACAAGTCATGTGACCGGTCCGCAGGTGGTAGGGACCAGTCCGCGTTCAAACACTTCCTATGAAGCGGACCAGCCACTTTTACATGGGGATGGCCTAGGATGGGGTTAATTGATACTTTGTATGCACCTTGTAACTTATCTCTGAACTATCTTATGGAGTCCCAATCGGTGTAGAATAATATAGATTATATATAAATATAATTCCAAAATTCAGCTGTAATTATAGATTATTCTATTTTTTTATTGTTACAAATCCAAGTAGAAATTGTATTTTATTTTTAAGCGGTGTCTTCGACCACAGGGGAACTTATATTTCAATATTATAAATACCAGTTAAACTCTCATTGAAGGGAGACAATTAATAGTATATAGATACTATGTGATAGGCCTTAGATCCAGGTGCATCGAATTTGTTCAGTGCCGTTTCCTACAATACTAGCCGGAGTACCAACTAAGTTGACTGAGAATTGTTAATATGTGACTATTTACACAATATGTATTTTTTTACCATTCACTACTCCTTATTTTTGGTACCAGTTTCATTTTCTCAAGTCATAGGACGAGTACTTTTGGATCATTTGTCACCAAATTTTCCGCAGGGATGTGTTTCCTATTACTAACAAATCAGCAAAGTCCCATAAATAGTATAAATATTCTAGTCCTGCTATTTTTTATGAAATGCAGGAACATTTTTAAAAAATTGGGGAAAAAATACATTAGAGAAAATTTAAAATTGTAAAAGAAAAAATTTATAAATATGGAAAAATTTCAAAATTTCCGATGGCAAACCAGATTTTTTTTGGTTTTTTGCAAATATGCATATTAAAATTAAAAAGCCAAAATATGCAGAAAAACAGCAAAATATGTCACAAAAAATAGCAAAAATACCCTAAATATGCGATTCAGTGTGAAATATGCAAAAAATATGATGTAAAGGGTAAAATATGCAAAAATTCTGAAACGTATAAAGAAATATCTTATTTGTGCTTACATATTTCGCACAGGAAGAAACATGCAATTGCATATTTGCGGTATCCTTTTTGATAATAATCAGGTTGAAGGCAATAAACGTCACTATAAAATTAAACAAAAGGGAAAGGTCCAAATGATCATACAGAGGAACACCACTAGATGATCTTTCCTCTGCTTTGGTTTCTCGTTGTTAACTCGATTCTTTTTAGAATAGACGCTGCGGGAGCCAAGGTACTATCAGTATCGGGGATGTTTATAGACGTTATAAGCGATATCATGTCCAACGCGTTGGGCATGAAATAACTGTGATCTGGGATTAAATCCAAACAAACCGTAACTGGTACTATTTATCATAAAACCCAAAGTTTAGAGCCTTATACGGGATTTAGACGAATACTTTTTGGCTTGAGTTTTTTAGAGTTGACAGTCGAACGGTGTAAGAATATATTCTTACCCCGTTTGTAAATTTCTTTTGGATTTGGCATTCAGCGAAACTTAAAAAAATCAAGATAAAAAGTCTTCGTCTATCTGTCTCTATCGGATAGCGCAAAATATCTAAGAGTTGATCTGGACCCAAAACTATCGTGGAAATAAAATGTGCAAAACAGGGTTAAAAATGGCACTGTTGCTTACTACTTCCGTCGTAGAATCTTTGGTTTCAAATGAAGCTTAAGCCCTAAAATGATAAAAAGTCATATACAGCAATTGTACGCCTCATACTGACTTACGCATCAGTAGTATGGTTGTCCGCCAAGAGTAAGAAATATGTGGTAGACCAACTACACAGAATACAGCGATCTGTTTGCATCGCGATTACAGGTTTTTTACGTACTAGTCCTTCAGATGATCCTAATGCTATACTAAATATTATTCCAATTGACCTACTTGTATTACCTGTATCCTCAAGTACTGCGGCAAGGTTAACTGCATCTAGGTGGTGATCAAGAACTTATGGTCATGCCAGGATCTTGGATCGATTACAACCAATAATGAGGAAAACTTCCGATTATATGGTACTTTACCTGGACTATAATAGTGCTTTCAAAGTCTTACTTCCATCCAGCCGAGGAGAGTGGAAGGGAGGTAATATAGAATGGGACTATGATTTCAGAGTGTATTCCCTTGGATCAAGAATGATCTGCGGTGTTGGCTCTAGAGTTTTTTCGGATGGTCTTGGGGTAAAACATTCTTTCCGACTTCCTGATGGAGCTATCGTATTTCAGGCTGAATTATTGGCTATAATTGACAGGTGGGCCCAAAGGAGAATAGGAATTTTTGGGGACAGCCAGGCGCCACTACTTTCTCTAAGGTCACACACCACTTTTCTACTATAGTTAAACAGTGCAAGGATGTGCTATCCAGGTTAGGTGGTAAGACTGACCATACTATCATCTGGGTTCCCCCGCATAGTAACTTTCTCCATTGCTGAACCGGTTGCCGTTTGGCACCATTAAAAACAATATCCTGAAACACTATCTTCAAAAAGCTGAAGACATATGGTGCAAGCTGAGTACTTGTATGGTAGCTAGGAAGATGTGGCTTTCTACAACCTTTCCTATAAAGCGTTCCAACGTAGTAGTCGTGAGCAAGGTAGAGAAGAGACAGTTATCCACCTTCTTTGAGAGTATTCGGGTTTGCATCAATCGTGATATCTCAATGAGACGGGATGGATCTAGTACCGATTACCAGTTCCGAGAATTTGGATCGCGACAAATATAGGTTGACACTGACTAGTGGAGTGGTCTGCCGAAACGGAATCATCTTGATTCTACTTGCATGCTTGCATGTAGATGGCTGACACGTAAACCAACAAAAGTCTCTTATTGCAACAAAATTAATACTTACTGTGTCTCCAGCTTTTGACTTTTCACCACAAACTTCTGGTGTACTGACAACATCAACTTTAAGATCTTCACTACGTACGGCAGCCACTAAAAGGCACGATATAACAATCATTGATTTAAGCATGGCTGCAAATAGGTAAAAAAATAAATATATTTATCGTGAAAAAATTAAAATGTTTGTGAATATTAAGCTGTCTTTAGACTATTATACAAGGTGTTCGACAAGGTGTTCTGCACAAAATGCAATCCTGATATAATGTGTTGTTATTGCTTTTTTAAAACTTTCCATAAACTCATTAGATCAGGGTTGCATTTTCTACAGAAGTTGAGCGGCTTGTGAGATAGTGTAAAACAGGCATTACGAATAATAGAACTCGAATGAATAATGAATTTTATGCTATTCAAATGTGGTTGGTAGTTTCTATATATTTCTATATATTCTATATATTTGGGGAGGTCTTGAGCTTAATGGCATATACTTCAAAAAATAATTTTTTGGAACTTAAAAAAAATATATGTTAGTAATGAAACTCTTTTCTATATACTAAGTTTCAAGCTGGTCCAGCTTCTATTTTCGGAGTTAGAGAGCAAAAGATGGCCCAAAGTTTGGTTTAAGTTTATTAAATACAATTACACGCTTTCCAAATTTTTATTTTTGGAATGTTTAAATTTTTTAATGTATATTTTTAAATCAGTTAGAGTGAGCTGAAGACGGGAAACTCAGTCGTGTTTTTCGATCTATACTTGTATATGAAGCGATAAGATTCAAAATTTTATGAAATTTTATTTTCACCGACTGTTGTCATTTCGGAAGCTGATTTGTACCACAAAAATGGTTTTATAATTTTGTTACATAGTCCTTAAGATTTAAAAAAAATTTAAGTCAGTGTTAATAATATGTGTTAACAATTTTCATGTTCAAAGTGAACTGCCTATCTAATTTATATAAAGTCTCTTAAGCCTATTTACTTTTATTTTCAATTTGGGAATCGTGTAGTTGCCAAGAACTTATCGAACCGATTGTTATCTTGACTTATAAGCATAAATATTTACATTATCGCTGGCGCGTGTTAAATTTTGAAACACACGTACTACATAGATAGTATGTTTATGCAAGTTTTCTAAAAAAGTAAATTTAAAAAACTCTTAATTATGAAACAGAAAACATAAATAAACATTTATGTTTATCTACGGCACATGCTTAAATTTCTTTTTGTGATACATATTTAGATACTTATTTGTGTATAGTTCTCTAAAAAAATCGAAAAAATTTAAAGAAAAGTCTCAAGCTTAAAAAATAAGTATAATCACAAGTAAAAATTTTAGGTGGGTTTATTTAAGTACCCGCAACTACATAAAGTTACCCCAAAGCTTTACTTTATAGAAATTTTATAAAAAAAAGACTTGCGGTTAAGTGTGGGTAACCTTAGGCACGTACAGAAATTTACCGAAATAATAATTTTCAACTAGTTATAAGAACACAAGTTTACAAATTCAAGTAAACTTTTGGACTGGGGCGCTGAATTAGACTCTGAGCTCGGTTTCTTAAAATTGATTCTAGTTATACCGTTACGTTAAAAAGGAAGCAGTTGCACGACATATATTAACATAACTTGATATATAAAAAAATAAATAAATAAGAAGAATATATATAACTTGAGGTCTACACGTAACATAATATGTAAGATGAGATTATCAAATTCAATCGCAGAGAGAATTATGTTACGTGTAGACTTCAAATTAGTGTTATCTCAATGTTATAAAAATGTTTATGAGAGCGTTGTTATAACACAGCGTCTTCACGAGACATTAACTTTGAGAAATCAAAATGTCGAATTTTCTCTTAATCTCGTACTAGGGGAAGACGTAATTTTACTTTTCCGATAAGATTTCATTTTATGCAAATGCTCATCGAGTTAACATGCACTAATTTTGCAGAATTAGTTATTTTATTTTTAATTTTTCACACAAATTTAAATTTCTAAATCAATTAGACACATTTATTCATTTATTTAATACATACATTTTATCAAAAACATCGCTTTGCTTTTATTTTAATAAACACTCACACATGCACACTATTTTATTTATTTTTATGCACATGTGTTTTTTGACAGTTCATCTCATAAGATGGTTGTTATAAGAATTCTTATAACAACGCTCTCATAAAAATTCCTATAACATTGAGATAACACTAATTTGATGTCTACACGTAACATAATTCTCTCTGCGATTGAATTTGACAATCTCATCTTACATATTATGTTACGTGTAGACCTCAAGTAAGAAGTTTTATAGCAACGATCTTATGAGATGAACGGTCAAAAAACACACGTACAGGAAAATAATTTGGTGTGCATGTGTGAGTGTTTATTAAAATAAATTAAAAGCGATATTTTTGATAAAGTTTGTATGTTAAATAAGTGAATAAATGTGTTTAATTGATTTATAAATTAAATTTTGTGTGAAAAACTAAAAATAAAATAAGTACATGTTAACTCGGTGAGCATTGTCATAAAATGAAATCTTATAGGAAAAGTGAAATTAGATTTACGCCTTGTATGAGATTAAGAGAAAAATCTACATTTTGTTTTTATTATTCTGCCGACGTTTTCTCTCATGTTATCTCAAAGTTATTATCTCGTGAAGACGCTGTGTAAGAAGTTACATTGCCTCTCGTATTCTATTTCGTTAAACAAATTAGTTACATAGTTGTCGTTCCTTGATGCTTGCATGCACCTTCAAAAATGGTAGAAATGAACAATGAAAGCTGATACGTTCTGTTAGTCTGATTTGAATTTACATTAATTCAAATAATGAGCTTAATACGGAATTATAGCTTTAAACTTAAATAATAATTTATTTTTAGTCCAAAATAATTGTTATATAAGACTAAACTTCTTATTTGTCGGACGATTTCTGTAAAACAAAGAAAGAAAAGTTAAGAAATTTCCAAGCTACATGGTACAGCATACTCATGTATATTATGGTGGGTCGTTTCGGAATAAAAAATTTGTGGTCCGCTGAAAATAAACTTTGGCATTTTCTAAGAATATTCCCGAAATATTTCGTGTTTTGTGAGTTACAATAAAATGAATGCAAGAATTTACATGAAAAAGTCTTGTATTATGAAAGCATCCACCTTCATAAGCGGTAAATGTGAACAAGAATGCTGATGGGACGGTGTAGCGGCATGTCGATATCAGTAGTACTGATCCGTTCTGCTAATCTGATTTGAATATTCCAACACTGCGCTCTTAATAAGAATTATTTGAATTTACATTAATTCAAATATTGAACTAAAAGCCGAAATAATAAATTTCAGACTTATAAATTTTATAATTTTTATAATCGAAACAACTTTGATAATTCTTAAGCCGCGGAATTCTCGAACAAAAGCCTTGCGAATAGGAAAATAACATTTTTTATGAGTTTCTTCAAAATTACATCATAAAAATAATAAAATACAGCGACCAGATATTCCATTACAACAATGAAATTCGTTTACCAATTTTGCGAAAAAAAAACTAAATGGCCTAAATGCATCCACATCACAAATTAAAAACAAAAATCACAAAAAATCAAAGAAGACATAAAAATATACGAAAGATAAATAATAGCGATACAATGACTCTTATTGCATTGTTTACGATTGTCTGTCCAAGTTTTTACAAGTGTTTATGTAATAATTTTGTGCTTCTGCTTTTTTGGCTGATGGTCATCACTACCATCTTCCAAACGAACAAACAACTGAAACAATTTTATTTCACATTATTACGTGCTTTTGTTAAAAACAAGCCATAATATAAAAAAATGCGAAAAATATAAACGATTGAAGAAAGTATAAAAAAACCAAATCGAAATTAGTTAAATAATTTTTATCGAAATTGATCGCATGAAAGTGATTTAACGTAAAAAACATTGCTAGGGTTCCGATGCAGCTGATCATGATTATTATATGATTTAAAACAAAATATCTTCATGGATGCAGTATGAATAAAGTCTATCAATACCTCAAACAGAGGGCCGCCACACTACCATTTTTAAGCCGTGCGTACTAAATCAGATATTTCGCAGACGTAACTGGCTTTTGAGCACTAGTGAGATGAGCATAGTAGTAAGATCACCTCTTATCAACGTCACCACGATAAGTTACTTCTAAAAAATATGATTTAATGAAATTTTTATGTTTCTTTCATTACTCCACTTGTTGGCAAACTGTTTATTTATGTTTTTTTTTTAATTTGAGAAAGAAAAATTAAGAAATATTAATGTAGAAATTGTAAACTTAACAAAAAAGGAGAAAGAAATAAAAAATAAATGGTAAAATGATTTAACACTTTCCAAATATGCGTGCATAATTATATCGCAACAGGTTGCAACAGCTTTAAGATTTATGATTACTCATCATCATTTCCATTTTGATAATGTGTTCAATTTTGAAATCAAATTTGGGTTAAGATTTCATAAGTGAAAGCACAGTTCAACCCACTACAAAGATACACCAATTATGCAAAGACTAAAATATTATGCGCCAGTAAGTTCAATTAAATATGTATCCGCACAAAAACATAAATGTGAAAATAAGGCCAAGTTCCTATCCAAAAACTTCGGCCATAAAAAGTACTGAGAGCAAAATAAGGACCAAGTTCTTCGCTAATTGCGCATCAGGACCTATATGTGTAGCAAATTTCAGCTTTCTAGCTATACTGGAAGTGGCACATACAAAGAATGGGCACCTTAGTCCCCCCAAGTGAAAAGTGTCCGTTTTCAGATTTTTATGGTTAATTGCTCATCAAGACCTACCTGTGTACCAAATTGTGGAAGTACCCAATAATCATGATGAGTCAGTGAGTCAGTGAGTCAGTGAATATGTACTAAAATATAACTTTAAAATTTCACCTATGAGGTTACCTCTGCGGGTAGACGTTATGTTTAAGGATTCATTATTTTATGATTAAGTTGAACAAAGTTATGAGGGGGGTAAAAACAGCTCGAATGGTTTCCTGTAATATACACACTGTGTGGCCGGAACTTGGTCTGGCGCAATACCGTGCGCCTAGATAAAGATCTGTATTCTCAGCAAACAATTTTGGAATTTTATTAATGGGAAGAGTCATTTTTTAGTGGGTTACAAAGTAATGAGCAGCAATGAAAACAATTTTCTAGCGCTTGAAATAGTAATTCGGAAATGCCTAGGTGAGTAGAGTCCTTAAATCTGAAACTTTATAAATAAATAACAAGATCAAATTTAGGTGCGACGCAATTCTCGTATGCAAATTTCTCAAAAAGTTTGTATTAATAAAAATTATGATCACATTCAACCGAGCCACCGAACAGAGATACGCATGAATACTAACGATGTACGATTTTTCCTTTGTTCCCTGGAATATTGACCATGTCTAATTCTTTCTGAATATAACGTTATGAAGCTTAGCCTAAATAGTCACTTTGGACATATTTTTTTAGTTGTAATAAGTAGAATAATGACTAGTTACTTGTGGTTAAAATGTAATTTTTGCTAGATCGAAATTTATTTTTTTATTAATTTTGTTGCAACTGCTCTTATACGATTCTTCATCCAAAACGCTTAATTGTTACAAAATTCTCGCCATTCTTAAGATTTTGAAGAAATTTGGAAAATACATTTTTTGAAAATATGTTTTATGAAATAAATGGTGGCTTAACATTCTAATCGAGTCCAAAATCGAACCAGCTCTTAACCATAAAGAACTATGTGGATTGCTGAAAACTTCATTATAGAATTTAATGAAGATTCCTTCGAGAGATATTGTGGTCGAAAGGTTTTGATAAAAAGTGTTATGCTAAATAAGTGCTACTCTAAAATTGTTGTCATATCGATCTTTTATATTTAGTCACTTTTAGGAGTTGTAAAACTGCGTAGAATGGTGCAAATCGGTTAAGTGATTCAAGAGATATCGTGTCGATAATGTTGAAAAATGTTTTTCCAAATTAACTAAACATCTCTGAATTTTCTAGCGCTATGAGCTCGAAATTAGAGGGAAATTCCAGGAATGGCCTGCAAGGTCAACCCTATCCTGCATTTTTTTTTTTGTGAAAATGTAATTCATCGTAGTAGGGCAAGGCAGGTAGGGTACCCAACAGCTCAATTCCACAAGTATACAAGTTTTTGGACTGGAGCAACGAAAAGTTGTATCTTATGGTATTTGGGGCGCTGAATTCGAATTTCTTCAAATTGATTCAAGTTTTCGAGATATACCGTTATGTCAAAGAGGAAGCAGCTGCACGGCAAATATTACCATAACTGGAGAACGGTTTGAGCTATTCAGTGAAATAAAAAAATACAAAACTCGAAAGCAAAATTATCTTAAGACGTGACAACATTGTTTTTAATTCGCCCAGTAGCTTTAGAGATTTCGTGGAACTAGTCACTAGTACAAAAAAAAATAAAAGGAATCTATAAAATTTTTGTTTTTAAAAATAATCATAGGAAATAAAAAACCAAAAAATAAGCATATAATTAAATATGTTACAAACAAACAAGCCATATTTAATTAAGTGAGGAAACCCAATTGACAAACATTGCGATTTAGATACAATACACACACACACACACACACAAATTAAAATGTTACTGTTGTATAAAGATTTTAATTTTTATCAATTGATTTTTTAGGCACTAGTTCCACGATATATCTGAAACTACTGAACAGATTAAAAAACAGAGATTTGGATTTCTAATTGACTGAAGGGAACAAACTGTTGTCCATTTATGTTAATACATATTTGTCTTGCAATTGCTTCCTCTTTAACATAATGGTATATTTCGGAAACTAGAGTATCAATTTGAAGAAACAGAGAGCAGATTTTAAAAAATAAGAAATGCATTCATTCCGTTCCGCTAGTCCAAAAATTTACCTGAATATTTAAACTTGTGTTATCAAATGGCCTTGTGAACGGCTTATTCTTATTGTTAATTTAAATACGTTTTATAAAAAAAATTCAAGAACTGTTTTTGCCACGCTGCAGATCGAAACCTTATCAGCAACACAAAACTTTTTTATTCTGCACACATATAACACAGATAATAGCTAAATGCTAAAAATTTCGTTGAGGATTAAAGTTTAATTTTAGCTTTAAATCGCATAAAATTGGGATTCCTCGTGTTTCTACAAAATCTGCCAAAGTTGTTCGTTTTTAAAGTATCGAAAATCTGTGAAAAATCACACGATATAGCCATATCCATTTTAATTTATATTATTTGGATGTGTATGTATGTGTGTATTTAAATGAAATTTCTCAAAACACATGATTTTATTTTTAAGAACAGAATATAAATAAAAAATAATAATAAAATAAAAATGTGTTTGGAACGTAACGATTACCAGCCATGGTTAAATATCTTTTTTTAAGGTCGATAGCCCGGTTAATAAATAGTACGTGCGTTTATATACATTCTTTTAAAAAGAAAATAAATATTTAACCAAAAAAAGAATAAAACGAGTTTGTGAATTTGTTGATGTTAGTGAAAAAATCAAATTGAAATTGTTCTGTTTTTGTTAACATTGGATTCTTTACAAGTAATCAAAATTATTTATTTAATATTTTTATTTCATTGACCGGATTTAGATATTTCTCACTTGAATTTTTACAATATTCTCACTATTTTGTTTTAATTTACACGATCTTATTTAGAATTTGAATTAAACTGAGAGTATATTTTTATGACGTTTTTTTCAAAGGGTGAAATTTATGAGATCGAAGTATCCGACATTGTACATACAATTTATATACATGCATACATATATATGTATGGATGTATGTATGTAAATATTCATTGTGAATCTTATAATGTACATGCCATTTTTGTTGTCTGCTTTCTTTTATTTAATTTTTCAAATGCGGTTTATGAAATATCATACAGAGTCTTACATCTGGCACTCCCATTACATTTTTTTTAGTTTCTTAATAACATAAAAAATAATTACGAATTTCTATTGTTTTATTTAATAATTACCTTTTTTATAATTTTTTTTTTTTCTAAGGAATGTAACAAATAAAAATTTATTGCACTAAACGAGAAAACGGAAATTGTACAACCGAACGCGCTAACGCTCTAACTTAAACTGAGAAATTTGAAAATAAAAGAGTCATTTAAAATAAAAACGATCACGAATACAAAATCTACAAATCAGAAGAGCTCATCGCGGCAACAGCAGTGTTGAATTCCTCTACCGCTGCTACAACAGCCAGTTTTGTTTATAGAAAATAACCTCAAGTCCACGTAATCAAATTTAAAAAATATTGTGTTCGAAACGTACACTTTTTTACCCATTGGAATAGAATAAACAAGTCAAAAGTGGTGTTACCAACATAAAGTATTTACATACATGCAGGCGCGGATCCAGCTTAAGCTTTTGGGAGGGGAAGTTTTAAATGAAACGTAACATTTTGTAAAATTTCTTTTAGAAACTCCATACAAATGAGGTATATTTTACTCGTTTTGGAGGGGGAAATATCCCTTTTTCCGCTCCCCTAGATCCGCGCCTGCATACATGGTGTAGGTATTGGCTGGATCCATAAAAGTATTAAATTTTCAATAAAAAGAAAATAACCCAATTTTACCGCCTAATTTCTTTTTAAATACGAATGCTTATTAATAATTATTATTTCTTTTTGGCAAATATATCCATGGAAAAAGAGAAATATCAATTTAGTTTTTAACGTTTAGAATTTCTTTTTTGCGGACCTTTTCACAACATATGATTAAAAGTTAATGTGGATTTTTACGGTAAATTCGACCTATAAAACTTGCATTTAAAATCAACGTTAACTCTTAATGATGAAACAGAACTGGGGCTAGACGAGTTTTTCCATACAAATTGACAGTAATCCAAAGTTGTTCATTTCACCAAACAATTGTTTATACTCTCTATTTCATTTCTTTTTATACTCTCTATTTAGTCGTTAATGCGAGAGCGACGAGTGTACATGTATAGCAGCTGCCAAGGCATATTCATTGCAGGTACCACCATTACTAAAACAAATACAACACCAAAAACACATGTATTTTGTTGGTAGAAATACCCCAGAAGTATGTCAAATCCATTATCTGTGAGTCGCACACATTCATAAGCTCTCTCAAATCTACTAGCACATGCCCATTGTTGATAGAAAAATCTCAGACATGTGTCAAAATCTATTTTCTGTGTGACGCACACATTCTCAAATTTACTAAAACAGCTGTTCTTGTAGTGGTACCTGTTCAATATACCTTGGCAGCTGCGTTGGTATTTTGCCATATACAGTGTGTAAAATAAATGATGATGGAAAAGAAAGTGCTTTTTATTAGAAATAAAAATATATTTTTGGAAAAACAAAGCCGATTCTAACAAAATGTATTGAAAATTTCTGTATTTTATCAAGTAAAGATATAGTAAATTCAGTGTGAACATCATTATTATACATTTTTACGACTTTACTTTATTGTGTTACTGTACTCTTAGCACTACAGCTGCAAAGTATTTTTGGGCAACTTTGCAAAACCATAATATGAGAGAATCTTGAAGCTACTGCCGTCGAGTTAATGATGAAACTGAACTGGGGCTAGACGAGTTTTTCCATACAAATTGACAGTAATCATACGCCGTAAAAAGCAGTAATGAGATAGAATCTATTTTATTTTGAGAACATTTTTCTCGTTGTTGCAGTATTTTAATAAAAGTTTTTAATAAAAATAAAAGAAAATAAACAATAAGATGAGAGAATTTTGAAGCTACTGCCGTCGATTTAGTTTTGGGCCTGTTTATTTGGCACCGTTTTTGCCTGAAGTTGCAGACTTAGTTCTGTTTCATCATTTAATCGCACACTTTGCAGTTGCTTTTACAAAAAAAAATTTGGTTCTTTTAAATAATTAATTAAAGAGAAAATATTTTTCTCCTCGTTCTTCAATCCAAAATAATTTGATATACAGTTGTTTTGACTTAGATGCACAATTAACTTTTCATGATTTTTTGTGCAGATAAGTCAAAAATGCTGTTAGCTTAAATGAACTTATCTGCCTTAAGGTGCAAGTACGTACAATTATGCAGCTACATTTGATTTTTTATATGAAATTTATTTGCTGATGGTTAAGCATTGTCTATATGCATTTCATTGGTACTTTACCAAATCGTCAGTAGACTTCAACCACACTTTTGAATAGTTACAAACCCCTTATCTTATTCACAAACTTTCTTAAAGGTTTGATTTTTTATATGAAAATAGTTTAAAACTGCCAAAAAATGTGTTGAAAGGTATACAAAGTGCACTCAAAATGGATTTTGAAGAATAACAGAAAACCAATATTTTGTGCAGTAAAGTCAAAATGTAGCTGCTGATTGAATTTTCGTATGAAACTAATTTTAAAGAAGTTAATGGCATTTATCTTTAAAGTGTAGGTATAGAAAGTGCACTTAAAAAACAAAATTCCAAACAGGCTAGAAATATATTGGAGAAAAAGTCCCATAACTGCCTAGCAGTCCCTCCGGGTTTAGATATGTGACCGACCTCTATTATTTTTTGTACTAAATATTTTATTAAAACATACTTGCCTTATCACCATCCCTATACAAATATATTAGTTTAATGAAAATGTAAAATTTGTCCCTTGCAGCAACTAGGATGCCTCTAGACGGGTCAAATGTAAGAGCGACCCCAATTAATTTTTCCTACCTAACATTTCTATTGAACATACCTACCTCTGATCTTCATTCCTTAACAGTGCTCCCATACAAAATTTATACATATTTTATTAAGGACACAGCTTCCGCTCCAGATCGAACCAGAAGTATAAACCACACACCTTCTGATCCGAGCTGGAACCGAAAATATGAACCATACTACCCTCTCAACTTCTGGTCCAGACCGGAACCGGAAGTATGCACCGTACTAGCAACCAATTTCCGGCGGAAGTCACATAAACCAGAAGTTTGAACTGTTCTACCGACCCATGTATTCGCACAGTTGCCTTATCCGTTTTATAATTTGTACTTGGGCTAAGCAATACGGTATGTTTGGACAATTTTTACAAAAACTATGGTGGCATGCAATAACATACATGGATATAATATCCATGGATCTTAAATCCCCGTTCAAAATTATTTACTATCCATGGGCGTTACATCAAGTTTCAAAAAGAAATGATGTCCATAAAGAAATGGAAATAAAGTTCATGAAAATATTATTGCACAGTAAAAATTGTTTGAATACCCGGCCTTGGGCAACGCTTCAGCACTTTCTCTCCTGGATATGTCGAATAGCGGCTTCGTGGAGTAAAGATTTTTGGCTAGGCAGAAAATTTTTATTCAGTGAAACCACTATTCGACATAAAACAAATCTTAAGGACAGAAAACTAATAGAGATCGGCCATACATTTTACCTCCCAAAGGGGTACCCCCAGGCATTTATGGGATTTTCTTCAATATATTTCTAGTCCGTATTGAAAATTTTGTATAGGAGCCCCATAAGGAATGTTGATAGTGGATAGGTATGTTAAAAAAAATGTTGGAGTTAGAAAACTGATGATAGTCGGCCATACATTTGTCCTGCATAGCGGCATCCTAGGAGCAGCCAATTTTTACACTTTGTGCAAATTTGACTGTTATGAAGTTTTTTATGAATGGATTTCTAGTTGTATAAAGGTGTAGAAAAATAAAATAGATTCATATCGAATATAAATTACTTGCTGGGGTTTGTATAGTTCTCAAAGCCCACTATGCTTATTTTTGAATATCATTTACATATATGTGAATTCTCAATTGGTTTATTAAAGTTTGTACATAAGATAAAGGCTTTGTAAATGTTCAAAATTGTGTTTGAAGTCTACTGACGATTTGGCAAATTTCATCTAAAATAAAATTATGGCAATATGTCAAATAATAAATTTATTATTATTATTATTATTATTATTATTATTATTATTATTATTACTATTTATTATTATTTTTTAATTATTATTTGTTGTTAAATGGTGTGACAATTTTTCCAAACTGTAAGATTATATTCAATTTCATCCAAATCTGTTATTTGTTGCAGTTAAAAGATACTCCGGCTCTGTGTTTGCCCGATTATGAGAGATGTCCTTTTATGGAAGCTGTCAGTTGTAGGAAATTTCACTGTATATGCCTGATAAATCATATAAATTGCTAAAATTTTCACCACGTCAGGCTTTTACTAAAATGCAAAATTGATTTTACATTTGATTTTACGCTAATGCACAGAGTTCACAAATATAAATAAAAACTTTCATTTTTATAATAATTTCAAGGACTTGAGTTTGTTAACATGTACCTTGGACACAAGTATTTATTATTATTTTATTTATTTCAATTTACTAACTTATTAACAATAACAACGGAACACACTTAGTTTTTTGTAACACGCCGATAGACACAACCTTTCTTTATGAGCTTCAGAGATAATACTGGCTGTATCAACTTTTCATTATTATGTTTAAACTGCAACCATGTGCTTTAGCAGAGCTTTTTTTGTTGGAAATTAATTAGTTTAACAACCTTTTAGAGGGATACGAATTTTACAGTATATTATTTATTTATTTATTTACTATTAACATACAATGAAAGGCAATATTTATCACTAGACAGTTATAATTTTATTGTACAATCATTAAGAACTGACTAGACAATTTTCTTAAATATTTTTAGTTTATAAACATGTGAATCCAATAAGCTTTTGTTGCTGAAAAAATGTTTACCAACAATGCAACGATACACGGATAAACTCCTCCTTTGTGGTCATGCGTATTGGAAATAGATTTGAACCAATTGAATAATATATAAGTATGTTTTCTTACTTTTGGAAACACCTTTTTATATTGATAATAAAACTAATAAAGACAAGTTGCAGAACATTGATATTTTATAAGATTATATAACTTTATTAAAAAAAAAGAATAACAGATGCTTTTCACCTCAGGAATATCACGTCTATAAACATGATTCAAAACTTTATTAACATGACGGTCTAGCTCTTGAACAATCCATTTTATTAGTCAACAACGCTATTGAATTTATAAAAGGACATCCATTAAATGAGATAAACAAATTAAGAATGGTGTGATGATGAGTTTGTAGAGGCAATAAGACTAAAGAATAAGGTCCGTACCAGCATGATGCAACATAATACAGATGCTAAAAGGAATATCTACCATCAAAGACGAATAAATGTCAATAAGATCTTCAGGAGAAAATAAGAAAGAGGCTCTATCAACTAGGATCGAGAATATATATCTATGGTAAAAAGGAATAGGTGCTTAAGTTGACTTAAGAAAAGTAGTTTTTCCGAAAGTTTTTATGCTACAGCTAAGCGGCTTATAAGCTTATATGATTTATTTCTTGTGTGACCCTTCCTGGCTTAGGTATGATTGTAACCACTATAGCATTTCACTGAATGCTGTAATACTTAAGGAATAAAGGAGTGTTAAAGCAAAATTTGCTTAAGTTGATTTAATCACTTATATTGCCATAGATATAATGATTTCTGCAACCATATGAGAAGAGACTTCTACCGGACGCCACGATAACAATTAGAGAGGTTTCAGCCGAAAAACAAGAAATGCTCGAAATATCCAGGGAATGCTTAAAAGAACTATGTAAAAATAGCCTGGATGATATAAATATGTTAGCTATTGTAGACAATAATGAAGAAACTATACCACCTTCAAATCGAAATGATAGGGTAAAAACTAAAAAATATTTCTGTAGCTCTTTTAGCTTTTATTTTTGTGCGATTTAGCCTTTTCTATCTAGCCTTTTAAAATTATCGATTTAGCTTCGTTTTTGCTCCAGCTCCTGCTGGAGGCAACACTGCTTATAGATAGGTAGGAATTGTAAGCAAATGTTAATTTACCGCCTAGGTTAAGTTATCCAATGGGTAATTTACGCCTTAGATATCTATTTGTTGAAGTTTCGGGCATTATAATCAAAAAGCTCGTATACAAAAATATGTAATTAGCTGCCACGTTGCAGCCACCTGTAAAATTGATTCGCTTGATTTTTATTATTTGAAAAATGATAGAATATTTTTTCTTAAACAGAAATGAAGGGCTTCTTGTAATAACATCATATGCCACAGGCAAATCATTTTGATATAATCAACTTTAAAGCTAAAAATAAATACATATGTATGTATTACAAATCGGTCTTTCATGAAATTATCCTGTATGCCCCTTTAAGAACTCCTTTAAAGCGACTACCACCATATACCCATCATTGGACAATGGCAACATAGCAGAAATGGCTGTATATAAATTTTAATGTGGCTTATGATGTTACTGCACAAAATATTTTAAAAATTATTTTATATTTGTCTTTTAATTTTTGTAGGACTTATGATGTTACTGCAGAATAATTCTTTCAAAAAAAGCCGACTACAAAATAGGCGTGGCACTCCCCATAATTTTTATCATAATGCTGTACTTTCAGGAGAGCTAATTGATTGTGAAGTTTCATAAGAATCGATTAATTAGAAGTAGTTTAAATGAATATTTACATATAATGGGTGTGGCACTGTCAACTTTTCTAACCATAATGTTGTATTGTAACAATAACTATATGTGTACGCAAACTTTCATACAAATCGGTTTAGTAGAAGTTGGTGATAAATAATATTTACTTTGCATGGGCGTGGCACTGGCCACTTTTTTAATCATGACGTAGTGTTCAAACAGAAACTTAATGTGTGAGCAGAGTTTCATAGGAATCGGTTGAGTAGAAGTAGATGAAAAGGCATGTGTATTTACTTCGTATGGGCGTGAACCCGCCCACTTTTCCACGGGACCAATCTGGAAGTACATCCTTTTTAATAAAGAAAACAAATCCGAAATCGGTTTATAAATGACGGAGTTTTGAGAGAACATCCTTAAAAAATACACGACGAATTGATAACCTTTCTCCTTTTTAACCGGCTTCAAATAATTTGTGCAAAAAAATAGGCGCTACCCTTAATTTTTATCGTAAATATGCACTTTCACGAGAACTAATTGTATGCGAAGTTTCATAAGAATCGGTTAAGCAGAAGTAGTTTAAATGAACATTCAGTTTTCATGGGCGTGGTACTGGGCACTTTTTTAATCATGATGTAGTATTCAAACACAAACTTAATGTGTGTGCAGAGTTTCATAGGAATTGGTTGAGTAGAAGTAGATGAAAAGGCATGTGTATTTACTTCGTATGGGGGTGACCCGCCCACTTTTCCACGGGACCAATCTGGAAGTACATCCTTTTTAATAAAGAAAACAAATCCGAAATCGGTTTATAAATGACGGAGTTTTGAGAGAACATCCTTAAAAAATACATGACGAATTGATAACCTTTCTCCTTTTTAACCGGCTTCAAATAATTTGTGCAAAAAAATAGGCGCTACCCTTAATTTTTATCGTAAATATGAACTTTCACGAGAACTAATTGTGTGCGAAGTTTCATAAGAGTCGGTTAAGTAGAAGTAGTTTAAATGAACATTCAGTTTTCATGGGCGTGGCACTGCCCACTTTTTTAATCATAATGTAGTATTCAAACATAAGCTCAATGTGTGTGTACAGTTTCATAGGAATCGGTTGAGTAGAAGTAGATGAAAAGGCATGTGTATTTACTTCGTATGGGCGTAGCCCCGCCCACTTTTTAACAGGACAAATGTGGAAGTGCATTCTTTTAAATAAAGAAAAAAAGTCCGAAATCTGTTCATAAATTGCGGAGTTTTAGGGATGTTCTCCTTAAAAAATATATAACGAATTGATAACCTTTCTCCTTTTTTTGAAGTCAGTTAAAAATGGAGAATGGTTATCAATTATACCCAGAGGGAAATAGAAGGAGTATGGATACCTTCTAGAAGGCCTCTGTACTCCTTCTTTTGTATCCATACTCATATATTTTTTGCACACGTTGTCATTGTGGGGAAGGTCTTCCGTTTCCTAGTTCTAGAAGGCCTGACAAAAGACCTTTTAAAAAGGCAATTTTGAAGGGTTTCTAGGAAAGGTCTGTCAAAAAGCAAATGGAGGTACATTTTTCTAATCTCGGTTTTTTATAGCGGCTTTTTATTTTTGATTCATGTGAATTTTTATTTCGAGTTATTTCCTTTCATCTAAAGTAATTTTTATACGAATGTATTTATTAAGAAGGATTTGGATGTGAATAGTTTCGCCGGTATAAATATAAGTTATTTAGCTCCGTATTTATAAACGGGGCTCGGACTTTCATGCAACTAAAAATTGATTTTAAGCGCTTAACAAATGAACCTAAAAATGAAAAATATGCGCAAAAATATGCATTTACATACGAAGAAAGTACCAAAACTAAAATAATATGAAAATATTTTGGTTACTGTTTTTTATTATTATTATTAGAGAAGAAAGCATAAAACAAACATAATTGGGTCCATTATTTAATGCAGCCGAACTTTAGTTGCGTTGTCAGAAAGCCACTAAATAGCAACTGAAATTGACAGCTCTCAATTGCCAGTTGTCATCAATAGTACCATTTTCAGCAACTGGTAACCCAACCGAGGCTCAGTTGCCATCAAAAATCGGCCTATTAATATTTTTTTTTCGAAAATTGAGAAATAAGCATTAAAAAATTTTTCATTACTTCAAAAATATGCATTTATTGCCAAAATATGCAAAAAATATACACTTACCACCAAAATATGCAACTACAAATCGATGCCAAAGTACTTAAAATTTTATTATTCGCATAGATAATTAGTTAATACCTCTTTACGTATCATCACAAAAAATATGGATTTGTATGAAAGTCCGAGCCCTGTTTATGAAGTACATTTTAATGAATAAAACTAGCGTTGTCAACTCGATGCTTTTTCGCGCTGTTTTTAGTGCTTTTTCAAATTCTGGAAGCGAAAATTTTGAGAGTTAGTGATCGGTGCTTTTTAGGGCTCCGTACACCAAAAGTGTAAAGGAACTAGGGATGGGCAAAAATATCGATATTTTCTTCTTTCGATATATCGATATTTTTTCCAACTATATCGACAGTATCAAATGCGATATTTTTTAGCTTTGGTTTTGTTTTTTGTGCAATTTTTAAAAACATTTCGGCTTAGTCTTCATCAAATAGAATATTACCAACAAAATCTTTTGTTTTAATTATAATATTTTGTCTATTCGAAAAATTATCATTCTTTGAGTGTAATTTTGTTGATGTATGTTCCATGAAATATTGGTGCAACAGTAAGGATCTTGGATTTTAACTCTTTCCAGCTTAATTATTTATAAGAAAGGTACTTTTTTTTGTTTTATTAAAAAAAATAGGGGACTACGTATGAATTATCATTGTTGAAAAATATCGATATTTCGATATATCGATAGTTTTTAATCGATATATATCGATGCCGATCGATATTTAAAAATATATCGTATCGATATATGTATATCGATATATTTTTTCACTTGCCCATCCCTAAAAGGCACCCTATTGTTTTCACTACGCTGTCCGTCTGTCACAGGCTGTTTGCTCGAAACCCATAAGAGGTACGGACCTGAAATTTTCACAGAACATGTAAAAGTTTGGCCGCTATTATAACCAGCAAAAAATACACCCCAAAGAAGTCATGAATTTGTATAATAAAAAAATTACCCTACTTGAGTAAACTAAACTCTTCAAATATTTAAC
Source organism: Panzeria rudis (assembly GCA_956483635.1). Taxonomy (NCBI): domain Eukaryota; kingdom Metazoa; phylum Arthropoda; class Insecta; order Diptera; family Tachinidae; genus Panzeria; species Panzeria rudis. The sequence goes on from OY101450.1 coordinate 150,629,870, forward strand.
AAACTATATTATGTGAGTCACTTATATAATTAATTACCTCAGAGATAATTCAGGAAATATAACTTTTTCATGTTGATTTTTAAAGAACTTGTTATGCTTTTAATTAACGAACCAATTAATAAATCAATGAAATTATTTAATAGTCATTGCGAGAACTTAGATATATCGCTGTCGAATAATACTTTTAAATATTAGCTACCTCGTAGTGATAGATAGAATTATTGCAAAAAAATTTAATCATTCTACATGTATTTCAATTCTATTCTCGTGGTCCAGATACGATAATAAAACCACATAAATGCACAAATAGAAAATCTAAAATTAGTTGTAAAACTCAAATAAAGTAAAACGCATTGAATGTTTATTCAGTTTTGAAGACAATAACAGCGATAATTTGAGGTAGAATCGTTGGAGTTCGTAGCACGATAATTCGAAAATTTTTAAAATTCGTAACAAACTGTTGGTCCTAACTAATATTTGTTGCATAAAGCGTAGTATGCAGTTCTCACTGAAATTCAGGTTTGGAGTTTTGCATTTATCTCTACACGGAAAAATAATCGTGTAGAATTCTATACAGAATTTTGTTTGCATACACAGAAATTTATATATTTTTTAATTTACAACACACAAAAACACTAAAAATTAATTACAATGTACGAAAAACTAGAAATGTCAAAAATTACGTGACCAAACAATTCTCTGAACATTAATTTTTGTTTCAGTTGACGGAAAAAATTCTCCACTTATTGTTATAGCATGCCTGTGATAGACAATAAATGCCAAAATTCCGTGTACTCTTCTTTTGGAACTGCGTACTAGTAAACGGAAGTTTCTTTAAGAAATTTACCAACCTGAATTTCAGTTTGTTTTTTTACACATACTTCTTATGGCAGCCTGAATTTCATTCAGAGCTACATTCTACGCTTAAAGCGTGATACGGAGTTCTTAAGGAAATTCACATTCCCATAAGAACTGTGTGTGAAAAAGCTTACGGAAATTCACGTTGATAAATTCCGTAAAGAAATATCAGTTTGCTAGTACGGAGCTCCAAAAGAAAAGTACACGGAATTTTTGGGCGTTATTGTGTATTGCAGGGATGTTACAACTATAATTGGAGACTTTTTTCCGCAAATTGAAACCAAAATGAATGTTCATGCAATTGTTTGGTCACGGAATTTTTGGTATTGCTTATTTTTCGCAAGTTTTAATTAATTTTTAGTACTTTTTTGTGTGTTGTAAATTAAGAAATAAAAGAATTTGTGTGTATGCAAATAATGTATGTTTTTTTTCTTTAAAAACACAAACACAACCCGCGAAGCGATCAGCTTGTCTGCGGAAAAACACCCAGGGTCTATGGCGGGAATCGAACCTACGACCTCTGGACGAACAGGCTAGCTTCGATACCACTCAGCCACAGGGGCACCCATGATTCTCTACAAAAGGCTATACGATTATTTTTCCGTGTAGAAATAACATTTATTTCAATTTCCAAATGTGAATTTCCGTAAGAAGTCCGTACCACGCTTACAGCTGAAAATATATATGTGTGTATTGTATATATAAAGGAAATTGTAAAAACCCTGTAGTCCTACTCAGTTGTTACCGACGACATTATCATCGATGTTGTCTGCAAGACAATCAATAACTTGTCGCCTATAAAACACATTTAGAAATAAGTTTGCCGACAAGGTGGTATACGTTGTCGTGTATAGAGAAGTAAAAGAACTAATAAAATGGCTACACAGCTAAACAACTCTATGACTCTACTTGACACCAGGTGGGCCTGCAACACTGCAATAGCAGGGTTATAAATGAATTAAGCTTTTTATCTCTCTCCCACTTACCTTTCCCAAAGAAGGTAACACATTAATTAATTAACTGGTAGGCATTAATTGTCTCATTGTGTTACTTCTCTTTAAAAAAAATGACGTCATTAGTTGGCTTGGAGTGTCGTCAATTCGTCGTGAGTGATAGATACTTGTTTCGCAATTGCATCGATGATGTCTCGAAGACTTGGACTACGGGGAAGATAAATAAACGACACTATGTGTGTATGTTTTCTGCTCGTTTCTATCGATCGGTCTTGTGTACTAAATATCAAATTTCTTTCCGCGAATATTTTTTAAAAGAAAATTTTTGGTGGAAAATTAAATCAATCGCCTGCCTGAAGTTAAATAGACTCTATTATGAATGGAATAAATGACGCCCCTTAAATAATCATTGAGATTTAAAAATACTCGCAGTTTTCAGATGATCCAAATATTTGTTTGTTTATGTATTTTTCGGTTATTTTATTAATCATTTTGGGTGACATTCACACATTCAAATTATCGTAATATACGAGTATACTTAATTAAATTCATGTTGGTAATTATCGTCATCATTCGTTTCACATGATCAGCTAAAAACAATGAATTAATTGGAATGGGCGATTTTCATTAAATCGAAATTATTTAATTCAATTATTTTTAAGTAAAACACAAAGCAAGAACAAACTTTCTGACTCTTATTGTAATTTTTGTATTTAACCGATATTTAATTATAAAATTCACAGAATGTTGTATTTTGTAGAATTGTGGTTTAAGGCCGATTGTGTTTTTACACATTTACATACTAGTATGTATGTGCATACAAATTTATTTACATACATTGCGCTTGTTTCTTCATAATGAACATTTTAAATCATTTGCGACGTGTTTTTAGACGAGTTCAGATCGAAAATCATAAAGAACTTTAACGTTTTTCTAACAATTTCTGTGTTGCAATTTATTTTAAGAGTTTGAAAAGAAAAGAAATAAAAAACAAATATATACGCTATAATTAACCAATTATTCAGGAAAAAAATTAATAACTTTGTAAATGAATTGTAATAACAACGACAGTTAAGAGCTAAAAAAATACACAAAATAAGTTAAATACTCTTAAGAAATATATAAAGAATTAAATAATTTATTCAAAGTGACAAAAAATGATGTCGGAAATCAGTGATAAAAAGGAAAACTTAACGTTAAACGTGGAACATCTAACGCATCAGCTTTCAAATATTACAACAACTCAGCGAAATATAAAAACAACAGTCCCACCATTTAGAATAACTACTCCTGCAACAACACCACAATTTGATGGTTTCATAAATCCAGCATATCTGGCTGATGCAGAAGGGTAAGGAAAATAAATCTAGTGAAAATGCTGCGAACAGAGGGAGCCTTTTCTGCAATAGAGTGAGTCATAACTCAAAAAAGCTTGTTTTGCCGACAACGAAAAGAAAATGTTATTCTTCTCTCAAGAGTTGAGAATGCAAGATATTTCAATGAAATTTTTACACAATATGATATGGCGATAGGGCGACTAATTTGGAATTATTAACTCAAAAATCACATTTTTCGAGTTATGAATCTATTGCAGCAAAGGCTCAATATTATATATAAATAAAAACCAGCCTTATGTATAAAAATATATTATGTTTATTGAAGGTTTATTTGACGACTTTCGTATAGAAAAATTGTCAAATAAGTTCTTAATAAACATAAAATATTTTTTATAAATAAGGCCGAACATGTGTAAGTTGATGTATCTAGTAAAATATATTAAAACCGAAAATTTGTGACACATTTCCATTTATTAGGCTTCGTAATGAACACTCAGCTGAGAAGTTAATTTAGTGGCTTAGAAATTTTTAATGTTTCGTTTTTTAGCAACTTTATCAGGTCTGTTCTGTATTCCATTCGGAATTAAAATGTTCGTAATTGTCATAGCATTGTTGTTATAAATATTATTTTATAACATCAATGCTTTGATAATTCCGAAGATTTTCATTCCGAATGGAATATAAAACAGGCTTTTATGTGTTAATATATGAGCCGATACTACTTGCAATTTCGTCAGTACATATCGCAAGTACATCTTAAATTTTATATAACAAAATATGCTATGGCGGCAATTTATACAACTTGTAATTTCACACTCAATACTAATCAAAACATATGAAATGTGTACTCGACATATTTTCTACTTTTAAATGATTTTCGTTTATCATTCAAAGTAAAAATTTTCATGGCTATTCAATATTTACAACCTTTTAATACACAATTAATTCATACATATATATTTTTAATAATATGTTGTAAAAACAAGCTTTCGAAATGATTTCAAATGAATGAAAAATAACGAAATATATATATATATATATATATATATATATATATATATATATATATATATATATATATATATATATATATATATATATATATATATATATATATATATATATATATATATATATATATATATATATATATATATATATATATATATATATATATATATATATATATATATATATATATATATATATATATATATATATATATATATATATATATATATATATATATATATATATATATATATATATATATATATATATATATATATATATATATATATATATATATATATATATATATATATATATTAGACTGGCCGTAATTTTTTTTTTTTAGAAATTTAAATTTTATTTTTTCTTAAAATGTTTGTTTTGATATAAAAACAAACTCCAGAAATTTTCAGCCAAATCCGATGATGCCTAGTAGTGCCTAGTTGACCTTGAAGTTTACAATATGTGCATTATAGGGAAACCTACATAAAGAAATAACGTTTTCACCAATAAACGGTAGATTTTAGAAATATGTATTTATTTGAGTTATGTATATTAAAATACCTGGCTTACAAGGGAGCTTTTCGTGTGAGACGGATATATTTTCCTATAATGTTCCACCACTTGCAACAGATATTGCTTGTCTTCCTCGTCATACGTTAGCGCTCGATTAAAATCTGTTATCAATTTAACTCCCCTTTCGGCTGCATCGTTGACAACGGCCAAATTTTCGCAAATAATTTTTCCAGCGCAAAAATCATCTCTATCTTTCCACGTTACCGGATCCGAATGCAAGAAACTCCAATCAATTTGCAATCGAGTGAAGAATCTTTTTGTTTTTGCAGACACGAAATCGCTCAAATTTTTTTCAGTATACGCTCTGACATCTTCTATTGTAGTTTTAATTTTTTTCGAAATATCTTCTTCATATAATTCTGCAATGTTACCAAGGGCATTAACCATTTTTAGTTTTATATCGTAAGGGATTTGGTCATCAAAGAAAGACAGAGCAACAGCTTCTTCACTCAAATACCATAAATGATTGATAATTTTTTTTAACAAAATGATGGAAATATTTGTATCATAATATGCAGTTACATCATTTATAAGTTGCAAATCTAATCTTGGTGCATTCACAGATTTGACACATCCAAACCAATACGGAACGTAAATTCGCGTCAAAAATACACAAATGTTACGAAAGCTATTTAATTCCGCTGTCGTTAGTTTAAATTGCTCACGAAACAGAAACACTTTAAAGCAGTATATATTTTTCGACATAAATCGAGCATGCGTTGTTGCACCAGGTGCACGGAATCCCGAAAAGCCTGGTGCTTTTTCACCAATAAAAAGCAATGAAAGTTGCAATACTTCTTTATAATCTGCCCGAACGTATTGAGATTTCAATGCCTCAAGGCAAAATATTTTGTGGTATTCTAATTCACCCACCGTAAAAAGTTTTTCTACATCCTCATCCGATATTCCACTCTTAAAATTAATTTGGTTAATATTTGGCCAAAACTTGGAGAAGCGATTAAAAATAAGAACTTCTGGTGCAGCAGTTTTACCAAAATTTAGTTCGAAGACAGCTCTTATCAACAATTCACTAATGTGATGACGACATGGAAGAAACAGCAAGTCCCTTTTTAATTTCTTTTCTAATAAGTAGGCTGCACCCTTATTAATGCCAGTGTTACTTGCTGTTGTGTCAAAATATATTATTTCGACTAAATTGTCCATTTTCCATTTTATCAAGAAGTTAAAGGTTGTATCAGCTATACTTTCACCAGAGGAGTCTTGCATTTTTGGAATTCCAAGCAGTTTCTCCACATTTTTCCCAGTCACAACTAGAGCTAGTCGCTCTGATTTTTCTTTCCCTTTTACTTCTGGAAGTAGTTTGCCATCCCAATGAAGGACAAATACTTCAGATATCTTGAATCAGAAAAATTAAAAAAAAATATTATTTTTATACAACTAGTCACAAAAATAGATTTTTTAGTATTTACATTGAAACTTTCCAGAATCTGCTGAGCTTGTTTGCGGCGATAATCCCTCCTCATCGCCTGAATAGTGGTTCGATTGAGGACTAAAGCGTCCAATTTTATTGCTGTGGAAGTTGGATTGACTCCCTCAATTTTTCGTAGTAGTGCAGCTGCTGTTGGAGTAATTAAATGCATGGCATCTCTCGTACTAATTTTGCATTTGTCCATACTTGCCAGCATTCTATCATCAATAAAATGGATATTTCCACGCGATTGTTGACCTTGTGTTACGACGGTCGGTTCATCGTCTGCTATATCAATTGATACATTTTGATCAACCACAGAATACGCCATTTCGCTACTTTCAGTACTACCTGAAATATCCATAGCAGATATTTGCTCTTATATTTCAAGAAAAAATAAATAAACTAATTTGCATGATAATTCAATAAAAATCTCAATTACCTAAATAAACATTTTTCTCGCGATACGTTTCAACGCGCATTTTTAATATATCAGAACGCTTTTCTTTTCGTTTCTGTTTTTCCACCATTTTTACATCTACACCAGACATACTTCCTGGTCGACCTCTTTGCCTTTGAAGAACAAGAAAGTCTTTATCCTGTTGGATCTTCATTACCGCAAGTGCATCTGACGTTGCAATGTCAAGTATATAATTTTCAATGCGATCCACAAATTCCTCTTCGTTTTTCCGGTGCTTCTCATACTTGGACTTGGCATTCTTCTGCAAATTTCTCCATTTCTCATATATTGTCTCCAAGGCTTTAATAGAGTTTTGTTCTGACATTATCGGAATGTTGGCTCTTTTCCAAAAATCAGAAACAACTGCAATTGTCAATTTTGCACTGCTTTTTAAAGAATAGTTTTCCATACGTATTTTATAAAAAAAAAATTGAAGAACCTGCTTCACTGACGGTAATTTTGCACCCAAAATTTCATTTTTACATTTTCCTATGAACAATACTAAATCATCTCCAGATCTCAGTTGTTTTTTTAATGCCATTATTTGTTATTTTTTTTATTCTTTACTATTTTTTTTAATTTTCACTTATATTCATTGTCACTTAACAGACTCTACTTAGTAATGAAACGCAAAGCTTACATGCTTGTTAAGATCATCTAAATAACGGTAATCAGTTCTTTTAGACTTTGTATTTCTTTTTTGCAGCATGTTTCTCATCATCTCAACTTGCTTTAATGTCCCGTTAGATTTGCTCTTCTGTAGCATGTAGCAATTGTATCAAATAAGTTTTTAAACAAATAATTTTTTTTTAACAATTATGTATTATTTTTTTTGAAGCGAAAGAGAGAGTAATGTAAAGAGAATAGAAAAAAGCTATTCCTTGAATGAATTATATGTATATAACAAATTTAATAGTAATAATATAATAAAATTAAATCTGTTGCACATTTTTTTTTAGTCAAAGTAGAACAAACTTTGTGCAACGCATAAGAAAAAAAACTTTTTGGCGTAGTAAACTTCAAGGTCAACTAGGCACCACTAGGCATCATCGGATTTGGCTGAAAATTTCTGGCGTTTGTTTTTATATCAAAACAAACATTTTAAGAAAAAATAAAATTTTATTTTCCAAAAACAAAAACAAGCCATACATCGTACGGCCAGTCTAATATATATATATATATATATATATATATATATATATATATATATATATATATATATATATATATATATATATATATATATATATATATATATATATATATATATATATATATATATATATATATATATATATATATATATATATATATATATATAAATTTCAAACCTTTTAATTTACACGCACAAAATATATTTAAAGTTGTCTTTAAAGAAAAGCATAAATTCAATAAATAATTTATCTGATTCAATAAATGTTTCATTTTGAGCTCTTATTTATCCTTTTACAAAATCATTTATAAAATCAAAAATTTTTTTTAATAAACAAATTTGTAAATTTGGGCAAATGTTTTGTCTAAATTTAAAAACTTTTTATTTTTGCTTTAAAATAAGAAAGAAGGTCGGTAAAAGTTATGACAAAAACTTTTTATTGGGCAGAATTCTTCATAACGAAGTTCAATTTTTTTGGTGCACAATCAGACTTGAGTTCGTTAACTTAAATTATTAATTTGAATTATTTTCATTAAGAAAAGAATACAGCAAACGCTAATTAACACCATAGCAGAACGTAACAGTCAATCATTAAAACGTTATGTTTTTATTCAATTGCAAAAATCTGTGGTTTTCATGAACAACTGCATAAGTATGCATAAGTACATTTCTGAAAATGTTATTTATTATTTCGAAAGCTCTTTACAAGGGCATACACTTTTTTGGAATTGTATAAACCGATAAAAAAAATTTTATTCTAATAACAACGTATATACCGCCGGAAACGCGTGCACCCACGCTGTTATTTACAGAATATATTTTAAAAATGCTTAAATAATTTTTTGTAATAAGACTTTCTATGGACGTAAGTGGTTTTATCTGGTTTTGTGTGGACCGTACAAGGATCTCTGTCTTAAAGGATTTTTGCCTGAAAACTTTGTACAAAGTTCTTATGAATGAGTATCGAGTAACAGCATTTAATAATTGAAAACAAAAATTAGGTGTTTAGTGCTAGCTGAGCAAAACGTTTTTAATCTAGCAATCAAAGTGCTAATATTGCAAGCCTGGACACTTTTTTTCAAACTTGAGCCTTTGATCATTTTTATATAAATAAATTCTAGTACATAATATTTTCTTTCCGGACTCATTTTTTCTATATTTATTTACGTACATGCAAATGTGCGATTTGCTGCAACGTCGCCATAACTAAAAAAAATAGTTTTACAGAAAACGAGTTTAAAGTTTTCATTTTACACACAACTTAATGGAAAAAGAAAATGTCATTCTTTTCTCAAGAGTCGAGCATACAAGACATTTATATGAAATTTTTACACAATATAAAGAACGATATCGCGAATATTTCTGCATTATTTGAGTTATGACGACGTTGCAGCAAATGAGCGATATGTATATCCCATTCTGCTTTCCGTCACACTGGTGGGATGTGTTGCCAGAATTTTTTCGGTTAAAATCTGCAAAACTTAAAAAAATTTCAGTAAAAAATCAGCAAAGTCTGCATATAATTTTTAAAATCTTCAAAACCATTTTAATACTATTTTTGTGTATTATTTAAGCAAATTAACAAATTATTGCAAAAACTTAAATACATACAGGTGAGAACATAAATAAGATACATACATACATATGTATCTACATATATGGACTAGATTTACACGATGAAATATTTCATAAAACATTTTTAGTTGCTCATTGCTGGGGTGGAAGAACAAATGGAGTGAAGACAATTTACAAAAACTATCTGGAATTTTATTTAAGATAACTTTTTGCACCCACCATGACTTCCTGTCCATGCTATTTGCAAATAAAACAAGGCTAATGGCACAAATTTTATAATATATTTCATAGTGTAAATTTAGCCCTGTTGAGAAAATTTATAAAGTCTCATTAAGTATAAAGGTATATAATTTATTGCATACATATCCGATAGATTCTAATTAGCGCATCTGGAAATATCAATGTCAAAACAGTGGGAATTTTTCTGTTTTAGGCAATCTAATGTAAACAAAACACCTACTTAAGATTCAGGTTCCAAACAACTTTGAACTTTTATTTTATTCAACTTTACCTGACTAAAAATGATGAATGTGGTAAAAGCATTATACGTATTTAGAATAAACTTTGAAAAAATAAACGTGGAAAAAGCATAACCAGAATTAGCTTGATTTGTTTCCAATATTCTTTTCCATAAACTTCTTTTTTTTCATAATATGTGTAAAGTTCAATAATTTTAATGCTCTAAGCTCCGGGTCCAAATCCTATCTTTCGTTTTCTTTAGGAAATTTTGGAAAATATTGGTTGGTATTTTCGCTCTCGCATAAAAGAAACAAAAGGTAGTAGCCAATATAAGCAAAAACTTGACATATTATTAGAGATTAAAAAAATCTGCGTTTTTAGGTCAAAAATCTTCAAATCTGCATTTCACTTTTAGGAGGGGTAAAATCTGCAAAATGCAGATAAATCTGCATTTCTGGCAACAGTGCTGATGGGTAGTAGTCACGGTTGCCAGACTTAGGAATTTATTGTCATTTGAAAGGCTTTGGACAGGGTTCATAGTAGGGTGATCGACTCTGTTATTCAACCGGGTTTTAAACCGGTTTTTTCCGCAATACGGTTGTCGGTTTTTTCAAAATGTTGATTTTTCGAATGTCGAATAGTCCGGTTTTTTTTATTAAAACACCGGCCCAGTCGAATACTTTTCGATTCGTATATTATTATTAGTTTTTACTATATTAAAACTTGATGATCTTTTACTGTTGATTTTTCTAAGTATTTTTGTTCAAGAGCATTTACTGAAGCATGCAATTAAGGTGAACTAATTTCATAAGATGGTAGCGGGGGCGAATTAAATTCCTTGTGATGTATAATTTATGTCAAGCTTCATATTTTATATGGAGTTCGACATCCATCATAGACAAAAATGCTTGTTGCGTGAATGTCAAGAAATAAACAAGAAAAAAAATTAAATCTGTGCACTAGGGGTCCCCCTATATGTGTGGACCACATTTTTTTTCGGGTTTTGATTGTAAATCCTCCTTGGAACGTCTTTTAGTAAAAAAAAGACTGTGCTGATCACGTAATGGGAATGCGTGCCGCATATAAGGGGCACTATAATGCGCAATTAAGAAATTATGGGAAATTATAGGGATGGAAATTATAGTGTTGTACCAAACAAAAAATTAGAAAACAGATGTTAGATCCGCACAAAACAATTAATGAGAAATAAGGCCAAGTTCCTATCCAAAAGTTTTGGCCGTTAAAAGTACTGAGATCAAAATGAAGACCAAGTTCTTGATAGGTACAATACCATCTCATTTTTAGGCAACCTGTTATTTGGCAATACTTTTTACATATCTAATATTGGGAAGAATTATGGGGAAATAGTTTCCAAGTTAGCTTAGAAGATAGATGGTAGTATCATACTTATTAAGAACTAGACCCTTATTGTGATCTCAGTACTTTTAACGGCCGAAATTTTTGGATAGGAACTTGGCCTTATTTTCAAAGTTATGTTTTTATGCGGATATTATTTACATGAACTGTTCTCTTTTTTATATCAAATTAAAATCGAAACTTTTGCTTTATAATTTTCTCACAAAAAAAAAACCGGTTGACCGGTTTTTTCTGAATTTTAAAACCGTAACCGGCTTTTCTAAAATTTCAAAAAGTCGAACTATTCGAAAACCGGTTTCTGGAAAATGTCGAACAATCGATCACCCTAGTTCATAGTTTGGTTTCATACCTTATCCACAAATTTTTGATTTTTCATCCCAAAAAATCGACCCAAATAGCTTTTTTCTCATCCCTAAAAATACCCACAGTATTTAAAAAATAAAATCATATTATATCAAAGGAAAAATATGCGTACATTTATTTATTTAATTAAATTCATATATTGAATATTATTAAAATTAATTTTTTTTGTACATACTTTGAATTCTAAATATCTACATACACATACATGTACATATACATATAATACATATACACACAGTTACTAAAGTATGCGTACGATTTAAAATGCCCGTAATTAATATATATATATATATATATATATATATATATATATATATATATATATATATATATATATATATATATATATATATATATATATATATATATATATATATATATATATATATATATATATATATATATATATATATATATATATATATATATATATATATATATATATATATATATATATATATATATATATATATATATATATATATATATATATATATATATATATATATATATATATATATATATATATATATATATATATATATATATATATATATATATATATATATATATATATATATATATATATATATATATATATATATATTTTACAACCATTTCTTATTTTATACGAAGAACTCCATGTGTTGCAAGGACTTTAGAAAAAAATATTTTGTTTTTTTTTGGAAACACCAACAACAACAAAAAACTTAAAATACTAAAAATTAGCACTGGCTATGGGAGTGTTGCGGGCTGCAAAAGCAACGTTATTCTGTTCTGCTGTACACACTGAAATTTTAACGGAACTAGATATACCCCTTGTTCCTTGGAATATTGATCATATATCCTTTATAATTAATTTGGATTAAAAGCAAATCGGTTCTAGATAGTCACATATTTTAGCTTATATTTTCCCCTTTTAAATACTGTAAAGATAAAAAAGATGCAAGCATATTATTAATATGTTATTAAACAAAAATATCATTCGTATGTATACTTCAGTAACTGTGTGTATGTATATCTGTGGCAATAAGGAATAAGTTCTTAAGTCGAGATAAGCAAATTTTGAGCTATTATAACCATTGTATTCTCCATATTCATAAGTACCTCTGGATAAGTTTTCATTTATCTCGTACGATTTTTGAGGAAGTTATAGCTTATTGACTTGCTGCTTATTTTTTTCAACTCATAATCTCATATGGAATAATTACTTAATTCAACTTATAATATAATAAATTTCAAATTGAAAATTTCCCTTATAGTAGATAGAACTATATATTCCTAGCTTAAAAGAATCGAAGAACAAGAACGAATTACCAACTATAGGAATAAGTTTCTAAAAATCCACTTGAACATTTAAAAGTGCTCTCCTACAAAACTATAAAATATGACTTGCGCACTTTTTCCTTATTGCCACTGATATAAAAAGAGTATCGTAAAAAACACACAAGAATAAAACAATTGCATATGTTTCAATGTTTATAATTTCAAAAACTTCATAATCAAAATCTTTCGAATAATCAGTTAATGGAATTCCGTTGTGCATATTGTTTGTATTAAAAAGTTTTAGCGTTTGGGAAGAAAACTGAACTATTTATAAAGTGTTTTTTTTTCTATAAAGCGACTCGAAGCTATTTATGTGTTTCACTGTTTCAGTTTGCCTCTTAAGGACTTTTTTATGACTGTTGGGTCACTTGGCGTCTTGAATGATTTTGGTGGAGAAGATATATATTTCAAATCCCCAAGGAAAAATCCCCAGGGAATTTTTACAAAATTTTTATCCCCAGTCCCATAAAGAATCCCCTATTTGTGGATAAATCCCTAAAATTGGGAACGTTTGCAATGGGTACGAAATTGGCCTTTTAACGATTGAGCATTAGCGTTGCCAGCTTAGCCTTTTCGAGGCTTGATTTATCGAAATTTGCGTTTTAGCCTCGTGCATTTTTTCTGGCCTTTTTTATTTTTCATTTAGCCTCAAAAGGCTAAATTTTTTCTCCACATTACAAATGTTTTTTTTAATGTCAACTTTTGCAATACATGAATAAAAATTTATTTCTAAATTTCTTATTATTAATGCTTTTTAATGTAAACTTTTGCAATAAATGAATATGTTTTGTTAAACTAGAAACTTTTCTCTACAAAACGGTGCCAAAATTATTTTTATACTCCTTTTAAATATATGAGCCTTTGTTCTTTTTTCGTTATCTACTTGAAGTACCTTCTTATTTAATAACACTATTAAACAAAATAAAACTTTTTTCATGACCTTTAGCCACCACTACATTTTTTTTTGATGTGTTTGTGTTGTGGTCCCCTATCTACAAAAACATTCGAAATTTAAAATTCTATAGACACGTTTTTTTAAAATTTTTTTCTCTAATTTGGCACTTTTCATGAGACTGCTCCACCGATTTCAACATAACTAGTGAAAGGGTAGTCCAATAAAATCGGTAGAGTAGACTCTTCAAAAATTCCAAATTAAAAAAAAAATAGTATACAAAAAAATTATTCCTAGAATTTAAAATGTTGACTGTTTTTCTAGTTAGGAGACGATAACACATCAAAAAAATATAGTTCTACTCTTTACCATTTTTCTTGTTGCATAGTGTAACAACTACCATGTTTATGTATTTTTACTTATTAAATAATAAAGAAAACATTGAGTTTTCAATAAAAAATATTTAGCCGCTTTTATTTTATTTTGTGCGATTTGGCCTTTTCTAGCTTTTTAAAAATACCTATTTAGCCTTTTTTCCTCCAGCTCCAGGCAGCACTGTTGAGCATACATATTTAGTTTTTGCAATAATCAATAATTTCCAATACAACGTGGCTTACTTGACTTCACCACCAGCGTTGTCAACTTTTAAATTTCAAAAAGCACTGAATCAAGGGAAAAAACGCGTATTCTTTGAAAAATCGCACTAAATTTAAAAATTTTCATTTTATATAAAAATAATATGTATTTGACCATTTCATGAAGTAAAATACATAATTTTTGATGTATTAAAGGACATATCGCACATGCACTGCGAAAGTGCTATAACTCAAATATACTGATTTTCCAGAAAACGAGTTTTAGTTTTAAATTTACTCACACCTTTATGGGAAAAAAATTATTTTCTCCTCAAGAGTTTAAGGTACTTTTAGACACTATGTATTTTACAGTGTGCTTGTCAAATTTCCCACTGCAATATGCATACATGGTGTGTAAAAACATGGTCTGTAAATGTCAGCCTGCTTTTACAGTGTAAATATTTTCAATTAGATCGTGTTCTATTTTGAACTGACAAAGCACCTGACATCAGCTGTTTTGCAAGTCAATTGTTTGTGGCACCAAGAACATAGTGTTTGTGATTCGGCAAATATATATTAAAATCTATATATTTATACATACTCTTTAAAAAAAAAATAAACCTGCCTGTTCTTTAAATCGAGTCGATTTCAAAACGCTCGATTTAGAGAAATTAAATCCACCAATAGCAACATTTTTGCAGATTTTTTTGCAGTTTAATTTTTTTAGAGCTTCAAATATCATATCTGAAATTAATTTAATATATATAATTTAAAATACATTAATGGGGGCATTAGTTATTTTTGGAAACGAGAAATTTACTTACAGAACATATTCGAAAATTTGTAATTAATTCAAATACAAATTGAATACAAGAACACAAAATTCTCGCGACAAATAAAAAAAATTATCACAAAACAAGCTGTTGTATTATAGGTTTTGTCAGATGGAACCAAAAACATAAGTGTGAAAGCAAAAACTATAAACCGCCTGTAAATTGCCAATTTTGACAGACATGCACAATTACAGATGGATCGTCAAAGCTGACAAAGCCACTGTAAAATACAAAGTGTGTAAAAGTAGCTTTAGTACATCTTGTATGATTTTTATGCTGTATGAAAAGCAATATGACGAATAATTTTGTACTATTAGTCCAAAAACGCATTCCTTGAATCGTGGCACTTTTAAAGTGCGTGCAGTACAATATTGCTGTAATATATGAAAATATAAAAGTCACTATATCTTTAAAACTAGAGCTAATTCGAAATTTTTGTTGTAACGTCTGAATTCAACAGATGAAAATATACATTTAAGGATCTGATATTTTGATCTCGAAGCATTTTCATTGTTGCGTAGAGTAATTTAATCAAGATACGTCAGTTGGTATCTCAACATGAATTTTCATGCTTCAGACCGATTTTTATGTGAAGCATGTAAGGACATTCGGTTACGTATTTTAGACTTAAATAGATTCATCAAGTTAAGAACGTGTGCAACTTCTGCGTTTGAATAAGGAAGACACAAAAATTTTAATGGCAATATTTGCTAATGACATAAACGAACTTATACCGACTGAATATTTATGTATATTTTACTTGGACAAAACCAAATACATAAAAATGTAAATAAAATTGTTTATTTTTCCAAAAAAGTATGTTTAACAAAGGATCGCAAGCATTATCAAAGAATGTTATACTTGAAAACATATTTTTTAGATGAATAAACTTATTTTTGAATTTTGTGTTCAGTGCCACCGTCACAAATAAAAAGCACAAAAAATTAAAAAAAAAAAAAAATCAAACACCGAGCACTGACTTGAAAATTTTTCGCGTCGAAAAATTGAAAATGCACTAAAAACGGTGCGAAAAGCACTGAGTTGACAACGCTGTTCAACACCCTCATACTATGAAAGGTATAACAAGAGCTCTGATCATCAGATCGTGGTTAATCTTGAAATATCAGTTCAGTTCGACCCTTATACAGTCAAGAATTTGTCTTTGTCTTTTCAATTATTACATGCCTTTAAAATTCCTTTCTCAATAAAAATAAATTAATTGTAAATTAAATTGAATAATTAAGTATCTTTTCATTAGAAATTTTTAAGTATGTATTGAGTTTTGAAGCAATGTTTAAAAACACTTTTTTCAATTTTAAGTAGTTTTAACTCAATTAGTTTTTATTCCATCAACGCCAGAAAGATCTATTTTGCTCAATTGAAACATTTTCTATATTTTTGTGAATAATAAAAATAAACAGAACTATAAATTTTAAAATATAACAATTTTAGGCGGGATGGACCTCTTAAAAACGGGATAATCCCGCCTAAAGCGGGATGTCTGGTCATGATTATTGTTACAAATTTATCAGGTGTGTGACATAAGTAATCAAAAAACTTCACTTCCTCAAATTTAATTCTAAACCATTTTATTGTGGTGATTGTCTTTACTTAATTCCACTTTGGTTTCCTGTTAATTTGTGCCGTATCGACAGAGTGCTTCCAATATAATAATTTTCTTATCTTAATCCGTTAAGTTAGGAGTCACGCTGTACACATAGTTGTATTTTTGATATACATTAAATTGCAACTATTCTGCCTGCTGTCAGGTTTTCTTATTGGATTTTTTGATTTGAGGGAATTTTCATTCTCTAATTCCAATTAGTTTTCAATTTGTCATAGAAGCATTCGGTTTGTTTTTGGTAGAAGTCCCCAAAAGAAGTACACAAAAAGAAGCAAAGAAAAGAACTTTTGTAATATTTTAATTTAAAAATTAGCAAAATAAATTTTTAAACAACGAAAAAAGCTCAAACTATATCAATTTTTTAAATAAGAATTGTGAAAAGTTAGAACAAGTACGTGTAAAGTGTTTTTTTGTGTTTGTTAAGTAATAACTGAAAGGCAAAAAAATATTGATTTTTCAAGGAACAAGGAGAAGAAGAAAACACTCGTATCTAGATATTTTCTTAATAAAAATATAATTGATCTTTTTATGAAATATTAGCTGTCATTGACTTCCAAATATTAGCAATTAAATGGATTTGGATTTTCAATAGAACAAACTACACAACGACCTCTTTCTGATACATATTCTAAAACCAACAGCAAGCAGCCACACCAAAAAACTACAAACGTATAGATTGTTTTATATTTTGAAAAAAAGTCCTATCAGGTAATTACAGAAGTTTATTTTACTTTGTAATAATTTGGGCCCATAAACAGGAGGGCGTTAAATAAATACTTCATTTCTTTTGGTGTTTTATCATTTAAGTGTACAACATACATACATAAACACACCTAAAAAGCAGCTGATCGATAATTTACACTCCTCATAACCCACTTCACAGCCCACCAAAATATACTTACATAGTTTCAAAATATCACTCGATGACCCGCACAGCTTTGCATTAACCCAATTTTTCGATTTGTACATGACCTTTGCTAAGCTTAGCAACCTCTGTGTATTTTCACCTCCATCACATCACAATTTTTTTTCAAAACTTTTAACCAAGTCGCACTCCACCACCACTAACAATAATAACCATTAACATCTAGTAACATGTTGTACTACTCCTCTTCCTCCCATCACTTGCTTCTTATTGAATAATTGCAAAGCCAGCGATTATTCTTTGTCACCGTTATCTTTTAATTAAGCTTGGTAATATGAGTTCCATTATACAAAAATAAAATCTGTCTGTGTTATATACTTCCTTTCATTTCTAACTTCATAATTACTTTTTTATTTCTATTCCATTTAACGGCGTGTGTCTTTTAAGTTTTACAGTTTTATTTGATTCAAACTTCCTTTATAAAAAAATGTGTTGGCGTTATGCCCAGTGTAACCAAAAGTAATGGTGTGCCTCCAATATTTTATTGTTGTTGTTGTTGTTATTCTATAGAAATTAAGTATTGATTTGCTACGAAACAAAATGCAAGACGCTTTATACAATTTGTTGTCGTTTGTTTTTATATGTATACATATGTACATTTTTTACACTGCGTCGTGTCTACAATGTAGTGGAATCTACTTTGCAATCATAGAAGTGTGTATATGACGTAATAAGTGAGTCAAGAAAAAAAATTAAAAAGCAAACAGCAGCTATTGCCACCAAAACAATCTTTATTCATAAGCAAATTCCGTTGCTGTTACCAAATTTGCATATTTTTATTTTGTTACTTTACAACTAAAGGGTTGTTATACGTATGTATATTTTTCGTAGGTATGTACGTTTAAAATAAAATTACTGAGAAAAATTCGGATGTATTCAATGAACCACTTTCAAGTGAATATGACAATTTTTAAAATTTGGGTATTGCCTTCCCAAGAAAATGTTTGTCCCGATTTTGTAAATAGTTTTGTAATAACTTTTTTTCTTGGGGGGACTCTCAGTGTCTAAATGATTGTCCAATTTCTCCCATCTCCAACAATTTTCAAGATTTTTTTCAGATTTCAAATATGGTTTCATTGAAATCGCTATGTTAAAATAAAAAATAATACGTAAATAAGCTAGTTAATTATTTTCTGGCTTATATTGCCTACAAAAATTAGCCTCTGTTAATTAAACTTGATGGCTTCTGTCTAGGATTTTTATTACAAACTTTACTTACATACATATGTATGTATAATAACATTATAAAGGGGCGTGTCTGCATATGAAATATTTTTTGAAAATTTGGATTTTGGGGTAAACAGTAATTGATGTAGAACTCAAAACAGCAACTTTTGCAATGTTTGTATGTCTGCCCGTCTCACACTGGGAAAAAGACCAATCTAGCGGCAGAAAAATCATATCTTCCTGACGAATAGTCCAAACTAAAAGGCTGTAGGCTATAAGTTCTGCAAATAAATTAGCTATTTTTAGCACAGTGGGCATTATATGTTGTCAGATAAAACCAGTTTTACCAATAAATTTCTTGCGTCTTCGAAAAATCCATATCTTCCAAACTAAAAGTCTGATCTACAAAAATGTATAGATGAGTTATAGGCAAGAATGTAGGCTATACATTTTGTAAAAATTATACTGCTATTTTTAACACTGTGGGCGCTATATGTTCTTATATAAGAAAAATTTTACCGATAAAACTCTTTCGTTGTCGGATAGCTTATAACTTCCAAATTATTAGTCTTATCGACAAAAAATGTATGGATGAATTATAGGCAGGCTTTAAGGTCCGTACAAAATTAACCACCTGTTTTAAAACAGTGAGCGATATGTGTTGTTGTAGCTATTTGTAGGCTATAAATTCTGTAAAAATTAGACAGCTATTTTTAACACTGCGGACGCTATATTTTGTTATATAAGACCAATTTTACCGATAAAACTTTAGTCGTCGGAAAGCTTATATCTTCCAAACTAATAGTCAGATCCATAAAAAACTTATGACTGCATTAAAATTTGTCTTAAAATTGAAAACGACTACTTCATTAGTATTTTAATTAAAAAACAAGTGGTTTCGGAAGCAAATTACAACAAAATCATATAGAAGTACAAACAAGTAGGAACATTTTAAAAATTAGTATACATAGTTAAAAAAAACTGATGTAAATGTCGCATACGCAAGTCTCCGCAGCTAATTTTTGGAACAATATTACTCTATAATATCTACATTAAGATTCCACTAAGTTTTCAGGGACTCTCGTGTATACTTTCTTGTATCTCTACAAAGATTTAGAAAAATAAAATTAAATTTTTTTTTCTGTATTTACACTTGTAAAACTTAGCTGAAGTACAAATATATAAAGTAAAGCAGTTTCACATAGCTGATATAACACTTTAGCAAAAAAAAGTTACTTTGTCCGAAAACGTTCATTATTAGCGAATCAATACGCCAACAAATTTTATATAAAAATCAATAAAGAATGACAACCTAACTTTTTCTCAGTGTTTTAAAGGCTATATTTTCCGAACCAGGTAACATAGTGGTAAATAAATTTGATTTTTAGATAAACTGATTTGTCCGCTTTGAAGCTGCGTTTAAATTCTTTTCAAATTCGATAACTTTTTTTTATTTTTCCGCTGCTAGATTGGCTGTTTTCCCCTCTGTGCGTCTGTGCGTCTGTCTGAACACACATCACACAGAAACCACTGAACGGATTTTTATGAAATTTTGTATGGAGCTGCTTTAGAGTCCTGGTTCAAACTTAGGATACTTTTTACTACGATAAAATATTTCATTTCCAAGTTAAAAAATAAACGAAAATACGTGTATTTGAGTATTCATAGAACACTGAAGATAGCACATAGCCGAAATCGGTCTGTTTATTAACCAAATTTGACGTGGGATGTCGAAAAATCGTTCCAAATTGGAGCTTTAAATAGTATGTAAAGAAGCTGATATTAATAAAATTATATTTATTATCTTTTACGGATACCTTATAGGCTTAAAATGAACTTTAAGCGGCAGGCACCTCTAGTTATGAATAAAATCTAGTGTGAATTGATTTTAATGATATATGGCTCGGATTGTTTGAAATATACTTACCTGTATGCTAATATAATAATTCTAATATAATATTTCTAATATATAATGCTAATATAATAATTCTTGCAAAAAACCGAATACAAAATAGGCGTGGCACTGCCCATAAATTTTATCATAATGCAGTACTTTCACGAGAAATAATTGTGCGCAAAGTTTTATAAGAAACGGTTAGGTAGAATTGGTTTAAATTACTATTTACTTTTCATGGGCGTGGAACTGCCCACTTTTCTAAACATAATGTATTATAAAACTAACTAAATGTGCATGCGAAGTTTCATAAGAATCAGTTTAGAAGAAGTTGTTAAAAAAAATATTTACTTTGCATGGGCGTAGCACTGCCCACTTTTTTGATCATGATTTAGTGTTCAAACAGAAGCTTAACGTGTATGAAAAGTTTCATAGGAATAAGTTGAGTAGAGTAGATGAAAATGCATATGTATTTGCTTCGTATGGGCGTCAACACGGCCAATTTTCAACGGGAGCAATCTGGAAATACATCCTTTTAAATAAAGAAAAAAACAGTCCGAAATCGGTTTATAAATGGCGGAGCTTTAAGGGAACATCCGTAAAAAAGAAATGAATTGATTAATACCTTTCTCCTTTTTTAAAGTCGGTTAAAAAGAACTCAATTTTTGTTGTTTTTTATTTTAAAAAATTTTTGAAAGCAAAAATTTGTATAATAATTCATTAAAAACGCGTAGAAGTATTTAAAAAAATATTTACTTTACATGGTTGTGGCACTGCTCACTCTCTTAATAAAAATGTTGCACTGCGTCTGGAACTTAATGTGTGTGCAAAGTTTCATAAGAATCGGTTGAGTAGAAGTAGTTGGAATTGTATGTGTATTTACTTTGTATGGGTGTAACCCTGCCCACTTTTCAACCGGACCAGTCTGGAAGTATATCCTTTCAAAAAAATAAATGCGAACTGAAGTGGCCGAGTTTCGGCTTTTTTAGTTATCTGAATATGACAAACTGTTCTCCTGTTATGTTAGTATGTATTTATCGTGCAACGGCTTCCTTTTTGGTATAACGGTATAAGTAGAATTAATTTGAAGAAACCGATCCCAGATTCGAATTCAACTCACGAAATAACATAAGAAAAAGGTTTCCGTTGCTCCTGTCCATAAGTTGACTTCAATTTTTAAATTATAGTTAAATAGTATTTTTTACGTAAGTATGTATCTATTGTTTGAAAACAAATACATACATATGTACAAAAAACTTTTTTATTACAACGTTAATCGTTTTTTCAATCTGTTTATTCTCTCTCTATTGAGTATTTCAACGTGAGCGGATACATGTGCTTCTGAATATTTTTAAAACGCATTTACTACAAAAGTAACACTTAATACTTATTAATTTTGCTTCTATTTTTACATACTACATACAAACATATCGTTCATTTGCTGCAACAACGTCACAACACAAAAAACCTGTTTTACAGAAAACGAGTTTAAAAATTTGAATTTTATTCTTCTCTCCAGAGTTGAGTATACAGTGAATGTATTTATGTACATACATATATGAAATGTTTACACATTATGACGATTAATGCTGATCTATTAACTCAAAAATCACGCTTTTTGAGTTATGATGTTGTTGTAACGAATGAGCGATATATATATGTATATCGTCACCATATTATTGGTTTGACCCATAAACATAGGAATAAGCATTAGAAAGCAGCAAATAAGCTGACGATATGTAGTACATATTATGTACATGACCATAATGACCATAAAAAAAATAAAGAAACGTCATCGTACTTTTATGCTGTTGTCAAAAAAGTTTCCGCACCAAACGAGTATAAATTTGGTCTATGTGTTAAAACATATAAAACCAACCAACCAGTTTTCCTTACCCCATTACATTTTGATAAAATATAGTACGGATGAAGCCTCTGGCAGAACTAATATTGGTCCAAAATCTAAGCTCACTATTTTGCCTAGTTCTCCAAATATCGCTACTTTAGAATAGGAAAATTCATCAAAAATATACTAAACTGACCACAAAAAATACGTATGTCTTTAAAATTACTTATCCTAGATATTCCATTAAGGTGTCATGTTAAAGGGCACAAACACTTAACATGTATTTTGTTAGGAATTGTAAAAATACTATTCTTCGAGAAAATCGACCGCGAACAAAAAGTCCGTAAAATTTGAACTCTGAATAAAGCAAAATAAAATCAAAGCACATTCCATTTTAAGGGTAATTTTAAAATTAAATTTTTAAGTAAATTTTTAATATGACACCTTAATGGAATATCTAGGATAAGTAGTTTAAGATATAAGTATACATAATTTTGTGAAATAGGTCCTGTAAATTTTTGATGAATTTTTCTATATTAAATTTGCTATATTTCTCGAACTAGGCAAAATAGTGAGCTAAGATTTTGCGCTAATAGTAGTTTTGCCGAAGGCATCATTCATACTAAATTTTATCAGGATCGATAAACAATGTACGTATGAGTAGTCCAATTGCTATGTTAATATATCGAAATTTGTAGAAAATCAATTAAAACTTCAAACAACAAATAAAATGGCGGCTTTTAGCGAATTTTTATTTTTTTTTCAAGTGGACTACTCATATATGTATGTATATTAATTTAATAATAAAAAATATCTGTGGGTTTTTAGAAATTGCATTTGGTGCGGAAGGTTTTTCTGTCAAAATGACCCGCAATAACGATTTTTATTATTAATTTAGTATTGGCTATCACATGGTGAAAGGTAAATTTGTTGTAAAAATTGAGTCATTGCCCTAATGTACATACATATGTATATATATGTATATACATAATGTATGTATGTCACATTTGGTTGAAATATTCGGATATACATATAGCGAAATAACAAATCTAGACGTGCAACAGTTGCTAAATCGCTTAAACATAGATCCCTACCCATATTTGAAATTAGCTTTTTTTACCCAGCGTACTCGAGCCCGCGTAATTAAGACACTCAGTGTCAGTTTCTAGACCCAAACTTAAGGTATTTGTAAAAATATCTTGACAACCAAGCTCATTCAAGGCCGTCTAGCAAGCATAAGTGCAGCCTTACTGTCGGTGGATGTCCTGATCGAATACCCTGTAGTACCTTAACCAGTTGGCTGCCCTTTTGATTGCCGATACTTGAGCCGGAGTGATGCTACATTGATTTGGTAGCCCAAAGTTTATCCTACGTTGCATGTGTGCGATGTAGATGCCGCCGCGTACTCCAATGCCGTTGGATCCGTCGGTGTAGATCTCGAGCACATCCTCATATTGGTGAATGTAGTTTGTCTCAGAGGATGTGGACGAGAAGTCCATCACGAAGCTTTTTTGGCGCAGCATAGAAGGTGAGCAACACTCAGTGTGGTCGAGAAGATCTATGATTTGGTTTAATATCATCGCATGACCTACGTTACCCCGCTTCCATGCGCCTGAGGCATTTAGTATAACCGCCGAGTTCATGGCCATGAGGTTGGAAGGAAGCCAGTGCAGTATGGTGAACAGTGCTTTGGATGGAGTAGTGCGATGTGAACCCGTAATCAGCAATGCAGATATTCAAAGAACCTTTTAAATTAGTTTAGAGTGTGTGACTTTAATTCAGGAAGTCCACCAGATGACAGCCCTATATATTAGTATGGGCTTTACCACCATTTCAAAAAACCAATTGACGTTTTTCGGACTTACGCCCTACCTATTGCCGGTCGCCCTTTTGCAGGTGTATAGAGCAATAGCAGCCTTGGCTGCCCTAGCTTGAACGTTGGGGTACTATGAAAGCTTGGAGTCCAGTATAATACCAAGGTAAGGGTGACTTCGTTGAGAGTCGGTAACGTGAAAGTCGGTGTCTTGTATTTTCTCGTAAAGTGAACAAAGTCTGTCTTTTGAGGGTTAGCATTAACACCACTTTCAACGCTCCATCTACTTATGATACCTAATGCCGATTGAAGACGTTGAGATAGAGTATCTAGAAATTTACCAGATACTGTCACCAGTACCGAGTTTATGGCGACATTCCATAGAATAGGTGACAGAACACCACCCTAGGGAGTACATAGCCTAATCGTTTGCCCCATCGTAGTAGAAATTACCCTATTTGTCAAGAGTCCTCGGATGAAGCTAATTGTTGACCGATCAATGTTCAGTCTTTCCAGTTCAATAATAATGGATTCAGTTCGTACATTGTTAAGGACACCTTCTATATCAAGAAAGGCCACGAATGTATATTCTTTGTTTGCTAAGAATTTTTCAATGAACCCTACAAGCGAGTGAAGTGCCATCTGAACTGATTTGACTGATGGGTCTAAAATCTTTCGGGTTAATCTCATGGGTAGTAATATGCCCAAAAATACATATCGTCACCTCATTTCTGTTTTGGTCCACCGACCATTTAAAAAAAGTTTTGCTAAGTATGTGTGTGAATATCCTCTTTCAGAATCCTAAATCTGTTTCGCAAAATTGTTTCTGGTTTCTGAGATATCAAGCATTCATTGTGCTCGATATCATCAATTTTGATACATTTGTTGTAAATTTTTCTTTTAAATAAAAAAATAATAAAAAACAGAAATCAAGTAAAATACCAAGTTTCATCACGCCCACATACACACACATACATGCCTTTTCATCTACTTCTACTCAACCGATTCGTATGAAACTTTGCACATACATTAAGCTTCTGTTTGAATACTACACCATAGTTACAAAAATTGGGAAGTGCCACGCCCAAGCAAAGTAAATAATCTTTATCACCAACTTCTACTGAACCGATTCGTATGAAACTTTGCATACACATTTAGTTATTGGTAGAATACAACATAATGGTTAGAATAAGATAATTTTTAATCCAATCAAAGTAACGTGGGGCATAGTCGGAGTTGCATGTTGCCTATGTAATTATATTAAAAATCTATAAAACTTGTTTGGAAACACGCTTATGTGGTAATTACCAACAACACTTATACAATATAAAAATCCTACAATAGGCTGTGAATTAAACAAATAATTATAAATTTGTTGACTTTTCAAAATGAATTAGTGTAAACGTAGTAGTAATTAACTCTTCATTGTTTTTTATTTTTGCCATTGTGTTTTTAATATTTTGTTTATAAATGAGTGGAAACCTGTAAATCAAAAATATTTGCAAAACAATAATGTAAATTGTCTTTATTATATACTTATATTAGTAGCAAAATATGACATAAGTATCGTATTTTATTATTCACCAAACCTTGAATCTAACTAACTGGTTTATAAATATTTAACTCTAATTGTATGTTGTTGAAATGGTTTATAAATATTTTCAAATACAGAATTAATTAGTTCTGTGTATATAAATTTATAGTCCAAAATATTAATGATTGTATTTTATATTTTTTTATCACAGTATTGTTTAAGAAATTGTATAAACACAATAAAGGAATTGTCAAGGTATACTAACTGTCTTATCGGTTGTATGTGCTAAGTTTTTTTTTAAATTGTTGCTTCTATTTTTTCGCATAATTTTGGTCTGGTTAGGTTAGGTTAGGTTTGGCTGCGACGGCAGTCACTGTTAGCACCCAGAATTCTTGTCCTTACGCTGGCTAGAGTCGCACATATAAGATGAAGAACCATTTCCTCCTCTACCTCATCATTACAATGGGCGATGCACCTGTGTGAAAAAATAACATATGTTGGAGACGTACAACCATATGAGCTGCGAAATTCCGATAACTTCCGGATCCAACGTGCAACATCAACAGCGATGCAAAGATCATTATTTTACAAAGGACTCAGGTTATATTTATAATACAATGCCAAGTAATTTAAAAATGGAAAGGAATTTCAACATATTTAAAAGAGAAACTGTAAAATTTGTAAGAAATAATACATAATACGCTTTGGAAAATAATTATTGTACTAATAATTATAAGTACTAATAATAATAATAAAATAAATAAATATACAACTTCTGCAATAGCATGGGTCCCGATATTCCAGTACCCTATGAGCACTGTGACTAATAGATTCGTTCAGCCACGTGGACCTAGCCACACGGGGACCTAGCCACACGGCAGGTGCCTTCGTGTTCCCACCTATGTTCTGCCAGCCTATATGATTAAAGCTGTATCAGTAGTTTACAGAGAGACAGAGGAATGCCAATGAAGTTTCAGATCATTTAGTTGCCCAATGTCACACCATGTTTAGCAATTACGTCCGCTATATCCTTTCGGGAGCAATTCGAGTGTCCCGGAATCTAACCCAGTGTTACTCTCGAATCTCTCGCTATCTCATTAGAGATACCCCGCATTCGACAACCGCCAAAGATGTAGTGGCCGCTTTGCTGTCGATAAATATATGTTTATCTTCTGATATCTGCTTGCAATACGATGCACCCATCCTTAAGCTTAAATGGAACTCTTACATTAAAGTTTTGTACATGGAAACCTCAGCCAGTTCAATCACCTCTTTTGGAACCATCTGTGAAGACGTTGATACCATACATATTATCATAATAAAAAGAATGACAATAATTTCCTAAATAATTTGTGTTTTATTCAAAATCAACATCGGCCTTTAAAATTTAACCACCCTTTATTTACAGTAGCTCAAAGTTCAACAACAAATTAAATTAAATTAGCTTATTACACTTTGTGAAGCAATATGTCTGCTAACATACAACGTCATATAAAGATTTACAATAAGCATTTTTTGCTACCCGCAAAATTTTGTATTTTCCTTTCTATCCTGTATCTAAATTATTATTGCGATTATTTATACATACTTTAGATAAAACGTAATTTTCATGATACTACTAATAATCGCTATGTTTCCTAGTAATGGGTGATTTTATAAGAACTATCGGAAAGTAAAAAAAAAAACACATAAAATTCAGAAAAATGCATGAAATATTTATTTGGATCGATAGTTGGGTCGATATAATTTAATGTTTGAAGATTATTTCATGCAAATGTTGGCCGCGGCTGCGCCTCAAATGGTCCATCCGCTTAGTCCAATTTTGGCATACTCTTTCCAACATTTCGGCCGGTATCTCACGAATAATGTTGGCAATGTTGGCTTCCAGTGCGTCAATCGAAGCGGGCTTGTCGCTATAGACATTAGCCTTAACATAGCCCCACAAAAAATAGTCTAGAGGCGTTAAATCGCACGATCTGGGCGGCCAATTGACTGGTCCCAAGCGTGAAATAAACTGTTCACCGAACTCGCCTCTCAATTGGTCCATTGTTTCGCGTGCTGTGTGGCATGTGGCACCGTCTTGTTGAAACCACATGTCATGCAAGTCAAGCTCTTCTATTTTGGGCAGAAAAAAGTTTGTTATCATCGCACGGTAGCGCTCACCATTCACAGTAACGTTGTGATTCGCATCATCTTTGAAGAAATACGGCCCAATGATGCCGCCAGCCCATAATCCGCACCAAACGGTTGTTTTTTGTGGATGCATTGGTAGCTCTTGCAATGCTTCTGGCTGCTCTTCACTCCAAATACGGCAGTTTTGCTTGTTCACGTATCCATTCAACCAGAAATGAGCCTCGTCGCTGAACACAATTCTTCGATAAAAAAGTGGATCTTCATCTAACTTTTCAAGAGCCCATTCACCAAAAATTTGGCGTTGTGGTAGGTCGTTTGGCTTCAATTCTTGCACCAGCTGTATCTTATAAGGCTTCACACCCAAATCCTTCCGCAAAATTTTCCACGTAGTGGAGTAACAGAGGCCCAATTGCTGCGAACGGCGCCGAATCGATAATTCAAGGTCATCACCAACACTGGCCGATACGGCTGCGATATTTTCTTCAGTTCGCACTCTACGTAAACGTGTTGGTGGTTTAATGTCCAACAATTTAATTTGGTGCGAAATTTTTTTACAATAGCCCGAATAGAAGCCTCAGTAGGTCGATTAAACTGACCATAAAATGGAAGAAGCGCGCGATGAACTTTCTTAACAGAGCACGCATTTTGGTAATAAAATTCAATAATTTGCAAGCGTTGTTCGTTTGTAAGACGATTCATGATTAAATTATAGACCAAACTGAAGATGTTTGACAGTGACACAAGATACAAAACGTGCGTGAGCTGTCAAAACTAGTGTTGCCAAAAAGATAATAGCAAAAAAATCACTCGTTATAAACGAAACCTTAGCTTATCGCTACCTAAATTCAACATAGTCATATCTAAAATTAAAACAAAAATGTTATTTACTAAAGTTCCTTCTTCTTCTTTTCTTTTAGAAAAAATTTCAGACTTATAGCTCAAACTAACCCAAAGTTATAAAAATAAACCACTCAGTAGAAAATAAGGTTCCAAAAATAAGTTAATAAAATCTTGAACATTTGATCCGAAATTGGCTTTTGCATGGGCTTGCTTCCCATTGCAAAAAGTTCTCTTTTTTGTTGATTCCAATAGATTGTATTTGAAGTCACATTCACAATGTTAAGAAAACAGTTTTTTTTTATAAAGTATTACATTGTACAAGAAGTATACAATTAAAATATATTGGAAAAAAGGAAATTTTTCTACCATTTGTCAAATTCTACGTTTGTTATTCCAACTATTTGTAGTGTGTTTTATAGCTGTCAGTGAGCAACTATTATAGCATTTCCTTTGTTATTATTTCTATATTTATTTCGTTTCGTATTTGATTTTATAACACATGTTTACAAATTTCGAAAAACTTTTTCGTTCGCTAAAAATGAAAGTTTTTTTCTTGAGTTATTTGGAATGCTGAGCGCGAATCTGCTCTCCATAAGCTCTAGTTTTCGCGATATAGCGTTATGTAAAAAATAAAGGCACTTTCACCACATATAGTAGCATAACTTGAGAAGGGTTTTCTATCTAGTAAAGAAAAAAACCCGAAATTCGACAACAAAATATCCTTGAGGCCGTGCAAACATTGTTTCTAAATTTGCTCAGTACTTTCAGAGATATCACAAAAGTTTAACCCAAAAAAATAAAAACTATACAAAATTTAAATTTTTTGTTTTTAAGAATGCATAAAAAATAAAAATACAACAACGATCTTATTTTTGATTTAGTGGATTGTAGCTTAATATATTTCAAAAGAATTGAAACCTTTTTTTGTTGAAATTGGTGCACAACTTTTGATTTTAATCACAATTCGGCGAGAGACCTGAATTGATAAAAAATTTAAATTTTCATACAACAGGAATTTCTGCCTTTGTGTTTGTGTTTCCTACTGTTGTGTGAAAATTAAAATTTTATCAATTCACTTCTGTCACATATAACCCTATGCTCCACATTGGAACGACGGGAATAAATATATATATACTTCTGTCACTAAATTGTGAATAAAATCAAAAGTTGTACACCAATTTTAATAAAAAACGTTCTCAATTCTTTTGGAATACATTTAGATACAATCTTATTTTTTATGCATTCTTAAAGACAAAAAACTAAAAATTTTTTATAAAAAAATAATTTTTTTTGCGCAAACTTTTACGATATAGCCAAAACTACTGTACGGCTTAAAGACTATTTTGTTGTCGAATTTTGAATTTTTACTTAACTGAATAGAGCATGGCCTTCGCAAGTTATGTTCATATATGTCCTGCAAGTGCCGTCATTTTTGACATAACGGTATATCTAAAAAACTAGAGCTGATAAAAAAAATTATAATTATATATTTAAAGACTGCATAAAATATGTAGTCGGAAACTTATAAAATTTTTCAGGAACGCGATGTACTGTAATCATGTGTAATCAACTATTATAAACTGCGAAACAAAACAAAAAGGCAAAAATGTAATCAAAGTGGTTGCATGCAAACGAAATATTAAATTCATAAAGTAGATCATCAAAGATTAAACTTTTACGTACTTACACAATAATAATACAAGCACACATCGCTCATTTGCTGCAATAAAGTCATAACTGCAAAAAAAAAAACAAACAAAAAAACTTTGAAGAGATCATGCATTACATTCATTAGTTATATATTTTAGTACATACCACAGAATCAAATGAAGTTATTAACACCCTTATTGGTGGGGAGTATAAAATAATTTTAACGGAAAATTGGTTAAAAATTGCCCGGGAACTTCCGTTTCCCAAACCGTAATTCTAGCAATGCATATTATTGACATTAACTAATTTTTCTACAAAATGTCATTTACGTCAGTTGTTCACATAAGCGACCATATTTGCTACGAAAGTAACCTAAACTAATATGCAAGTAGTTACTTGCATTTTTGTCTGACAGTTTGTACAACACTTGATGAGAAATACAAGTAGCAGATGAGATAATTTGTATACAAGTGACAAAGAGGCATATTTGTGGTGGTCTAAGAAAAAACATTTTTTTTTAATAATCGTCGTTTAAATAGAAAAAAAAAAAACTAGAACAAATAAAGGGCAAACATTTTATAAAGTGTATGTGGGCTGTCTGTCGTTGTTCTTGCGCTACTTAATAAAGCTTTCTTTTATATTAAAAAATAAATACGTATGTAATATTACTGCTCATAAAGTTCACTATTATACTCGTATACTTTCTAGTTCAATTGATTCTAATAAGTTGACTTTCTACATTAATGGACTCATAGAAATACGACTGATAATATCAGATTTATAAAACATGGAGAAATCCGTTTTCATCGGTAGTACTGCGCCGCAGAAAGTTCATGTTGTACATTTGTTATTTAGTTTGACAAAAAAAAACGTTTTCAATTATTATGATGACTGACTATGAAGGCTTAATTGTTTAAATTATTATTTGTATAATATACATATATACTAGAGATGGGCGCGTGTTGAAATTTTCCAACACGACACGATCCGAACACGAATACTGGGATATCCAACACGTGCGAAACACGCACGCGAAAAATTTTTAAAACACGACACGATACAACACGCACGAAATCAAACCCAAAAACAACAAAAAGAAAAATTTTTTTATACTCAAAGACATATTTTTCTTTTATATTAACGATTCATAGGTTAGGTTAGGTTATCAGGTCGCTGGTGAAAATTATAAAGAGAGGGTTCCAGCCCACTTGGGTCCAATAATAATGGTCCCTTTGTGATACCTGTAAAGGAAAGGAAAGGAAAGAGAGAACAGAACAGTGTATCAAATAGAGTGAAAGGAGAGGAGTTAATAGAGGTATTAGAAATTAGTTCAAAGAGAAGAGAGAAAGAGGTAAGGCGTACGGAGTTCCGTGCAGGAAGGGTCGTTCGTGTTTTAGAAACGCCATTTGGGTAGTCAGCGAGTGAACCACCCGCTGCTCCTAATGAAGGAACTTATGTTCTTGAGTTCTATTTCTGAGAACTCGGAGAGGCTACCGAAGAAACTTTTGCCCAGTAGGCGAAGGCGGTGGTCCTCCAGAGCTGGACAAAGGCATAAAAGGTGCATTACATTCTCTTCTTCTTCTACGTCATTACAGCTTGTGCAGTAGTCATTGTATGGGAGACCCATACGTCTAGCGTGGGTTCCAAAGGTGCAGTGCCCCGTGACCGTGGCCATGAGGTTGCGTAGGTGTGGTTTCGTGAAATCTAGAAGTTGTTTAGTTCTGTTTATGTCAAGGCGAGGCCATATTGTTCTCGCAATAGAGCAAGTTGGTTCATTGTACCATCTGGTTTGAGCCAACTGCAAGAAGGCAGCGTCAATTCGTCTCCAGCAAGATGAGAGTGGGATCCCGCAGAGATCGTCAATATCGACATCCCGAAGCAAGGTTCCCCTCTTAGCCAGATCATCCGCAATGATGTTGCCTGAAACGGACTCGTGTCCCCTTACCCATCTGAGGGTGATACCTAGATTGCTCGCCATCGTGTTAAGTGCTGTGCGGCATTCCAGGACTAGGCTGGATGTGGTGTACACACCAGTGAGTGCTTTAATCGCCGGTTGACTGTCAGTTATGATCTGAACGTCGGCATTTGATATCCGGTAAAACCTTAGCCAGTATATTGCTCGTTTGATGGCAGATATTTCTGCTTGTAGGATGCTACATTCGTCCGGGAGTCTGAAAGACATTTTGATCCCGAACTCAGCGATATAGACACCCCCGCCAACTCTCGTTCCCCATTTGGAGCCATCGGTATAAATGTGTATGGCCCCGTGTGGTGTTGGGGAAAAGTCCCCCGTCAAGGAGTATCGGAATTCTTTCCTGAAGGAGGGCTTCGGAGTGCAGTAGTCAATAAGATCCGGAATGGTATCGGTAGTCTCTAGAATGCTAGCATGACCCCACGGTAGATGGTTCCATGCGCCGATTGCGTTAAGCCTAATTGCTGTACGTAGTGCTTGCTTTCTGGCCAGCAGATCCACTGGTAGCCAGCACAACGCAGCGAAAAGAGCCTTTGTTGGTGTGAATCTTAGGGCACCAGTTATCATGATTGCCATTATGCGAAGAACCCTCTCTATACGAGATCGATTGCTCGCCAAGTCCAGTGCTTTCCACCAGACGGATATGCCGTAAAAAAGTATAGGCTTGATCACTGTCTCTAATATCCAATTGACCCCTTTGGGATATATACCCCAGGAGGGGCCAATGGCGTTTCTGCAAACATAAATTGCCGTTACGGCTTTAGCTGCTCTTGCATGAAGATTGTCCCTCCATGTTAGCTTGCTGTCAAGGACTACACCGAGATATTTGGCGTTGTCCGAAAGGGCTAGTGTGGTGCCATTTAATTTTGGTAGCGTGAAAGCTGGAATTTTGTATCTTCTTGAGAAGAGTACTAACTCCGTTTTGGTAGGATTGACACTTAGGCCATTCTGTGAACACCAGTCACTGACCTCGTTAAGTGCCGTCTCCAGCCTTTGTGTTAACGTGTCTAGATGGAAGCCAGATATCGCCACCGCAACATCGTCTGCGTATGCAACGGTTTTGATATACATGGATTCCAATTTCTTAAGCAAAGCGTTTACCGTCACATTCCACAGGAGGGGTGATAGTACTCCACCTTGCGGCGTGCCTTTACGTGCGTGCCTGGTGATGCGTGCTACACCCAAAGTGGATGTGATCGTTCTACTTTGAAGCATATTCTTTATGAGCTGATATATGGATCGGTCAATCCCTAGCTCCATGAGAGCCTGGATGATTGCCGCCGAGTTAATATTGTTGAAGGCGCCTTCAATATCCATGAAGGCTACCAGTGTGAAGTTCTTATGCTCGAGTGATTTTTCTATGTATCCTACGAGCGAGTGCAAGGCCGTCTCAACTGATTTCCCCTTGGTATAGGCGTGCTGAGAGGCTGAGAGGAGAGTACTGTCGACAGTTGTTCTGATATGAACGTCGATCAGCCGCTCCAGTGTCTTTAGAAGGAAGGAGGTAAGGCTGATGGGTCTAAAGACCTTCGCCTTGGAGTGCGATGCTTTTCCCCCTTTCGGGATGAAGATAACATCGCAGTTTGTCCATTGGTTTGGAATATATGACCATGAAAGGCAGGCCCTGTATATGCTAATTAGCCAGGGGGTAGCAAGATCTAAGTTGTGTTGCAGATCTGCAGGGATTATGCCATCCGGACCAGGTGATTTGTACGGATGGAAACTTTTAATAGCCCAGTGTAACATGTCCACAGTGATTTCTATGGCTACAGGGGACTGGCTAGTAGGGAGAGCCGCATTTCGCGCTTCCGTATAGTGTTGACAACCTGGAAAGTGGGTGTCAACCAGGACCTCCAGAGTCTCCAAGGAGCTGTTGGTCCAGTTGCCGTCCGATTTCTGGATAAATCCAGGTATGGATGGCTGTTTAGCTAGGATTTTACGCAGTCTGCTAGTCTCGGAGAAGGATTCTACATTGCTGCAGAATTCCTTCCAAGACTTGCGTTTAGCGTTCCTGACAAGGTTCTTAAATTTGTTCACGGAGGACTTATAGAGTGTCCAGTTGCCTGTTCTCTTAGCCTCATTGAACAGCCTTCGGCAGTTCTTACGAGATTCTGCAATATTATCAGACCACCATGGTGGTCTGCGGTTAGGACGTTGAATGGATGGTCTACAAGATAGGCTTGTGGCCTCCTTAAACGCATTGGTTAATTTGTCTACTACTTTATCAATGTCTGCTACTACCTCTATGGTTGGAGGGCGCGCGATTAGACTGGTAAGAATGTTGTTGTGTTCCTCCCAGTTCGTTCTACGTCTGTTTAAATAGGATCTTGTAACTCTGTTGGCTATGCTGATGGAAAATACCACATAGCGGTGATCAGAAAAGGAGCAGTCTGTTGAGACTCTCCACCCCTGAATCAGATGTGCGTGTCTCATGCTGGCAAGTGTTATGTCTAAGACCTCCTGCCTGTTAGAGACCGCAAAGGTGGGTTCTGAACCCCGATTTAGAACTACTAGATTGTTATCTAGAATGAAGTCAAAAATGCACTCACCTCTTGCGTTGGTATCTGAGCTGCCCCAGATATGGTGGTGCGCGTTTGCGTCGGCGCCCATTAGAATGGGTATGCCCCTCTCTTTAGCTGCTCCCGCCATCTTATGGACCAAGGTGTGAGGTGGTGGGTCCATGTGGTCGTGAGCCATATAGCAGGACAGAATCCATATGGTGGATTCCCCTGTCTCCCATGCTGCAGTAACCGTATCTTCATCACTGTAATTAGAGAGAATGAAGATGTTAAGGTTGGCTTTCGCTAAAATACAGGATCTAATGGTTTTGTCATTGTTACCTGAGTTTGCTGCGTACAGTAGTTTGTAGCCACTGGCGCTGAGTCCAAGAATCTTGCCGTTATTGGTCCACGGCTCCTGGACTAGCGCAATATCCTCCCCTTTCTCTGCTAGGCGGAGGGTTAGGGCAGCTGAGGCTGCCTTGGAGTGGTGCAGATTAATTTGCACTATCTTCGCCATTGTCAACATCGGGGTCATAGTTGACATCGACTTCGTCATCTCCTGGATTCAGGAGAGCGTCCTCGTCGTCCGCGAACACTAGTCCCTCGAGGAGCTCTCCAACCAGACATGAGTCTGATTGCGAGCACCCCGAAGTGACCGACTCCGCGGGTTCAACTATGGCCTCCGAGTTGACTGTGCCCTCAGAGCCTTCAATTTGCGGCCCTACCAGTTGGCCGCTGGTGGCTTCGGGATCGCGTTTGTCATCGCCTCGGTATAAGCGAAGCCTGATACCCATGAACCCATAGTATACCAGGCCCTGCCTCTCCCGGAGCAACGGCAACGTCTCCTTATTAAGGATCACGATCACCTTCCTGCGGGCACCTACCGAATCGAAAACCCTGATTACCCTCCAGTCACTGGTTGGCAGATCAGGGTTAGCTCTCCGGAAGATGTCCAGGATCGCCGCTGGGTCGTGTGGTTCCGCCGGAATGATTGCAATTGCTCTCGGCCTGCGAGGTATTTCGCTGACCGAGACCAATTCCAGTCTCGCGCCGGGCCACACTTCCCCTAATGCTTCTGTTACGAGCTTAAGCTTGGATGCTGACCGTTCATCCATGCACGAAACTAGTTTCACGTGCCCTTGAAACCAGCCGGCGTCATTAAATTGTGGCGAGGGTCCCTGGCTCTCGCTGAGATCCTGCAGGTAGGCATCTAGCAATTTCTGACAGATCAATCCCCACTTTTCGTGGTTGATTGCTCCGTCAGCGTTGCTGCGGTCAAGAACAGCCCTTATCAGCGGGTTTCTAGCAACCTCGCTGTAAGGTCTGTTTATGACCCTATTTGCCCCCTGTCTGGGACGCTTGCTAGTGGGCTGCGTACGTTGCTGGAGCGATTCATCCCCCGATCTTTGCCGTTTCGGCACAGATGTTGCGGCACCACCGTGGGAGGAACCTTCCAGCGCAGCTAAGTGGGCCCTAGCCCAGGCTAGCGAAGATTTTTCTTCACCAGTCATGGTCTCGGCCGGTTTGTTGCCTAACTGCTCGATGTAGCGTCGAGCAGCCCGTAATACGGAGAAGGCCTTACGTGACAGGAAACTCCGATCACGTGGTTGAGTCTCTGTTGTTGTTGTGGCAGATGAACTTGGCACAGTTGATACAACCGGCGCATCCGCTGTCATAGTTTGTGTGGGTGCATGTGGCACAGCTGGAATTGGTCCAGCCGGCGCACCGGGTTGTTGTTTGTTGGCAGGTGCATTGTGGCACAACTGAACTTGGTTCAGCAGGCGCACCCGCAGTAGATTTTAAGGAGGGTGCATGTGGCACAGCTGAGATTTTCCCAGCCGGCGCACCCGGTTTCAAGGCCACTGATTTGTCGTCAGCGCGGTTTTTGTGTGCAGCTGATGTACTTGGGCTTACGTCCAAGGACACGCTGCGCAGTAACCTTGCTTTTCCGAGTGGAATCGCAAGGGGTTTGGGACAGCCAGCCGGTACGGTTTTGTCCGCTCGGCTGCTTGCCCCAGATGTTTTTGTTTGTTTTGTTTTTGTTTTTATTTTTGTGTTGTTCATATAATTCCCACGAGTAAGCGCGTAAGGGGTTGGACCATCCATGCATGGACGGCGTACATGGATTGGGCGACTGACTATTACAACCGACCCGTGCCCTGGCGTCGGAGGGGAGCTGTTAGCGACTGAGTCTTCTTTAACCACTGACCAGCCATCCAGGACCTCGGCACAGCTGCCTACCACCTTGCCTTACAAGTGGGGTAGTTTTGGTCCGCGGGTCCTATACAGAAACAACACTACACAGGGAAGCGCGTCATTCCATTGGCTCCCAGTGGGCCCTGTGATCACCTGTAGGTGTATCACACGACTCGCAGGGTACCAACAGGCAGACTCCCAATCGAGAGCTCATTTATGGCGGAATGTCGGTCTCGAACGAGAGTACCTGTTTGGAGCACTCCCGAGTGCAGTGTGGGTACATTCCCTTGGCGTCAGGTGAGCCCTATGACCACCTAAAGGTGTATCATATGGCTCCCTTGACGTCAAAAGGCGATTCCCTTCCGAGAGCTCATTCATGGTGGAATGTCGATCGCGGTCGGGATTCGCTTTAGGAATGCCCCCTCTCGTATGGTTTCATCCGGACCAGACGGCAACCTAGTAGAGTTGCGCGCCTTTCCGGGGAGATACCATTTGTGAGATTGATTCATGAGTATAGGGCCTTGGCCAGGCTTAGCTCTGCGTGTTCCCCTGGTTTATTGAGACCACTCAGCCCTAGGACTGACCCGAGCCATGCCAGCGGCACAGGTAACCGCTTGTGCAGCGTATTAAGTGGGCCGTTGACATGCCTCCCCCTATCCGCCACCTGGGGACGCGCCCGATGGGAGACTACCAACTCCTTGTGTATGTCGAAGTCGAACCCGCTGCCACGACAGACCGTCACAGAATAAGGAAAACATATAGTTTTCCCCCTTCTGGGACATCCCACCATAGCCGCAAAACCCAGCCCCAACACACACAATTCGATTCATGTTCTATTTGTATTTTTACTTACATATTTTTGTTGATAAACAGTAACTTATCAAGATTTCGCTCAATAATATTGTGCGGCAAGCTTCTACATTAATACATATTTTAATCTTAAAATCATTTCGTGTTTTTTCGTGTCAAGTTTGCTCAACACGACACGACCCGAATACGAACGAAATAAGATTTTCTGTCACGAACACGACACGCGCCCATCTCTTATACATACCGATAACTTAATATAGAAACGCCCTAACTCGTTTGTTTTTTTAAATCGAGTTTTTTTTTGCCTATTTCGATACATTAGAGGTTCATCTATCGAAATAACTAACAACAATGCGATTTGAAAAAATAATGAGTTAGGGCGTTTCTATATTAGGGTAATGATACATGCTTATGTACACAACACAAAACTAAAAATTATTTCAGGTGTATTACGAGTGTTAAGTATCATTAATAATTCGCATTGAAACTGCGTATTTTTTTAAAGTAAAGTAATTTCACTAGTATTAAAGAAAACACCACATCACAAGTGCATACCTTAAGTTTGGGTCTGGAACCTGTCACTGAGTATTTCAATAATGTTACCGGTCCCTTTCATATAAAGTTGCGAAAGGACTAGCAACCGAACCTGTCATATGACTTGTCTTGTGACAGGTTCCCTTCTTTCTAGGGTTATCAAAGGTTTATACAACAAATTCTGTATGGAAATTTGTTTTTATAAACCTTCGATAAATTATTATGAATAATATAGCAAGTTTTCATTGGATGATATAATTTCGGTTATAAATTTATTTAAAAATATCTCACCGGTTTCGTAAGTATTTTAACTGGTTTATATGAAATATTTATATATCTATGCCTTAATTCATAAAAAATTTTTCTGACTTATAACCGACTAATAAAACAAATTTTCATACAAAAATTTCTTTTATAAGCCTTTTATTAATCAACAAATTTTTTACGAATAAGGTTGCTAATATGTAAAACAATAATAATTTGTTAAAAACCATAGCAAAAAGCAACAAACTGGATTACAGGGAAACCTAAATCTGAAATCTAAAACAACACAAAAATGTTCCCCAACTATTCGTTAAACTCATTCAATAATAATACAAAACTTAATATACAAATTCATGTTGTTAAAATACAAAATATGTACAAGTTCATGGCTAATATTTGGTTAATTTTTTGTACATAGTCCTCATTTTAAACTATTTTAAAATAACTATGTTTGTTAAATTTTCATTTCAATTCAAATAATTTTCGTGTCAATTTAGTAGATTTTCGAAATTATGTCGTTAGATTTCAATGGCAATTTGCACGGCTTTTTGCCGTATTTAAAAAACATAGTGTTCCCAAATATTGCAGAGAAAGCCGATTTCGCAAGAGTCTTTAAACGAAAACTGCAACAGGAAATAGTCTTGCGGATGCTGCAAAACTCCTTTGAAAACTAAAGTACAGCAGCTGCGTGATTGTTTTTAAGTTTGAGTATATGGCGTCAGACGCCAGAAAATAAACAGTTCTTCGTCTTTAAATATTTTAGTCGGACTTAGCTAGTTCTCCACTTCTTCGTTAGAATTACAGCTTAGAATAAACAGGGCAGCCCCTGTCTTCCTTGGATTCTCTAACAACTTTTTCACAAAGGCTTTAAAGTATACTTCTCGTAGGCTTAAAAAAACTTGTACACAAGGTGTAGGTATGACGTGTTCGCAAAGGTTTCGGAATACTGAGCTAGATTAAGGTCAATAAGGGTAATAAGACGATTTTTTTATATAGAGGTAGTAGACTGCAATTGAAATATTCTTGCTGTGTATCGGGGAAGAAGCATTGTGTATAAACATTATGTTTCATTATTCTCCAAACCATAAAAATTTTCATTAAGAACCAATAGTGCTAACTCAGTCACTAACTTTTGCGACTCCGATATATTCTTCCTTCCTGTTCATGGATTTGTCATGTTTTCTCCTAATTTTCGAAGACTTTTAACTAAAGGCATCACATCAGATATGTAGCAGTTACTTTGTTAATTGACTTTGTAGCTCCTTTGCGAAGTAACGCAACATTTTTACCATCTCTTTCATCATTATGCATTCTTTTTGTTTGTAAGTTCTACTTTGCATGTTATACGAGGTAGTCAAGCTTCTAGCAAACGTCTGTCAGTTATTGTTAAGCAGAAAAGAAAGAATTGAAAATTGTTCAGCAGTTTCTACAACTGACTACTGTTAAAGTTTATGAATGAAAAAAACTCGCCGACATCAATATATCGGTATCGGATGTATCCGTACTTTAAACTTATAACAGCACTCTATTTTGGTTGGGGGTTAAAAATACATTGAAATTGATTACTGAAGCCCTGAATCTTTCCTATGCGCATTTCACTGGTTGGTATTTTATCTATTTGTATATGGGCATTTACACAGAAAAGTCCACTTTTTGTCGGGCTACTTTACCAAGCAAATAAACCTCTAATTTTCACCCTTACGGTTTGACTTTTTCTTTTCTTTTGAATGTATAGCCAGTTACATTCTACATAAAGATAAAAACTGGTAAAAATATCAAAGTTTTTCTTTCAAAAATACCCTTAATTGCTTGGTAATGTGAAGCGACAAAAAGTGGACTTTTTGTGGAAATGCCCACATATACAAACTTTGGTCGATTTTTGTAAATCGAAAGTAGATTCACTTTCCAACTATTGATTTTTATTTAGTTGCTTAAAGAAGTTAAACTGTAAACTTAAAAATATACTTCGCACGCATACCGCTCATTCCTTCATAAATTCTTTCCATTGTCGTTCATGTACATACATACATACACATAGAACATTTTTCACCTAACAAATTCCATATTATCGTTTCAAAACGAATGATAAGATAACATTATAATAGCTATGTATGTATGTGTGTATGTAGAAGTAATTGTGGTATATGTAATAATAAGTAACACTAAATTTGAAATTAAATGTAAAAATAAATCTGCATTCTTTAGATGTGTTCTGTAGACTAACAATATTATGTATCACGTATTTGGTAATCACAATCAATTTAGTTTGTTTGAATTCATCATTAATTTTTAGTTAATTAAATGTCAATATTTTTATGCATTTTCTTTTCTTTCTTTTATTTTATGTACAAATTTTTTCTAAAAACAAAAATTTTGATGCGCTGCAATACGAAAAACATATTTTGTATTTTGAAAATTGATTGACTGCGTTTGTTTATTTTGCTGTGATTATTGTTTAACAAAAAAATAAATAAAAACAAAAATGTGAACACTATTTTTGTTGTATTATAACTAAATTTAAAATAAATTGCACCAAAACTCAACTTCCATAAATAAATAAATAAATAAACTTCATCAAATGGCATGCCTTCGTCTGCAAAAATATAAAATCAACTTAATAAAAAATATCACAAATGTAAAAAAAATGTTCAATAAATGTAAATACGAATGTAAAATTTTGTTAATATGAACGTATGTACGTACATTGTACGTACGTATCATCCAATGGAACGAATAATTCAACAACAAATCAACCACCAATTCTTGTGCTCACAATTGCCGCTGCTACTACTATCCTCTTGCTTCGGACTGTGCCATGGCCAACAATAAATACTGTTGTGTGGACACATTTATCCAATCTCTTAACTAATTCACCTTATTCTACTAATAATTACAAACATTTTAGTATCATTTCTCACATACAACTGCGAACTCCTACATCAGTGACACTCTTAACAATTCAACAAAAACTAACAGAAAATTGTTAAAAAAAAGCAAAATAAAAAAAAAACATGCCACAAGCAGAAGGTGGTTACATTTCCTTAGAGGGTAGTAGTGCCAACAATAATGGACAATCGATTTATCAGTCCACCACAGAGCCAACAGGACCCATTTCAGTGTTTGAATCCGTTAAACGGGCCATTGGTCAAGTTGTGGGCACAAATAATGGTCAAGATTCGGATGATTTGCTCAATAATAGTGGTCGTCAACCTGTTATAATTGGTTCAAGGTAAGCTTATTTGTTTTTCTTTTCCACTTTCATTTTCGTTTCCATGTCTATCTCACTGTTTCTGCGCTATTTCATTTTTACTTAGTTGCATAGTGTTTCCTATTGCTTCTACGCTTTATTTTATTTTTTATTTAGTTATTTTTTTTTTGCAAAAAAAGAGAGTGGTGCAAGTAATCATTCTGTCGTCCTTGGCAAGTATTGTTTTACTATTTTCGACAATTTTATTCCAATTTTAAAATTCGAATGTAAATTTTTCTGTGTTAATCTGCTTTTAGTTTTTAATACAACAAACACATCTTTAAATAAATACATAAACGTTTGTTTTCTATTTCATTTTCTTAATAATAGGCCCGTTCGAATACTCAAAATGTTTTATACATTTTTATTGCACACATACATACATACCTTCACATAAAATCACACAAATGCAGAGAGTAATGTGACAGCATAATGGCCATGTTTTCAAAAATCTTTGTTAGTAAAGTTCACCATAAAAAAATATATCGACAAACTTTTTTTATTTTTTATTGTTGTGTTGTGTGTGTGTGAGTGTTGTCCACGAACTTTTTGAACAAACATTCGTACAGCACTCACGGTAGCTGCTTCATTTCGTCCAAAATCTTTTTAAAACACTCGATTCACCCTCAAAAGTAACGAACGGATCTAAATTTAGTTCATAAATTTCTTCTATAATTTAGTTTCTACATCTTATATTTTTAATAAAAATTTCTTGCTATTCGATTAAGTTATTGTTATGTTTAATTACATTATAAGCAACAATGAAAATGCTTCGGAGATCGAAATAGGCGATCTTTAAATTACAGCATTTTTTGTATTCCTCGCATCATATTCCCGTACCGACCCTCAAAATCATAAAATAATTTATGAATTATTAATCTACACAAAAATACATACGAGTACATGTCTTTCGTTTGAGTGTATTTTTGTTGATGTTTATTTCAGGATACCTTACTGATATTGCCAGGATATTGGAAATTGTATGTTTTACTTTAGTCCTTAAACCAAAAAACTTGTAAAAAGAAAACTATTTTTATACTACTTGCATGTAAACATTTTTTGAAATTTCAAGTTTTTTCCTAAATATTTCATGACCCTCTCAATGGATTTCCAATTCCCATA
Source organism: Panzeria rudis (assembly GCA_956483635.1). Taxonomy (NCBI): domain Eukaryota; kingdom Metazoa; phylum Arthropoda; class Insecta; order Diptera; family Tachinidae; genus Panzeria; species Panzeria rudis. The sequence goes on from OY101450.1 coordinate 150,673,119, forward strand.
CAAAAAATTTTTCATTGAAATTTCTACTTTGTTATCGGAGAATTTGGTCGCTGGCCCTGGCATCTACTGTAGTTTTTCATTTTCAGTTTATACTAAATTCAATTAAACTTTATTTTTAACAAAATTATTTTAGTTACAATTTTATTTTATGTATATACATACTACGATTTTTAAATCTTGTTAAAATTATTTTTGGTGTGGTTACCAAGAGCTGTTATGTCTTTCTAGTAACTGTTCTGATGGTAGAAAAAATATGACGTTTTGAACTTTGAAAAACTGTGTGATAATTTTTGGATTTTACATGTACAAAATTTGACATTTACAAAAGTCGTGTTTAATTATGCTGACTTTAGACGACATGTTTTTACATATGGCTTGTTAGGTGTGTGAGACATATGTAACTTCGCATGTTTGTCAAAATTGTCAATTTACAGACGGTTTATAATATTTGCTTTTACACGTACATGTGCAATTACATCTGACATAACCTCTGAGTGTTCAAAACAGCTTAGTTTTTGCAAAATTTTCGTATATATATATAAAGCGCTCTTTGCTTTTTAATGTTTTTTCAGCCAAACCACACTTTTGGTAATTTAATACAGCTGATGTCAGTTACCTTGTCAGATGAAAATAGAACACGCTCTAATTGAAAATTTTTCATCTGACTTTGCTTCTGTAAATGTCATCTGACAATGTTTCATATGTTTCACACGGGATGTATCAATTTTGCAGTGGGAAATTTGACAAGTCAGATGTAAAATACATGTCGTCTAAAGTCAACATTAGCATAATAGTGGAGGGCCAATGTACGCGGCATGCGGCAGCGGGCGGCGATCAGCTGTTCCGTTTTCCGCTCGAAATTTTACTGCTAGGCAAATGCACGCGGCAAATGAACGCGAAACAAATGTCAGACACAATTCACAAATCACTTTGAACACATAAAATTTAATTTAAATATTAAATAAAAACTTTTGTTTCAATAAAAACTAAATTGTGTTTGTAAAAAAAACTATTATTTATTCAAATAAAATTTAATTTATGTATTTTATTTGTCAGATAACAATAATTCCATATGGCAATGTCGTTTCAAGCGGCAAAGAAAAAAAGTTGAACAAAATTCAACTTTGCCGCGTGGCCGCTTCTCACAGCACTGCCAAATCAAATTAATTATGATATGCCAAACTTTTTGTTTGAATATTTTTTGAATTACACCATCCTTTTATAAACTGGCAATACTATCGCCGCCCTCTGCCGCATGCCACTTACATTGGTTCTCCACTATAAGGCGTGAAGTTAACAAATAATTTTTTAATGGCGGTAACCCACCATTGAAATGATTTTTTTTTTAATTTTGCAAAGTTTTAAGGACTAAAGTAAAAACACACAATTTCCAATATGCTGTCAATACTAGTACCTTACCTGAAACATACATTAACAAAATTACAATCGAAAGATATTTTTTTGTAGATTAATAATCCATACATTAGTTTGTAATTTTGAGGACCGGTCCGGAAATATGATGCAGAGTACAAAAAATATGAAACTAAAAAAGCCACTCTAAAACTAGAGCTAATTGGACATTTTTATTGTGATTTATCAATTCAGCAGATGAAAATACATAAAAATTATCTATTTTTATCTCTGAAGCATTCAAAAAGTTCAAAATTGTTGTCCAGTGCTATTAATATATTGTTAACAATGTAATTCATTTAAAAAATATCAGAATTAATATTTTATGCGCATGGCAAGAAACATATTTTCATCGGGATTTAAGAAAAAAAGCGACCCTAGAATTTATTTATTGTTATTATGAATTCTTTAGTATGCATCTACATTCATATTACATATGCACAGCAAGATTTTTTGCCGAAATCGTTCTAAGTTCGGTCCGAAAACGGAATGAAAATCATATGAGTGCTTGATAAGAAAGCCGACCTTTTTGTCTGAAGAATTTCTAACAATTTTGTAGAAATGTCTCAGAATTCTGTACGTATTCTGAAGAATTTTCTTTGAATTTTCAACAAGTCTGAGTTAAAATTAAAATTTTTTCAGAAATGTATATAATTCGCACATAGAATCAAAAAGTTGTAAGTCTTTTGTGACTCTTCTTGTGTCAAGCATTTATCTGCTGCGAATGGCAGATCATCAGAAAACATACATGTACCAATATTTTATAAGTTTAAAAATTCAAACATTTATACACCAACTCTCAAGAAATAAATGAGAATTAATCGTAGGGTAGAAAATGTTCCGACTATTCTGTTAAACGTCTTAAAGGAAACTAAATCGCCTTTCCGTAATGTACAGACTAGTCTGATATTAATGGGATAATATTGTAGAAATTATGCAGAAATGTCGTACCAGGAAATTGTCCACTATTCCGCTAATGTCTAACTGAATTTTAGATAGCTCACTTGATTCTCTCGTAGTATGCAGTTCAGGTTAGGAATTTTGCATTTATTTCTACACGGAAAAATACACGTGTAGAATTTTGATTGCGAACAAACAAATTTATATATATTTTTTAATTTACAACACACAAAAACACTAAAAATTAAACTTATTGTTATAACATGCCTGTAATAGACAATAAATGCCAAAATTCCGTGTACTTTTCTTTTGGAACTGCGTACTACTAAACCGAAATTTCTTTAAGAAATTTTCCAACCTGAATTTCAGTTTGTTTTTTTTACACATACTTCTTATGACAGCCTGAATTTCAGGCAGAGGTGCATACTACGACGATTAAAGCTTCAGATATTTTCTTACGTCAGACATGTCGGCAAAAAATGTTTACTGGGTGTAGTGCACATATATATATTTTTTTTCTTAATTAATATTTATACATTTAAGTAAATTGATAACTTCAATTATAGCGTCAAGAATGTTCGGGATTCAACTAGTTAAAATCAGTTAAACTTAAGCTGCAGACTGTTGAGATTTAAACAAAAACATCAACAGCAATAAGAAAAGCAGAAATTGGGTTGAAAAGGTATCAAAACAAAAAATGATAAAAACCTGTTCAGTTCTTTCCTTTATTTGAATGATGAAGGGAGTGGGGCATAGAGAGAGACTGATGTAAACAATTTGAATCCGTAGTTACAACTTTAATGCGTCATTCAGGGAAATCAAAGATATAAAATATGGAAATAAATGCACAATGAATATTTTACTTCATGTATTTATGCACGATATGAGTGTGTGTGTGTGTTGTGTATATGTGTATTTCTATGTATATATGCATGCAAGAAGTAAATAAATAAGATCAACTTCATAATTTGAATGGAATAGAAAACTTAGTTCATTTAAATTTTATTGACCCATTAAGAAATTGACCCACTTATGATATATTTAAAGTTTTTCTTTTTATTAGAAAAATGCTCTTTGTAAATTTGCCAAATTTTTAAATATGTAAATTATAGATATTTTTTTGGCTGATAACTTATAAGTATGTACATATGTATGTAATAATAAAACTTGTATTTATATATTTACACCATACATGGGAGTAATTCATTAAACTGACCAATTAATTGTCGATTTCAATAGCATTGATTAATAAGTAATGCTAATTAAATATTTGGCATTACCATTATTTTAAACAATTATAGTGCTTTTTATTAATATGATTATTTCGAACGTATTTGCTTTGTGAATCTAAATTGATTATTAGGCTAAGGTTCGTAACGTTATATTCAGAAAGAATTGGGTATGATTAATATTCCAAGGAACAATGGAAAAATTAACATCAACTTAATTTTTCAACGTACACAGTAGAACAGAGTAGCGCCACTTTCGGAAGCCGCTACACTTCCATCGTCAGTGCTCACGTGTATTTGCTATCACGACTTGTCAGGTGGCTCTGTTGAATGTGATTTTAATTCTTATATATACAACTTTTTCGCGAAAATTGAATACGAGAATTAAATCACTCTCAAGCTGATATTAAAGTGCACTTTCCCAGCGTTGCCATCGGTTTATTTTTCTTCATTCCCATTTTTCTGATTTTTGTTCTACTCAAGACAAACTTTTTTGGTTTGATTTTATACTTAAGTATATATGAACATGTAAACATGTGAAAAGCTCAAGCCAGTAGCTAATTGTTTTATTAATATGATTATTTCGAACGTATTTGCTTTGTGAATCTAAATTGATTATTAGGCTATAGTGCTTTTTAATGGAAAGATTTCATTACTAAATATTTAAAAAACTAAATCATTATCCAAATTGATTATTAGGCTAATGTTCGTAACGTTATATTCAGAAAGAATTGGGCATGATTAATATTCCAAGGAACAAGGAAAAATTCACATCAACTTAATTTTTCAACGTACACAGCAGAACAGAGTAGCGCCACTTTTGGAAGCCGCTACACTTCCATCGTCAGTACTCACGTGTATTTGCTTATCACCACTTGCCCAATTCTTTCTGAATATAACGTTACGAACCTTAGCCTAATAATCAATGTGGATTCACAAAGCAAATACGTTCGAAATAATCATATTAATAAAATCATTATCATTAACTCTGTAGCTTGGTGCTAAAAGGGCCAGTGTCGATCTTTTGCTGTTTTGAGTTAATAATTGCATTAGGTTTCTGTTCTTATTCTCTTTTATTTAGCTGAAACAGCCAATGTCTAATGTAACCCAGAACGGTTTCATAAGGGTTTTGCTTGCCAATGTCACTATGAACTCATATGTAAAACATAAACTTAAATTGCCTTTTTCTCAAAACTCAATATTTTGACATTGGCCCGTTTAGCACCAAGCCACAGAACTAATGCTTAGAATTTCTCTAAACATTGTCATTCTGTAAAATCACTCGCACAATATTTTTTTTTGAAATTAAAAATGGTTAGATTTTGAGTGATTGTGAAAATCTCGACTCGAAATTAATTACAAAATGAAAAAAAAGATCCGAAAAATGGCCTGGCATAAACGAACGATTTCATTAGACCAAGAATCAAAAACAATCTCATACATATGCACAATTTGTACATGTACATATATGCAAAATTCGAGCTTACAAAGTTCCGAAAATTAGCGAAAAATTTTATAATTGAAAAATAACTTAATAATTTATAAAAAATCGCAAAAAATATAAGGAATGAAAAAATTTGGAAAAAGCTGCGAAAATTTGCAAAAACTGGCTAGTATCTAGGAAATAGCAAAGTCTAATATTTACTAAAAATCGGTAAATTTGCAAAAAAGCTGAGAACTGGCGAAAAATTCACTTTTATCGCGAAAATTTGCGAAAAATTGCAAAATTGTAAGATAGTCCTAACATTGCTTGAAAAAAGCTGAAATTGTAAGGAATGCTAATAATTCAGAAAAAAATGGCGAAGATTCACAAACACCTGCTAATATCGAAGAGATAGAATAGTCTGAAATTTATTAAAAATCGGTAACCTCTAATGAAAGCCAAAATACTGAAAAAATCATTTCTATCGCGAAAATAGCGAAAGTCGCGAAAAATTGCAATGTTGGAAATAAGCCCTAAAGTTTTAAAAAATCGTTAAATTTGTAAGCAATGCCAAAAAAATCGGAAAAAATCGCCATGTTAGCAATTTTTTTTCCAATTTTGCTGAGATTTCGGCATTTCCTAATATTAGTGACTTTTAATGAATTTTAAATGATTTTCGGATACAGGAGGAAGCCGTTGATTTATTTTTGCATAATTTTGCATTGCCATACCAAACAGGGCTGTCAGATTTTTTCTGACCTATTTCGTCAAATTGATTTTAAATATTGCCAAAAGCCGCCAAAATGTGTTTTAGTTAGTTTTTCCTAATACATATTTTGTAATAAATTTGGTTTTATAATAATATATAATGTATAAGTTTTTTATAAAATAATCGTATAAAAATTTAGCAGACAATCGCCAAATGTATAAATAAAATCGCCAAAAACTATTTGATGTGAATTTTTCTCTTCAAAATTCAAAATCCATTAATGACTGTAATTAATGAGAAAAATCATTAAAATCACATTGTTTTAATTTTTTCAGGCAAGTTATTGTTGGGATTTAACTCTTCCAACAAAGTAATTTTCCTGAATTATTAAAATTTGTAAGTTAAATTTTGTTGAAAAATAGCCATAAAAGTCGCCAACAAATTTATTTATAGCCAGAAAAATCGCCATGTCGCCAAGTCAAAGTTTTTGACACCAAGCATGTTGAAAAATCACCGCGTTTGGCGAGAAATCGCCATATCTGAGAACCCTGATACCAAATATTATTTTACTTTTGTAATATTTGTTCTCATTTGTTTTGCATCAGCTCATTTATTTCTCAAATAGCACACTAACATACGAGGGAGGAATCGCTCCAAAAGTAAAATTTTTTAGTTATTCAACTTCATATATATTTGTATCTATATGAACAATTATTTTTTCTCCAATTATAATTGGTAGTTGATAGATTTCATTGTTTTTTCATTACAAGTACTTAAAAAATTATAACTAAAATAAAAGCCTTGTCATATATTGGTAGTTGAAACTTTTTTCATTTTAACTACGTAAAATAATGCCAATGAAAATTCAATGCCAATGAAAAAGTCCCATGTATGATTTAAAGATGTATGTATGAATGTATGTATGTATATCTTGTACATATTTATGTATGGATGTATCTAAGTAGATCAAAAATATAATGAACCCAGGACAATTAAAATTAAAATACATACTAAAAAATGACCCTGCACATAATTTAAATATGTAAGTATCTATTGATTGCTTCATATTGCTGCAAGAAAAAATATAATTGCGCTGTCAAATGGAAATGCCAATACAAACATATTTTGCAATTTATAAAATGCATTTCAAGGTGTTGAGGTAAATAGAAATTGCATTTTATTTGAAATTATGAATTGGCTTGACTCTGAAGTTTATAACAATTATTTAAAAAAAAATTTTATATTTATTTAAACATTTTGTAATGTATTTTTGTTTTTTAAATTAGTAATAACTGCGTTTGCTCATGTTTGTGTACAGTGGTAATTATTGTAGATTGAGAGATCATATTTATGGCAACAAACACAACAGAGTCAAATACGAGAATCATGATTTTTATCATTTTAAAAATAATTCACAATCCTTTTCCAATCTGAAAATAAATTGATGTTCCTTTGAGTATGAATGTTTAAGAAGTCGTGCTTTATCAATTTGATATCTAAGGTTATTTTCAAATTACATACCTATCGAACCTTTGTTGTAATATAGTCATAAATCAAAAAAACTTGTTTTGTAGAAAACGAGTTTGAAACTTTTGAATTTACTAATAACTTAAAGGTAAAATAACATATTTTTCTTCAACCAAGAGTATATAATATATTTGAACGAAATTTTTACGCAATATGAAGAACGATATGACGATTAATTCTGATTATTATCTCAGAAATCAAATTTTTTGAGTTATGACTCTATTGCAGCAAATGCTCCATATGTACTGTTGCACCATAAATTCACCTTACTTTTTTTCCCCTTAAATGTTTTTTTACTTAATTTGATTCATCGGCCATGTTCTGTATTTCAGGTGAATTTAAAATGTGTTGTTGTAATTTAATATTTATAAAAACAATGCTTTGATAATTCCACACATTTCAATTCCACATGAAATACAGAACATGGCCGAATGACTCCAATATTTAAATAAAAAAATGTTTTCGGGCTTAAAGGTTCAATTAGACGTGCCATAATCATAACCATAGAAAATAGCTTGTCGAACCAACCTTATGTACAATAATGTAATTGATTGTATGTGACTTGCCACAACGCCATAGCCATACCCATAACCATAGAAACCAATTGAATTTTGGTTTTCTGCCATAATCATAAGCTGAGAGAACGAATTTATTGTATATTTTTCTGTTTTGTTTTAATTTTTTATATTCGACGAATTTTCGATATATTTTCGCTTGTGCTTCTCTGTATATTCGTAGATTTTAGTTTTTAGCATATTTTCTAATAAAATGGATGAAAAAAAAAACTGCTTATGGTTAAGGCAAAACTAATCGAAGGCAGTAAGTATGGTTACGGCTATGACCACGGTTAGGGCTATGGTTTTATGGTATGGAACGTCTAATTGAACCTTAAGAAATAAATAAATTTCACGTAACATTTCACATCTACATTCCACATAATATTTGTTAACAACGTTTGAGAGTAATTTGTAAGTAAAAGTTTTTCGATTTCATGAAAAGTTCCCTTTTTTAATTGATGACAGAGGACGGTCGTTACGAATGAACATATCGTGGCCACATATAAATAAATGCAAAATAACTTAGTGTTTTAAAAAAAATGTTAATTGTAATTTAAATGTAAAAATAACTCTTACGAACTATTCTCGCACATAAGCGTTAATTAAATCTGTTAAAAAAACGAAAAATACTTAATTTATCGCTTCCACAATACTCTTAACTCGTGTATATTCTATTAAGATAAAAAATAAAATAAAACAAAATAGTTTTATTAATAATAAAATGTGTACACACAAAGATTGAAAAATGCTACTGACATTTATTCTAAAAATTATTAAAAGTTAATTTCTTCAGGGGCCATTCACGAAACGATTTTTAGAAAATTTTCACTATAATTTATCTAAACCGTAAGAAATCTTTAACCCACCCTCGGAGCGTTACGTAATATGTGAATAGCCGCTTAGTACTCTGCGGGAAATTTTGTACCAATTATCTTTAATGTACTTGCGCTATCACTAGTGAAAATGGGAGTGGTACAAATATTCCTGATTCGTGAGCGGTGAAAATAGAACAGATCACTTAACTAGAACAAAAATGTTAACAAAACACCCTCACTGTACAAGCAGATTTTTTTAAATCAAAAATATTTGTTTAAAGTACAGTAATTTGACTAGTATTAGAGAAACCACCACCACAGGACAATAACTTATCACATAGTATCTTAATAATTATGTCATATAACCCCGTACAATGACAACGCCATGTAAAAGTGACAGGTACCTCTCATATAAAGTTCCAGTACTCGAATCGGTTGCTAGTCCTTGGGAACTTGTCTTGCTTCAAGTCGATTGGTTACACCTGATCTTTCCTTGTTCATAACATCTTAAGAACTGCATGAGTCAACATAACGTCGAAATTTCCAATTAGTATAATCAAAGCTCAAAAGAGACCATCCAATGGACGTTTTTTCGATTTTACTGTAAATGTAGAGAAAATTCGAAGATAGAAAGTTGCTAAAATAAAGTGTTTGCCATCAGTTTTTACAAACACTTGTAGAATGTGAAAGATATTTTGCGGCAAATAAATAAAAGAACTGGAAAGGTATTATTAAATAAATAAAAAATATTTTCAATTACAAAGGCATTATCTTTCAATATTGTTTTTCAGGATTTTAAAATCGCGGAATTCCTGACATCCCGTTTCAGTATATCTGTACTATCCCTAAATCCCGAAACTCGAGATTTTTAAAAACACTTCCCTATTAGCATTTCTATTTATGATATAAACTCACTAGTAGTAGACAAACGTCCTTCATTATGAAGCATCATGGAAATTTTTTGACATCGTAACTACTGGTCATTAACTTTTTGTTGTCGGAAAAATCGATTTTTATATTTTTTCTAATGACACGATTTACAATTTATTACAGTGAAATTCTAGGCAAAACATCATATACACAATACATAGACAAAATGTTAACTACTGTAACAACAATTTAAAGAAAGAAGTAAGCCAAAATAGTGGTGTTTAGTGTGGATAATTGAGTTAAACAACGATATGATTCTTATAACTGCATTAGATTCGTAATATTCGTAAGTTGCTGTTTGATTATGGCCACCTCAATCATATCTTTTCTTTGCGTGCAATGTCTGTAACTATAATTGGACAATATATTTGGGACTATCATCGTTCCAAGCGCAGCAATTCCTTTTATTGGCATGCCCATTAATTATTTGCAAGAGTGTTTGCCAACCGAGAACTCTTAAATCGCCTATCAGTGAAAACAGTGTTGCCAATTTAAAGCATTCCATCTACAGAAAAGATACCTAAACCACCCGAAGCATATTTATTTAATTTTAAAATTCCTTGTTTACGTTCATTTATTATGTATTAGCAACCTGCAGTCATGTAAGTGGAGCAGATTTTTGCACATTATAGAAAACTACTCGTATGTAATTTGTTGTTAAGTCGTTAAAAGTAAATCTTGTGCATTTTGCTCTTTTGAGTTGAAAACATTAAAAATTGTTTTGCTTTAGTCCTTTTTATTTGTAAAGCGAACCAAGTTTACGAAGCCATTGTACGATTACTAAAAGTGAGGTTAAGGGAATACGTCATAAATGTTGGTTAAAAGAAGGTTACCATGGAGCTTGTGCAAAACATTGTGTTTTACATCATTTTTTTTTCTTTTCATACCCGTAGTAAATGTTTTTGTATTTTTTAGCCATTGGACAAAAGTTTAGGTTTGATTTGATGGCGTATTAGTGGCGCCTTTAGTCTGCTTTACTTTTATGAACTATAAAATCCGAAGCAAAGGAAATAAGGACATTTTGTTAGTGTTTCAACTGTTAACACATACACTGCCGCTCATTTGATTAGGTTTAACATTTTAACAATACTTTTTAGCAGTTCTCTCAAAAACTATTGCAAAAAGTACTAATAATATTAATAAAGAATATTTTGTACGTGAAATCTGTGCAAAAAAAGCGCGAATATTGTACCGTTATTGAAATACTTTCTGCACAAAAATTTTTCTCAAAAAACGGTGCCTTTTTACTTTTGCAACCTAAACATTATAACTTCACCGCGAATGGTCAGTTTCTAATAAACTTTTGAGCTTTCTAAGACTTTAATACGATTTTCAATTTAAATGGATGGAAATCTTTATCTGAAGGGTCGCAATTATTGATTAATACAATTTTGCCAAGTATTCCCAGTTTATTTTGGTCCAGGAATTTTTAGTGGCATCAATCTTGGCCTTGGAATATGAATTGGCGCATTTTCGCTATGGAAACTTTAGGTAAAGGATCCAAAGATGGTGGTGACGAATGGAAACGTTTTTGCTAGGACTTCTTCCTCTGAAAAGACCGCAACCTTGAGACAATTTTGCTTGCGCAATGGGTTAAGTGGTGCTTTTTTTTTGACATTTCAATCTTCTCAAATGGTTTGCATTATGTACTATGTTTTACAGTCTAGCTTTAGTGCAAAAATTTTTTTTTCAATTTTTGACGCTAAGTCCTATGAATTGTAAGCATATCTAACGATTGCTCGTCTTTCAACTCCTTATGTGGCTCCATAAGTGCCTCTTTTTATGTTCCTTCCATAGTTAGTCTCATTTCGTAAGAAACTACTTACACAATTTTGACTTTGATGAACTATTTCTTTTTTTGCTATTTTATCGCGAGCAAGACCGTCTTCAACATAAATCCTAATTTTAACCCTTTCAGCTTCAGATAACGATTTTCCTCGAACCATTTAAATTGCAAATCGTTCAAAAGATTATTAGAAACGGACCATTCGCGGCGCAGTTATAGTGCAAATTAATACAATTAATCATAAACTTATTCTGATGAGCCAAAAAAAAAATGGCACCATTTTTGGAAAAAATTTGTTGTGCAGCAAGTATTTAAATAACGGTACAGTATTTCCGTAATTTTTTTTTGCACAGATTTCACTTACAGAATATCCCTTAAAGCGGACTTACACAGGGCGACTTTTGTTGCGCAACTTTTGATTCAGCTGGGAGAAAGACAGTGAAAGCAACACAGTCTTTTTTTGTCTTTCTCACAGCTGAATTGGAAGTCGCCAGCGACATCACCCTGAATGTTTTTGAGAGAACTGCTAAAAAGTTTTGTTAAAATGTTAAACCTAATCAGATGAGCGGCAGTGTACATATGTACTACTACATACAAAGTTTAAAATAACATAGTATCTTTATAATTTGCAACTGAAGAGTATGTAGGACGAAATAATGAAAACAAATAATTTCTGTATTTTTTCAAAAGTCATCGTCATCCTCTTCGTAGGCCTCCGGCATTGCGGTTGACTCATTTGATTGTTCGTATGTTAAGTTGCTCGTTCGTGAATTTACATTCACGCGAAAACAAATATGCAGCAAATATCCTTTGAATTTGTCCACTTTAAGTTTTTTGTCATTCATTTCATTTTGCTGTTCATTAGAGTAGAGCGTTAGAAGAAACAGGATTATAGTTTGAAGTCCTTTTACTTTATTGGAAAATTTTATTCATTATCTATTTGATTCCCATAAGTTTTGTTCTTGTTGTTGTTGTTTAGATGTAAGTATGTAAAATGTATTATATGTGAAATTTTTAATGTGCATGTGTGTAATTTTTTCCCTTCTATCATTATTTAACGTCCTTAAAAATACATATTATTTTCCTTTTTCATACTTTTATTTAGTTTTTATTAATAAATTAAGGGATTTTTAAGATTTTTAAAGAAAATTAAATCGAAGTTACAAATACCAAATAAACAGAACGTAGAAGAAAAGCAATAAAAATTACAAAAACCGCTTACATAACAAAAAAAAAGCTGCCTAAAAATAATTAAATATTAAAATTGATTGGCATTAATTACTGCTTTGTGCTTGAAGTAACTTAAAATTTATTGCATAACACTTTGTGTGTAATATTTTATATTCTCTCTCCTACAGCTTTGAGTGAAAAAAAATTTTTTTTTGCTTTTGATACAACTACATACACATGGCTTTTAAAGTTTATCAACTTCGATTTAATTTTCTAAATTCTTTAAAAAAAATTGTTCACATGCGACTTTTTTGAAAGTTTAGCAATTATTTTAATTGTACGTTATCGCATTTGTACGTACTCTTTGATCAGTTTTTCTCTTTTGTGCTTGCATGATCATGACATTTATTTCAGAGATCGGGATAAAACGGGTAAGACACTCCACACCAAGATGCCATCAGCACCTACACACACTGCCGAGGAGGCCCGTCTACTTGGGTAAGAATATCAAAGAAAATAGAAAATAAATAAATAATTAAAGTGTATCCTTTGAGTAAGAATCTCAACAATCCCTTTATTTACCTAATTGCATTTTGCTTCTTTTATAAAACCGATATTTCTGTTTTGAATATTTGTTTTTTTTAGTTTGTGATGAATGAATTACTAAAATAAAAAAAAAATATTAATATTTTCAACGGAAACAAGTATTTAACTTAACAAATTATTTCTAATTGATATGAATTGTTAGAGTATAATTATTTTTTTTAATCTGTAAAAACCGTTATTATGCATTTTGATTTAAAGAAAAAAAAAAACATCTTAGTTGTAGAAAAAAAAGTATTTCAGTAGACCATTATATCATAATTGCAAATAATTTTTAGAATTCAACAAAATCCTATATACATATGTAGACGTATTCATACCAAATTCCAACAATAATTTTCAGTCACCCCGAATACAACCTTTAGGTTAAAAAAGGAAAAAAATCCAGAACTACGATTTTGTTTTTTTTTTTTTAATTTTACTAGATACCAACTCAGATGTAACTTATTTAAATACGATACTTACGATAATTTCATTGAATTAAATTGGATTCTTGTTTTACATTTATATGTCCGTATGTATAGAACAATGCCTGTAGATCCCATGGACGATATTGAGCTGCGTTCGGTTCAACTGCAATTCCCTCATGCCCGTGGCTCTATTATAGATGCTTGCGACCAGAGACGCATTCCAACTGATAAAGGTGATGTTTTGGTAGCCATACAAGGAGATACAACGAAGCCGGCTATTTTAACTTATCATGACTTGGGATTGAATTGTAAGTTATTAGATGCTTCAAGTTTTTTTCTGCAATTAAATCTAATCATTCTTAATTGCTTCGAATGAAGATGCAACTAGTTTTGCTGGGTTTTTCAATTATCCTACGATGAGAGGTTTACTTGAAAACTTTTGCGTTTACCATGTAACTGCACCAGGTCAAGAGGAAGGCGCACCAACTTTACCGGAAGAGTAAGTAAAATTAAAAAACCATATGTGCAAAATTGGCTTATATTGTTATCAAAGCAAAATAATAGAAAATTTAAATACATCATATGATACGAGTATGTACATACATATATATATATATATATATATATATATATATATATATATATATATATATATATATATATATATATATATATATATATATATATATATATATATATATATATATATATATATATATATATATATATATATATATATATATATATATATATATATATATATATATATATATATATATATATATATATATATATATATATATATATATATATATATATATATATATATATATATATATATATATATATATATATATATATATATATATATATATATATATATATATATATATATATATATATATATATATATATATATATATATATATATATATATATATATATATATATATATATATATATATATATATATATATATATATATATATATATATATATATATATATATATATATATATATATATATATATATATATATATATATATATATATATATATATATATATATATATATATATATATATATATATATATATATATATATATATATATATATATATATATATATATATATATATATATATATATATATATATATATATATATATATATATATATATATATATATATATATATATATATATATATATATATATATATATATATATATATATATATATATATATATATATATATATATATATATATATATATATATATATATATATATATATATATATATATATATATATATATATATATATATATATATATATATATATATATATATATATATATATATATATATATATATATATATATATAAAGTAAATCATTTAGGAAGTATATGATCAGAATTTGGAACGACCTTTCCGTCATACGACGTCGAATTTGGTTGAAATTCAAGAGAACACTGAAGATGACACATATCCGAAACCGGTCTGGTTACACGAGTTTACGAAAGAACTAATCTCAAAAAAGAGACATTTTGTAAGCAATGTTTTTGGTAGAAGCGTTTTCTAGATATTCGCTAAAAACTTTTTTTTTTGAATTTTTGTAGCTATTTCCAAAAATCTTAAGAACTGTTCCCATGAATTATATAAACTTTGCATTGTATCATAGATATGTTTTTCGTTTGTATACACTGTGTTGATCGAATGAAAATTCATTAAGTTACAGAATTTAAGATTTGAAGAATTGTGATTTTTTTACGTTCATACAAAATTCACTATTTTAAGTGGCTCCATTAGGCAAACAAATATTCAAATTTTTTTCACCCATATCTGAAAGAAAATTTTGTTCCAAACGTATTAAGCGTAAAATTGTAAACATCGGACAAAAAATGTGAAAGTTGCAACATGTTTAGTGTAAACATCCGAATTTGATTTAATTTGAGTATATGAATTTGAATTTTCATAAAAAAATTTTTGTCTGTATGAGTATAAGAACAGTCACAGCGAGAAGAATGAAAAATCCCTTAGAAATAAATAAGCCATTTCTAAATAGATAATCCGATCAGTACATGGATGCAGCAGAGGAGTTTTCCTATTGCACTTAAGAAGATAAGCTTCCCATATTGCCCAGGATCAGAGATATGAAGTCTCCAAGTAAGGCACTTCGGCCATGTAAAGTTTTTCAACGCTTATCATTGTTTCTTTCCTGTCCGATTTCAAAAATTGTTTGTATCCTTATAGCCCTAATAAGGTTCTAAAAACATCTTCTATTTTCTATAGTTAGTGAGGTATACTCACTTGAAGACGATAGTAGATCCAAATAGCAGCCAAATGCCACAATTAATTCAGCAGAGTCTATTTGGGATCACGCAGACTAGAGATGGTCTAACGAGGTCTCCTATTCAACATCGGGCTAATACGGGCCGAGGGACACCTCGTGTGAAACCATGTAAACTTTTGGCGGTAATTACAGCGCATTGTTTTACAGCTGAGCATGGTAGAAGATTGAATCTACCGTATAACGACTTCAGTAAAGGGCGGAGGAGGAGAAAGAGAACTGTTTTATAGCTGCGCATGGTAGGAGATTGAATCTACCGTATAATGTAAGGAGGAGCAGGAGGAAGAGAATGTAGATCATCTTTTCTGTCCCTGCGCTGTGGTAGATTAGTAGAACGTTTAATTTCAGTTACATTATATATCACATTAATGTATAAAAGTAAATATTTTTGCTCAATTATTTTAATTTAGGGTATATCTAATTACAAGCAATTTTAATTGGAAATATCTCAATGACACATTATATGTAATTATAATTGAAATGTCATTGAGATCCTCCAAGTGTATCTTTGTAATGTTGAAATAGATCTTCTTAAGTTTCGCTATAAATACGTTTTAACAAAGCATGCATCTTTCTTTGAGTTTGAAAGTTGCAAAATTATTGTAATCCAATACACAATAAAAATATGTTTTATATTTTTAGTTACATTTATCCTACAATGGATGAACTGGCCACTCAGTTGCAATTCGTTTTGTCCCATTTTGGTCTCAAGTCGGTTATTGGCTTTGGTATTGGAGCTGGAGCAAATATTTTGGCACGCTTTGCACTAGCTCATCCCGATAAAGTAGGAGCAATGTGTTTAATCAATTGTGTATCTACAATCAATTGTGTATCTACTCAATCAGGATGGATTGAGTGGGGCTATCAAAGTTTTAATGCCCGCTATTTGCGTACTAAAGGTATGACTCAAGGTGTGATTGACTACCTGATGTGGCATCATTTCGGTCGTAATCCTGAGGAACGTAATCATGATTTAGTTCAAATGTACAAACAGCACTTTGAACGTGGTATTAATCCCACCAATTTGGCCATGCTCATCAATTCTTATATTCATCGCAACGATTTAAACATTTCACGTACACCGCCTGGTACACCAGGAACTGAACCCTCTGCGGCAACTTTAAAAATGCCGATTATGAATATAACTGGCGCCTTGTCACCTCATGTAGACGACACTGTTACATTCAATGGTCGTTTGGATCCAACCAACTCGACATGGATGAAGGTTTGTTTGCTTTTAATTTTTAATTTTAATTTCAATATTTTCACTTTTGCAATTTTAATTTCATTTTGCCATTTTAAGATATCGGACTGTGCAATGGTCTTAGAGGAACAACCAGCTAAGTTGGCCGAAGCCTTTAGGCTTTTCTTACAAGGCGAAGGCTACGGTAAGTGCTAGACAAGATGTCTAATGACAATTTAGTTCTTTTTCCTCTCTAGTAAATCGATTAATATCGTACACAACTACAAATTTATACAAAACAAATTTATATATCTTAACAAAAATATAAATACATATTAAATTCACAAAAAAGAAATCGCAAAACAAATCGTTCGTACAAGCAATATTTTATAATTAAATCATTTTATTTCGAAATTGTAAACTAATTTTAGTCAAAATTTAAAATTTAAAATATATACAGAACATTTTTCTCATTAGTCGTTATCGTATTCATTTGCAAAAAAAAATTCCATGTTTTATTTTTTCTTCTTTTTCTTCAAGCACTTGTAATTAAAATTCTTTATGCCTTTTTTACTTCTTTTTTTTTAATAATAGATATTGCCTGTGAGATGTTTTCATAAAACTAATTTATATATTTTCCATTAAGTATGTTGAATTCAATAAATCAATTCACAGCCTGTTGTAGGTGTTGTAGATCGTATAAATGTTGTTCGTAATTCTGTAATTCGATACGAAAAGAAAACTGTTCGAACTTCTATCTTATTTACATTGTAATTTGAAATCATTTGTTTTCGATTCGATATACAGAGTAAGCCCCCTGTTTCTAAACAAATGTTTACTCAGAAGTTACCACCAATATATACACATCCGATCTACAACACATACAAGAATTTGTGAATTGGCCAAATAATTTTATTATATTTTGGTTTTTAGCCAAGAGAGACTAAAATTTTTAAGAATAATGCCATAAATTGACTTCGAACTTAAAGGCTTCGCTAATTGTGAATAAGCAGCCTGGAACTCATTAAGAATAGGTTCATGAAAACGTAATAAAATCGTTTTGTTCGAAAAGTATTTACATATTTTTATTACAAATTAAACATATCGATAAAAAAGTTGTATATTTTACCGCCGTATTAAAAAAAATGGTTTGCTATTTTAAGAAACGTTTGTGTTAAAATTTTGTTTTACAATTCATTTAAAACCCATGTTAGTTTTAAACTTTTATTCGAACGTTAAAACCACGATTTTTATTCTATCACTAGTTTCTAATTTCCTAACGGCGTTGACAGACATTCCATTTTCAGCCATCATCTTTCCTGCATATTATTTCTTCGATTGAATTAATATACACAGCTTTTCTGTCATTGTGCCTATATTGTTCTTGCTAGACATGTTTGGATCTTTAACATTAGATCGATAACATTGAAAATGGAATATAATTTGTCACCTCTGGCTATCAAAAACAACTGGCAATTTTTCATGGCGCTGGAGACGCATACAAAAGTAGAAAGTAAACCTACTTTTCGCGCTAGACGTGTCTACGGGTTTTACGTTTTGTGCTATGTAACCTGTCACATACAATCACATATAATGCGTTAAAGGGTGAAACGCGTGTTATGGACTTTCAGCTTTAAAGCGTATTATGCACCTCTGCCTGAAACTCAGGCTGCCATAAGAAGTATGTGTAAAAAAACAAACTGAAATTCAGGTTGGTAAATTTCTTAAACAAATTTCCGTTTTATTGAATTTTTTCCATCAACTGAAACAAAAATTAATGTTCAGACAATTGTTTCGTCACGGAATTTTTGAGATTTCAAATTTGTTGTACATTGTAATTAATTTTTAGTGTTTTTGTGAGTTGTAAATAAAAAAATATATAAATTTTTGCGTATGCAAACAAAATCTTATATAGAATTGTACACGACTATTTTTCCGTGTAGAAATAAATGCAAAACTTCAAACCTGAATTTCAGTAAGAACTGCATACTACGCTTAAGGTGGATAATTTTCTGCCACACAATTCAAGCGTTTTAAACTCTTAAAGGCCACTGCTCCAGTTTTTGACTTCTTAAATATTAACAATTCTTAATAATTCATTAAAATTAGAAAACGTTAACTTTTTCATGAATTTTTCAAAATTTTATTGTGTAAACAAACGATCTAACCAGCTGTTTGGCTAATTCCTCCTAGTAAAATTTTACTAGCCAAAACTTGCAACACATTTTTTTCTCAACTTTTTATGCTCTTTTTTAGTAATATCCAACGAATGTGAAAAAATATTGTTTATGCGCATTAAATGTGCACTTAAAACTCAAAAGAATTATGCATGCAATAATGTCCAAGAAGATAACGTCAACGGACATTACTTCCACTTCAAAAATGAAATAATGTCCATGGGAATGTCGAATAGTGGCTTCGCAGAGTACAGGTTTCTGCTTAGTCAAACATATGAACTCTGCGAAGCCACTATTCGTCATACCCGGAGAACCAAACAACTAATCCCGTCCAAAGCCCGGCTATGCAGTGCTATAACCGCCAAAAAAAGCTTAAGCGCCATAAAGTAGATTTTACAGGAGAAGTATTTTTTAGTTATGCTTGGCTTAAATCGAAGTAGAGCCCTTATATTGGCTATATAGGATTGTAGTAGACTGTTATATGTAATGTTAATAGTTTTAATAAATTTCCTATAAGGGAACGCATGTCAAGATATTTTAAGATATTATTGATGCCATGAAAAATCAGTCTTTAACCGTTTCATTGATATTCTTGCAGTTTTTGACACTAGTTTTGCTCTACTTGCAAATGAGAATCTTAGCTCCACTTTGGAGTTACAAAAAAATTTAAACAAATTAAAATTTTAAAAGGAATATGCACTTAAGCTAAAATTTCTTTTGCTCTATTTCCGTGACGGTAAATGGCAGGACTTTGAAACTTTGACAGATAGTCCGATTTATCGTTAATAATCGATTTTCGCTGAAAAACGATTTTCGAAAAGCATGTCGCTTGAGCTTTTTTGGCTGTTATGGCTCGATATTCTGGTTCCTTATGGATATGGGAGTTGATTTAACAATGCCAGCCTGGTCTTTCATCTGTCTGAATATAAAATGTTGGGCAACAAGACACCAAAACATATTTCGTGGTTACTATTAGGAACAAATCAGCACAATCGAATAAATAGTTAGCTTAAATATTCGCAAACGCGATTATTCTCTTCCTGCTGTTTTTCTATGAAGTGCAAATAAGCCAACAATCTCGACAAAATTGAAATTGCTCAAAAAAATCCTCAAAATTTCGACACCTATCGAATGGATGGATTACCGCATTCGATAGTATCGTATCGAAATGTTTAAAAATTGTACCAAGTTTATTTTATACCGGTTGTTGAATCGACTAAAAATTTGTAATACATTAAAGAAAAATTTTGTGTTTCTAGCAGCTAGTACAACAGCCAAGTCGATTGGCCAACTGTAATAAGGTTTATAGGTAATGTTCCATGCTTTTTTGCAAAACAAACACAACAAAAGAAAATATTGTATTCGATCGCTCTAGTGCTATCGAGTGGAATTTAAACAGCAGTTACTCGATTATCGTATGCCGTAATCTCAAAAGGAAAAATTTCGATAAATTCTGCTCGATATCGAATGCGACGATTCGGCCCCAGACTTTTTTTCAGGAAAACAGCCAAATATGCCACAAAAAATAGAAAAAATGTGCTAAATATGCAACTAACTGTAAAATATGCAAAACATGCTGTAAAGGGAAAAATATGCAAATATATGCACTAACAAATCGATGCCAAAATTCTTAAAAAGTTCTGAAATGTATAAACATCTTATTTGTGCCTACATACATCGCACAGGCAAAAACATGCAATTGCATATTTGCGGTTTCCCTGGTAATAACTTTCAGTTATTGGACAGACCAAACACTATGTAGTTGTGTAGTAACCCAGGTCTCCGTGTTTTCTTTTTGTCCAAATCATAAGATCAGGAATCAGCATATTAGTCCATCTCCTTGCGGGAAATGTTGTACCAATTGTCTTGAACGTACTTGTGCTATGACTGGTAAAAATGAGAATGTCACGAAATGTTCCCGAGTTGTGACTGGTGTAGGATCTAGAAGCTATCACTGAGTATCTTAATTATGTCAATTGACCTGACCCCCTCTAATGACAACGCCATGTAAAAGTTACCGGTCCCTTTTATATAAATTTCCGTAACTCCAACCGGTTGCTAGTCCTTGGGAACCAGTCACGTGACCTGTCTTGTAACAGGATCTTTTCCCTCTAGTGCAGTTTGTAGACTTCGCGCTATCTTACAGTTTCTACAAATAACGCTTTCGAATAATTTCCCAAATGTATCTGTCAGAAATATTCGTCTATAAGAATAAGGATCAAATAATATAAACTAATAATTTAAATTGACGAACTCAAGCTTGAGTAAATAACATCCAATCAAACCAAAATTATGTTTAGTAATATATTCTACTTATTTATCTCTGACTTCCCTGCATGATGTGTTTAACACTAGACAGATAAAATATAATTTATTTTTACATTACATTTATCATGAAATCGTAATGAGTCAAGTATATTTATGTATAGACATAAATATTGGGCAATTAATCTAATCTCTCTTAGTGAAATTTAAAACTTTTTGATTTTATTTGTAATATAGATAGATCAATAAAAACTAAACCCTCGAACTTAAAAAAGGCGAACGATAATTTTATGTTAATTCTTGTTTTCAAAAAAATATATATGTATAGCTTTAGCTTGTAAGCTTTTAATGTAGTTCTTAAATATAATTGATTCGATACAAAAAAATAATACATTGGCTTCGTGTAAGTTTAAGGAATATAACAACAACTACCTAAGTGTCTTTTAGACAAATAAATGATTCGCAGCTAAAAATTTCTTATTGAAAATAATTATGTTATAAAATTTATTCACATACAACAAATATGTTTCAATGTATGCATTAATTAGAACACATTTTAGTTGTTAGGATAACAAAATTTTTAATCAAAAATATAAAGAGTTGATCAAGTATGTATAAAAATTTGTATTAATAAAGTCGTTTATTGAAAAAAAAATAATAATAAAAAATAAAATTTTTAAAATTTCTAAACTGAATCGCTAAAATTTTGAGCTTTGTTTGTACATACTAGCAAATTTAGATTTTTATTTAAAATTTACTGCCTGTTCGCCGATGTCGAAGGAGTTCTTTCTTTCGCACAAATTACATTTAAAGCTAAAACAAATTGAAAAATTTTGTTATTGTTTTAAATGTAATTGTACGAAAGAAAGAACTCTTTCGACATCGGCGAACAGGCAGTTAAAGTGTTTTTATTTTATTTATTTAAACATGAATTCGATTGCAATTCTTTTATATCTTTTATATAAAACTTGAAAAGTTTTCCGGCATGTTGTCAAGCATGATTTGTTTTGTAACTTTTTTACTCTTTTTTTATCTAAAAGTCCTTAGATTGAATTTTTATTGCACAAAATATTTTAACAGACATTAACAGAAAACACACAAAATACAATTTCATTTAAACAAAACAACGAAGTACAAGTTTCAAGTAATTTGGACCAAAAATATGTATTTTCTTTTCTTTTTTTCTTCTTAAAAATAAAAAACAAACCTGAAATCAATTTCAACCAACAAATCATAAAATATACATACAAAAAATACAATCACCACAATCATAATTAATTTCTCATCTTGCAACTGAAATGCAATTTGATTATAAAAACGATATTAATTCATTCATCTTGCTCTGTTTTGCTCAAATATTGATTTTTATTTTCATTTACTTAAATATAATCTTAAAATGTATGCAAATGTATTTTTGTTTATGGTATTTTCTTTTCTTTAACACAATCTCATTTTGACTAATTTTTACTATTGTTTTTTTTTAATTTTATTCGTTATTTCTTTCCAAAACAAACATTTTCTCAAAATCTGAAACTTAATGTTGTGGTATGTATATAATGTATTGTAATTTTTTTCTTATTGTCCAATTAATACCTTCGCTGTATTTAACCCCAGAAAAATCTCAATAAACTTTACATGTAAAGATCTTAGAAAATTTTAAATAAGATATTTCAAATAGAATAACAATAATTACTACTGGCTTTCTATCACTGTACTATTCAATGTTGTGTTCCTTAAATATAAAAACGATAACCATAAATAATAATTCCAAAGTATAGAGAAAAAAAATTTTGCTGCGGCATAAAATTGATTTAGATATTTCTTAAAGGTCTTTTTCGTAAACAGTTTGTACTGTACGAACATTTCTTGGATTATAGATGTATGTTGTATTTTGCTTGTTGTCCGTATTTTTCTTTTCGAAGCAAACTTTCCGATCTTATATTCTTTACCTAGAAGAACGCACGTTATATCGTCGCTGTTTTTACTAACCAACCTAACTGAAATTTTTTTTTGAAAAATGAGTTAAGTACACAAGTAGACTTCATTAGTCATACTACATATTGTATACAATTATTGCGGATGTAAATATTACCGTTATGTCTATAAAAGCAAACACTTTTTAGACGTATCTGTCAGAATGCAAATAAAAATGTTCACAAAGGGTCGGTCGTGCTTCATGAATATAACACCAAATACTGATGGATTTAGTTCACAGTTTTTTAGTATACATATTAAATTTTTTCGATATAGCGGTAAATGTAATTACAATATATTAAAAATATAAAAAAGATTCAGAGTAGATACTAGAAACACATTACCGCCATTTTTTTTTTATTTATTATTGTATAGCTTCTGATTAGTGGCCACCCGAAGTAAAAAATTTGACCGATTTCATACATTTTTATAATTGCTCAAGCTTTTTAAGTATAAAAGATATTGACAAAGTATGAATCGTACTTTGTTTTATAGGGCAGATAAAAATCTGATATTTTCAGAAAATATAGGCCAGTACTTCGTTATTATATCCACTTAGTGCCGTTTTGATATTTTCACTCTATTACGAGATATGATTTTTTTTAAAAGTCCAATTTTTATCAAAACTAATGGGACCGAAAACCGATGTGGGGATACAGATAAAAATCTGAAATTTTTAACATATATATTCTATACTTTGTTCATTATGTGCACTAAATGAGAATGTGTTATTTTCATTTGTTCACGAGATATGAATAAGTATTTAGACCAGGAACATTTTTCAATCGGTTTAATGAAATTAAAAAACGGCATTGCATGCATAAATATTGTTTTCGAAAAAGCTTTAATTTTAAATATGTTTCCTCAAGCATTAGGGTCCAAATTAACTGAAAACTCTCACAAGAAAGCTGAGAAGTAGTTTGTAATCTCCGAATATTTCAAACCTTATTTAATTGATCTCTAGTATAGCAGTGCACTAACACAATTATACTCTTTTAGAAGGTTTTAAGTTTTTAGTCTATTCTTTATATATATTTTCGTTTCATATAATTTGCATTTTTATTTTTATGTTTACAAAAAAAAAATTCCTTTTATTTTTTTATTGTTTTTATTTTTATATTTTGGGACAAATGAAAATTCATAAATATATAATCAATCAATACAGCTGTGGGTTCCTTACAAAAGTTGGGACGCAAATTGTCAACGATAAGCCAGAGTAATTCAACACATGTGGTGGAACTTAGCATAAAATAAAAAGGCAACGAAAGGAGGAATGAATATGATGAATATAAAAAGGTGTATTATTGCTACACATAAGGAAGATTACCCAACAGTTTTAAAAGTAAAATAAGTTAAAGTATAAGTGAAATCAGTTAAAATATTGTTTATAAAAAGTACATTCATACATATTTATGTATATCCTTTTTATTTATTTGTTGCTTTTCCTTTATTTTTTTATTTAACATTTCTTATATATTGCATAGCTTATTTCAAATAATTTTCTGTTTATAATTTGTGTTTAATATACATACATACATACATACATACACATGTATTCTAGTTATTAATTAAGTCTTAACTCGTTTTTATTTTCCTATTTACATACATATAAATATTTTTAATTTTAGTGTTTTTTTTAGAAGTTTAATGTGTTTGTCAAGTAAAATTTCTGAAACAAATAATAAATAAAAAACAAACAATTTATGTGTCTTGTAAAGCACCGGCTTTAAGATATTTATATGATTCATTATTGTTTTAATTTTTCTATTGAATAATAATTAATTGTTAACACAAAACTGCATTTTGGCGGAAGCTTACATTATTTATAAACATATTAACAACAGAAATTACCAGCTCTGTATACATACTACATTTTATGAAAATAAAAATACTGATGATTTAAAAAAAATTAAAACAATAAAATTGATTTTATTTAAAATTGAAAATCCCCAAAAAAGTATTTTGTTTTTCTTTTTAAATTTATTTGAAGCATATTAAACATCCTGGGCTTATTTTAAGCAGCACCTTTTTATTCAAAGCTTTATTATTTTTAACATCAACTCATCATGCATTTACATTAACTTACATGCAGATCACCCACATACACACCAAAATGGCTTTTAAATTCATTCTTAAAAAAACACAAAGTTTTCATTAGCACCTTAATTGAATACACTGGTCTGCAAATTTCGGTCCTTTAAATAAAAATATGTGGAATAATACAAGTAACTGTTTCCACTAGGTACATCAGTATATTTCACCCTAACTCTAGTACGGTTGTTCGATTTTGATCCACAAAACGCCAAAATGTATATGATAAAATTAATTTCAAACTTTCTCAAAATAGGTTTTTCAATTGATCAACACTTTCGGAGTTATTCACAAAATTTCCGCTTTTTCATGCAAAATTAACAAAAATATTTCTTCCTAAAAACTCTTAAAAAAACATTTAAACAGCAAAAACTTCACTTTTAACTATCGTTCTTAAGGTGAGCTGTCTTGCGAACAAAATAAGCCATATATAACGAAAATCGATGGATAAATGTTGATTTTATTAGCAATTAAACGGAAAGTATTTATTTAATTGCTAATAAAATCAACATTTATCCATCGATTTTCATGATATATGGCTTACTTTGTTCGTAAGACAAAAATTTTGTATTTAATTGTTCATGAAAACGCACTTTTTTCGGTAATTTTTTTATGAATAACTCCAAAAGTGTTGATCAAATGAAAAAAAAACTATACATATTAAGAAAGGAGAACCGCCTTTGAGTTATGGGTAAATATACTGATGTACCTAGTCGAAATATTGGTTATGTCCATTAAACAAATCTGTACGTATAGAAAAAAACTGAATAGACGGATTCACACAGGGTAATTTTAGTTGCGTAACTTTTAATTCAGGTCGGAGAAAGACAGAAAAACTATGTTGCTTTCTCAGTCTTTCTCCCAGCTAAATTAAAAGTTACGCAACAAAAATTGGACTGTGCGAACCCCGTCATACCGATATTAATTTGCCGCGTCAAACTCTTTATATTACATATATTTTTTTATTGAAAAGGTATTTTCTTTGCAGACCAGGGGGCAAATTACGGCATTCAATATCGATCGAAATTTGTATTTAAATTGTATTGAAATTTCGATAGATTCGAATGCCGTAATTTGTCCCCAATGCATAAACATCAAAAAAAGACAAACATACATACATACTACATAAATATTTAATTGACACTTGTGAAATTATGAATGTAAATGACACCACAAATTAACACTTATTAAAAATCCATAAGAACTAACCACATTAACTCAGATTAAAAAATAAAATAAAAACACAACACAAAAATAACTCACATCATCAAGATCAAGTTTCGTAATAACAAAAGCAAATACTACTACTACTACTATCCCTTAAAAAAAACCAAACTAACGGGCTGCTGCCGCTGTTTCTTCCTGATGATACTGGTCCAACTGCATCCGTTTGGATTAAATATGTATACATATTGTAGCTACACCACTATCAACACCAGCATCATCACCGTGTGGTACTAAATATTTATCTTATTCGAATATATTCTTTGCCAACTTTAAAGAGGAACAGGAACGTGTTCTGGCCGAGAAATTAAAACATCAACAACAACAACAAGCCACTCGCATACGCACCAATACTCGTCTCTGTCGCGAAACAGCCATTAACAATAACAACGATTGCATTTCATCGTCGGAGTGCCAGGAATTGGCATTAGAAAATGGTAACGTGAAAATCAACGAAACTGCCAATATTTTATATGAACATAGCTCGGAAATACTAGACAACCTCGATGATAATGAAGAAGAATGTTCATTGAAGAAACATACCATAAATGGAACTTTATATACGACTGCAGCCACAAATGGTGGCTCATCCTCACAATTGAAAAAGATTCGCATTACTGAAAATCCACTGCCGGAGCCAGTAAGCTGTTAAATTACAACAACAACTTATGCGGACTCAGATACAATAGAAATATTTTTCCCAAGTTTTCTTTTGTTCTATGTATTTCCCTCCCTCCCTCCCTCCCTTTCTGCCACCTATAACTAATTATACCCCTAAGGTAACAACAACAAACACATTTATTATATTGATCTAGTGGTTCTATAACTTATAACTTTAGTATTGTTCTTAACAAATCTAAAAATATACGGGCCTATTCTGAAAACTATTTCGTTTTGAAATCCTACAATTTCAAAAACTAAGAATAGCGTTCTTTTAATCGGACAATTTAGTGGATTCGAAGTTAAGTTAATATAAAATATCTCAAACATATAAAACCTAAAATATAAAAACCAATTAAAAAGCTGAAATAAGTAAGAGTTTTAGTTGAACTCTTTCCTGAAGTTTGGCAATTTCAACACAAAATTGTTTTCAAAACATGCCCGATAGTTTTTTTATTCGTAGTAACAAAATCGAAATTCATTTACATATTTAAAAATAGTTTTGAACAGCAGAATATCGATCGAAGCCTTACTACGGATCGACGTATGTTTCTGTAATTTAGTACAAACATTATCTTAACATTGTGATCATTAGGGATGGGCAAGTGAAAAAATATATCGATATATATCGATATCGATATATTTTAAAATATCGATCGGCATCGATATATATCGAATAAAAAATATCGATATATCGAATTATCGATATTTTTTCAAAAATGATAGTTAATACGGAGTCCCTAAATTTTTTTAAAAATATAACAAAAAAAGTACCTTTCTTATAAATAATTAAGCTAGAAAGAGTTAATTTCCAAGATCCTTACTGTTCCATCAATATTTCATGGAACATACATTAACAGAATATTATAAATAAAACAAAGGATTTTGTTAGTAATATTCTATTTGATGCAGACGGTGCCGAAATGTTTTTAAAAATTGCACGAAATATATCGACATATCGATATTTTTGACCCATCCCTAGTGAACATAACTTCAAATTAGAGTTTCAACGAGGAAAAAATTCCCTGGAAATACCGGGAATTTTTTTAAAACGATTCCCGGGAAATTTTGTCCGGAAGTTTTCGGTAAATTTCATTTAACTTTTATGTATTTTACCTTTTACATTGCTGTTCGTTGTTTTGTTACACAATCAGTAGTATGAAAATATTTTAGTAAAACCAACGATTTCGTCCAATGTTCTCTTTGCACAAAAAGGCCTACATACAAAGGTGGAAGTACGACTGCATTCCTAAACGCATGTTGCTTTGCAGTTCAACGATGTCACGTATTCCCAAACGCAACCGTGCAAACTTTGACAAAGTACTGCATTCCTAAAGTCATCTATTTTGTAGCTGAACTGCAAATAAACGCAACTAGCGTACTATTTCAATTGGCAATGCTTTTTATTGACAACGCATTTGATTTGCAGTGTTGTAAAGTATAATTGCTTGATTTAAACACTGCTTTGACGTTGCATACAGATGTTTAGGAAGGCAGCCTACTATTGACTGCGACATTTACGACAAACCCGAAATGAAATCGATGTTCTAAAATATTGTATATGGCTTTTTATCTTTTTTATTCTTTTGTGGAAAAAGTACAACAAGAAAAATTATATCAGCAGCATCTTAATATCGATCCTTTATTGCAACATAGTGATGTCTCGAGAAAACTAAATTTTTAAGTTACTGAAGAAAAAGTGCTCCTTAATGCCTTCTTTATATGTAGAATAGAAGAATAGAATAGGTTAAAGATCTGATCTAAAGACTGGCACTGCGACAATCAGTGGATCTTTTATATTAAAAAAAATCAGAAATATATAGAAATGTATCTTAATATAAACCGAAGTTATAGCCATTAAACAGCTAATATTGGCCATATATCTGCTAATATTTGCACTTT
Source organism: Panzeria rudis (assembly GCA_956483635.1). Classification (NCBI taxonomy): domain Eukaryota; kingdom Metazoa; phylum Arthropoda; class Insecta; order Diptera; family Tachinidae; genus Panzeria; species Panzeria rudis. Next base: position 150,702,416 of record OY101450.1, read on the forward strand.
TCCAAGTTTAATTTTTTCCAGATACAAGTACGTTCCAATAAAGGATCGATATGTATGTGCCTGTACGGTCTACATTATAAAATGTATAACTTAGGGTTGGTGCATATTTCAGAAGCATTTGAGAGATAAAATTTTTTAAATTTTGTTTTTGTTCCCATAAATTCCACTTTGATGATGTGATCTAGACAATTTATAAAAAGAACATACATATATACATGCATACATACATCCATATATGAATTTAATAAATTTTGATTGGTTTTTAACGTATGAGAGGGTTAAAAGTAGGGATGTAACGATACGCCGTTTTGCCGATCCGATACCGATACCGATACTTAAAAATAAATATCGCCGATACCGATTCCGATACCGATACGAATATTGAAATTGAGTTCAAGTTTAGATTAACAAAACTCAAGTGCAATTTTTTTATTATATAAAATTACAGTGTAAGAGATTATTAATATTTAAAATTGATATTGACCCAGTATAAAAAATTGGAAGTATTTTTAAGGAGCTACATTTTCTTTGCTTCCAAAAAATCTATATTAAAAATATGCAGATAACACAGTGCAACAGTCCAAAAAACACACGGACTTGACAGTATAGATTCGATTGTACTACCACGGGGTAGTAAAACCCTATACTTAGCTTGGCGAATTTGGTGACCAATTTCGTTTTATGGACCTCCAAAGGTTTGGAAAATCAGCGGGCCCTCAAAAAAAGGTGTGGTCAACTTTTGGCCAACAGAAAATTCAAACTTGGTGATACCGCTTAACTATATATAGCAACAATGTAGCTAAGAGTTCGCTAAACAGATTTTATTACCATTTTATGCCAAAAAATTATTTTTTCGTGCACTTTTTTTTTTTGGAAAAATAAAGGAAAACATTTTTTTTTCACTTTTTCCAGAATAACTTACAGGGACTCGTAATTTTTTATTAACAATATTTGGCAAAGTTATAGCTACGGTAAAGCTGAACAATTTTTGTGGACATGTCAGTACAATCTGAATGTATTAGTGAAACACAACAGAGAAGTATACACTTGAATATACTATTTAAAAAAAAAAAATTTTTTTGCATAAAAAATAGTGAAAAACTACAATTTTTAAGGTAAAAGGTGGCCTGTGTGAGCTATTAGAGTGCCTAGATACGTGTAGATTGTATTGATATGTTCACAAAAGTTGTTCAGTTCTACCGTAACTATAAGTTTGCCAAATATTGTTAGTTAAAAACTACAAGTCCCTGTAAGTTATTCTTAAAAAAGTGAAAGAAACAATTTTTTCCTTAATTTTGTTAACAAAAAGTTCACAAAAAAATGTTTTTGGCATGAAATGTTAAAAAAATCTATTAAACAGACTCTTAGCTACATTATTGCCATATATAGTTAAGCAGTATTATAAAGTTTGAATTAGCTGTTGGCCAAATACTGATGACACCGTTTTTTGAGGACCCACTGATTTTCAGAAACTTTGGAGGTCCATAAAAAGAATTGGTCACCAAACTGAGTAAAGGGTTTTACTACCCCATTGTAGGACAATCGAACCTGTACTGTCCAGTTCTTGTGTTTTTCCAAAAGTATTTATTTGTCGCATAGTGTAATTAGTAGAAAAGCAAGAAAAAAATTTAATTCCTTTATAATTTTAAAAAATACTCGCCATACTCGCATAAAAAAAATTGTGAAAATGGGTAATTTTTCATATTTTTTTCTTGAGGAAAAATCATTATAGAACACCGAAAAAAAATTTGTCCGAGAATCGCTTCCAATTCGGTGATTGGTAATCGAAAAACAGAACTTCTTTCAATGACAAGGATATGTAAAACTAATTAGAAGTGATCCAAATTTGCAATACTTCCGGATCGCGAATTCTACATTTTCATGACATTTTCTTTTTTTTTGCTGGAATATGATTTAAAAAACAACGAATTGAATTTGAATTCATGGTAAAATTAACAAAAAATAAATAATTTTTTTACAAAATAATAGTATAAAATATTGTTAATTTTTAAAATTGATATTAATAAGATTTAAAAAATAACGAAATGAGTTTAGTTCATGGTAAAATTAACAAAAAAAATAAATGATTTGTCAGAAAAAAACTCTGAAAAAATTTTTAAAAGTATCGTCGTATCGACAGTAAAATATCGCCGATACCGATGTATCGGAAAATCTGAAGTATCGCCGATATATCGGTATCGGTATCGGTATTCGTTACATCCCTAGTTAAAAGCAAAGGGCTACAAGTACCAATACTGTTGAAATTGAGTTATATGCAAAAATCAACACATAATACCACTCGTAATATCTATCACTATAAAAAATTCAGACCTGTAGGATGACCTCAAAAAACGCCATGTATTAGAAAGCAAAAATATTAGGTATAAAATGCATAGGAACAAAAAACTTTGAAGCTTATTTGGTCTAAATTTTGTTTTTTACCCTTGTATCCCTTTGCTTTTAAGCTCCTCATATGCATGTATGTATTTGCTTTTAGAATGAATAAACTTGCTTTTATTCTTTATATTTTGATTAAAAAACAAATTGTATTTCTTATCTTGATCTCGTTTGATTGAAATCACTAAATTTCAAGAACTCTCACGTATCCCGAGAATAAGAAATTTTATTTCCCGGGAACGGGAAAAGTCCGGGAAATTAGAAACCCTACTTCAAATCCAATGTATAGCAATCAAGAAAAAAACTCTTTGTAATGACAAATCATAAGAAATAGTCCGGTTTGCCACTTCTAGATCACATGTTCCGGATCTTAATGACTTCTTTGAAAGGTTCTTTTCACTGGGTACTTATAACGAAGAAATAATTACTGGCCAGTGTCTTTTTCGTCTCTAAATTATAATTATAATACAGTTTTTAACATAAAACCAAACCTGCGATCGAAGTTCTGCTGGACTTAGAATTTATTTTGTATTTAAATTTATATTAAAATATTAATAAATTTTCTGTTTATTTTAATTGAAGCGTTTACAAAGCAAACATTAATAAGTAATAGAGATATTTTGAAATCTCAACAGTTGTTTGTAGTTAGTTAAGTAGAACCTTAAAAAACATTTAAAAATTGTTAAACGGTATGACTATTTAAAACTAGATAAAACTATTAATGTCCATTTTATTTTGAAATCCAAGTTTGGAATGCAAACAAAAAAACAAAAACTTTAATTAATTAGATGTTAGATAATTCCGCTATTAAAACTTGATACAAAAGCAAATTCAAAAAAAGAAACAAACAAATAATTTATCATAGATTGAATTAAATGTGTTTTTTTTTTACTTAAAATAGGTTAAACTTATTTTCGAAAAACGATATTTTTAAAGGAATTCGGACAGAGTAGATTTTCATTTCTTAATTTGTTTAATTTTTATAAAAAATTATAAACCTTTTTTGTTTCACTTTGTGCCTGAAAACACACACACACATGCGCATATACACAAAATTCAAATAAATTCTTTTATAATTAAAATAAAAGAATTAAAACCTGCGAGCTTTCATTATGATAAGAAAAACTGCTTAAATTAAATTTAAACACAAAAAAGAAAAAAGAAAATTCAAAATGGCACCAAATTTTTAATTATTTTAGTTTTTGTTTCCTATTGAAGCAATAATTATTTGAAAGTGCGTGCCTCTTCTTATCGGATAAATAAATACAAATAATAAATTAACAAAAACCAAAAGAACTTTAAATGGAACCATTGTATAGCATATCAAAAAAGAAAAATGTTACAACAATTAAAGTAATATATTTAAGTGAAAAACAAACACAACAACAACAACTTAAGAAACTTAAAACAATTGATTTATTTTCTTACCAGTCATGTTTTTTTTTATTAATTTTTTAATCTTTAGAAAATATTAAAAAAACCTAAATAATAGATTCGATTGATGATAACTATTAAACATATTAGAAGTAAAAAAATAAATAAAAAATCAAAATTGCTTCTAAAAACAAACAAAGAATGTTACTTTACACCAGCTTAATGTTAAAAAATATGAAAAATAAAATTATTACAAATTAGTAATTAAAAAATTAAGCAATGCGAATACTAGAGAGAATTTCCTTCTAGAAGCAACAAACAAACAATTGAAAAGTTTTAAAACACTGCGGTACGTAAAACAAAAAACAGACAACAAAGATACTTGAGTTGATGTATGTATTTGCTTTTGTAATGACTCACAATATAAAAAAAAAAAAACAAAAAATAATTTATAAATAAAAAGAGGAAGAGAAAAACGTTCAATAATTATCAGATATAAAAATCACTAGAATGCATGTGCGTGCATGTGTGCGCATTTAAATCGCCCATGAAAAAGCAAAAATCTTAACATTTATATAGTTTCTGATCAATAAAAACAATTTGAAAAAGCTTAAAAACGAAAAATTCTGCTTTAGCTAAACAGGAACAAAAAATATTAAAAGGTAAGTAATTATTAGAGTTCTACTATTCTTCAACAATTTTTGTATAATTTTTTTTTAACAAGCAACTGATAAATCCCCATTTGACCTGAGATTCGATATAAACGAATATTCGCTAAAGCGAAGAATTTTCGAAACAAAACTCTTCGATATTTCTTCGCGAATCTAAAAAAAAAAAATCTAATGATATTTTATCGAATGTGTGACGATAGCGTAGTGGATGCGTGTTAGTCTGTTAGGCTAGAGGTACTGTGTTCGAATCTGTCTGACTGCAGCTTAAGGTAAAGAATTAAATTGCAATAATTGAATAAAAAGAAGTTTGCAACGAAAGCCTAGTGAATGTGTGCTAGTCTGTTAGCATGGAGTACCGTGTTCGAATCTGATTGACTGCTGCAGCGTAAGTTAAAGAATTAAAAAATGAATGAAATAAATTAATTAAAAAATAAAGATAATAATCTTACAAAATTACTTATGCTCCTTCCTGCCTTTTTGCGATATCGAATTTTGATAGATATTGGCTCACTTTTGATATTGCTAACGAACCTTCGAAATCGAATGTTTTTTTAAACAAAACTGTGCGACAGGTAAAGTTTTTTCGATTCATTTTAGAGTGTCATTCTCGATATATTCGAAAACGATATCATTGACGAAAGTATTGGTCAAGTGGGTTATGCTCACATTATGCAGCCGATTTTGACAAAACTTATAGCATTTTAAAGATATTTATCGACACATATGCCCAATCTATATTTTGTTGAAATCTGTTCAGTATTTTTGGAGCAAAAATACTGAACATACATAATACATACGCACATAATACACATTACGCCATTCAATCGGTTAACTGTTAATCGGCTAACCTATTAATCGCGTAGCCAATAACTGTTCGATTAATCTAAAATTGGCTATTTTCAATTAAGCATTAAACCGGCTAATTTTGGTCGACTAGCCGGTTAACCGATAAAACCAAATGTTATATATTTTAAAGTATGCGAACACATTTTTATGCATTTTATTATGTGTTGTGAAATTAGGTTTTATACAAACCTTTATAAAAGGTCACACACATTTTTTGTTATAAATCAAGAATGTAAAATTTGTTACTTTTAAAAAGGCTGCGACTCGCAAGCATATTAAGCTTAATGTCGTTGAATAACGGGTAGACACTGAAAGAAAACGATTTCTGCTCAGAATGTTTGTCAGAAAGCTGCGACGGGTGTGACCTTACAAATCTTAGTTTTAAAGAATTATGACTTTCAGGATAAATTCTGTAAACTTTTGACTATAACGTACACAATAATTTTTGCGTAGCTAATTGATCAAAATGTTTTTGATTGTATTATGTACATATTTACTTTTTGACAAAAATCATTTATCTTAAAAAAACATATTTTTTTTCAATAAGATGTGTGTGACCGACGGGTGTGATCTATTACGAAAATTTTAAAATTCCACGAAATAAAATATTAATGTAAATAATATAAAGATAAACTCTCAAGAAAATAATAAGAAATTAAATTATTTGCTATCCAAGCAATTATAGACAGCAGAATACTCTAAATGAGTATTTTTTTAATTCAATAAAAAGCAAGAAAACTATATTCTTTTCAGAGATAGTGGTTTTTATTATTATTATTATTATTATTATTATTATTATTATTATTAATATTAATATATTAAAAATATTAAATATTCAGTTTTATGTGCAATTGCTCTACTATAATTAATTGAACTTGGAGGAGTTATTACATTCTTTATTAATAATTTGATGAAAGTTAGTAATACTATTTCAAATATTTTAATCTAAAAATTTTAGGACTAGATTTAATGAGAGGCGAGCTCAGGTTTTAACTACACTTCTTTCATTCCTCAATTCATGAATACTTCCTTCTAGTAACCGTTTTTTAAATACAGCACAAAAACAGAAACTAAGAAATTTGGAAACAAATTAATAAAAATTCATTTCGGCCATTATCCGGATCCCCTTATCTCTGTGTTTTTCGATCTATAATTATTTTTAAATTTCCAACCAAATTTGGTACGAAACTACCAACAATGGCAACGGTGTTGCTCGAATAGATAAATTCTAAACTAAATTCGCACGAAATAGTTGATAAAAACAACACCAAAAAAAATTTAATTTCCGTTTAACTTTGGATTATAACGGATCCACACTTGATCGTTGGTCTAGAGAAAGATAAATTTTTTCTTTGTTTTTGGTTTTTGTGTTAAGCATTAATAATACAATCAAACAATAGTTAATATATCTATTTATGGAAGTATTTATTTAATTAAATTATGTTTAAATAAAATTTAAAATTACTTTTAATTACGACAAACACAAACAGCACGTCCATTGCAATAACCGCCACGATTTCCTCGCAATAAACAGTGAGCAGCACAAGCCGAGTGATTGACACCGGTTCCACTTAATAAATCACAAGTGGCTCTCCTGTAGCGACCATGTAGTTCAGGTTCAATTGCTTTTAAAGCCTGAACACCGTCAACAAATTGGGGTTCATCGGCAGCATCAGCAGGAGTCCCTGAGGATTGGGAGGCAAAACAAACAGCCAAGTAGAATGTTACAGCACATACAGTGAAGAATCTCATTTTTGCTTTTAAATATTTTTTTTTGGTGGAAATACTTTGACAAAGGATTTATTGATCGTATCGTTCTGATATCTAGACTTGTCAAGTCACTACTGATGATTTTATTTCAATTTCTTTCGCTATTTATTTTAGAACAGATTTTTCAAGTTTTATTCATATTTATATTCGAGCTAGTAATAAACTGTTTATATTTAAATGGGATTTTTATATATATATTTTTTTTCATATAAAAAATATGGGGACTTACTTTCAAGATGCACTTTTATATTCTATAAGTACCTATCAATACTTTTTTAATTTTGTGGTTATGCATGTGCGTCTGTATGTACATATGTTTGAATGTATGTTTGTGAACGAATTGTAGCAAAAAGTAATTTATTGATAAGACACTTTTATGTCGCAGGGACTTTTTTTTAATTATTTGGAAATTATTCTTAAACAAATAGTATTTAGATAAGATTTTACTAATTTAGGAAAATGAAAAATAGTTTATGTCAGATACTAAAGTTTATACAAACTCTTAACACTTGGAGTGTGTTTTCTTTGGAATCGGAGAACTTATAAGTGGCGACACTGTTTTTTGTGTAAATCAAGGCATATACCGACCGGTGAAATCATTGCCTCATACACCTTCACCTTAACGTTGAGCAGTGCAGGTAAACGATTCAAACTTTTTGTATTTTCGAAACTGTAGTAGAACATCCAGCTCGAATACTAAGGAAATGTATAGTGGAACATAGTCCACTCTTTAAAAAATGATGACTACTTTTGGATTGGAAAACAAGTTATTTGTGAAATAATTTGAGGAGCTGCATTCAAATATGCATGCAAGATACATAACTATATCCAAAGCTACACTAAATCAAAAATACAAGGAACAAGTTCTTTGTTTCAATAAATTGTTAACTAGTTTTGACCTAATGTTCTAGTACGTTAAATCAATGAACTGGTTCATTACTTTTGTTAAAGAATAACAACAATGAATGCTTTCAATGAACCGTTTTACGTTAAAGTTCAATGAATATTTTCATTGAAACAACGTATTTTTGCAAAACATTAAAGAATCTAGGCTAATGAATGTTATTCTTTGAATTTATGTAAAATAATATTCTCAGCGTAAGGTATTTGCACGACATACATTATCATAACTTTGGAATGGTCTGTCAGATAGTAGCTATAGTCCAAAACCGTGTCTGCTTTTCTTATAGTTCACAAAAACTAATTTAGGACCGCCAAACAGAGACCTGAAGGCAATTTAATAGACATTAAAAATGTTTATTCGTTTCCATTAAAAATTCTCCACCTTGAATTTTTTAAATTTCCGCAACCGAAATTAGGAAGTTAATAATTTCACGCCGATTTTCAAAAAGCGATTTTTCATCAGATCTCGGCGTTAGAAAGACATGGGAATCTAGATCCAAGTTGATTATTAGGCTAAGGTTCGTAACGTTTTAATTCAGAAAGAATTGGGCATAATTAATATTCCAAGGAACAAGGGAAAAATTAACATCAACTTAATTTTTCAACGTACACAGCAGAACAGAGTAACGCGGCTCTTTCGGAAGCCGCTACACTTTCATCGTCAGTGCTCACGTGTATTTTGCTTCTCACCACTTGTCTCTGGCTCTGTTAAATCTATTTTGGAATATATTTTGACTATTTTACGATGACAACAACCATAACTTAAGAACGGCTTAGCCGATCGGAACCAAAATTACGGCATTCAAAAAACATTGACCTCCCTTTGATTTCGTGATGTAATGAACCGATTCGGTTCTGGTGGAATTGAGAATTTTCGAATTTTTTCGAAATTTTTTTAATTACTCCAAAAATCTATGGATTTTCCAGCGCTTTGATTTTGAAATTAACGGGAAGTTTTACTAATGATCTGTAAGGTAAACCGTATTTCATATTTTATTTTTATTTCTGGAGGGTGCTGTTGGCTGAGTAGTTAGCGCGTTTGACTACAAACCCTGAGGTCTTGAATTCAAGACTACTTCAGGCAAGCCAACAACATCATACATTTTCTCATGTGCATTGGTGTTATTGTGTTGGTTGCTGTTGGACTGTTAAAGTGATGAAGGCATAGAACTGATCACTTCGGCAGTACCGGCAGCGATTAATACTAACATATCCTAATGCACTTCACAGCACCCTCCTCCGTCGGTATTGTAGCGGAACCGTCGGCGAAGTAAAAGAACTAATAAAATGGCTACACAGCTTAAAAAAAACAACGCGATGCCTCTACTTGACACCAAAGAGGCTTGCAACACTGTTCTACAAAAATGCGCAATAGCAGGGTTGTAAATGAATTAAGCTTTCTATGTCTCTCCCACTTCACCACCTGTTCTCTCTACTCTATCTTTTTCCCAAAGAAGGTAACACATTAATTAATTAACTGGTAGGCATTAATTGCCTGATTGTGTTATTTCTTTAAAAAAAAAACAAACAAAATTATAGCTGATACGATTTTAATATTCCTTAGCTTACACAGACTTTAAACATTATCATAACAATATTCCTCTAAAACAATTTGCAATATTTTTTAAAATTTCAAAATAAAAAAGTCCCTGTAAATTGTATATAAAATTATTAAAACAATGATAATATGTGCACTTATTATCATTGTTTTTATAATTTTATATACATATGTATGCATTTTAATTCTTCCGCATATGTACACAGATCGTTGAATATGAAGATCATAATATGTGAAATGTAAGTCCCCATATATTTCTTTGGAAATTTATAAATCCCTAATAAAATTACCCAAGCTTTCTTATTCGCACTCGTACAATGCAATCAATGTATGCTTATGAGTACATAAATATAAAAAATTGGTTTAACTTAAATACCGACAGAACTTGCACTAAATTCATCATTTGTTTCGTAACAACGGAGATATCAGCACCATTTAAGAAGCGATCTTTATTAAAAAGTAAAGCAAATTAAAAAATATACAATGAAATTCTTTACCGTATTTGCTGTAACATTCTGCTTGGCTGTTTGCTTTACCTCCCAATCCTCAGGGACTCCTGCAGATGCTGTCGCTGTCGCTGAAGCCCAATTTGTTGACGGTGTCCAGGCATTAAAAGCAATTGAACCGGAACTACACGGTCGCTACAAGAGAGCCACATGCGATTTATTGAGTGGAACTGGCGCCAATCATTCGGCTTGTGCTGCTCACTGTTTATTGCGAGGAAATCGTGGGGGTTATTGCAATGGACATGCTGTTTGTGTTTGTCGTAATTAAAAATAATTTTGAATGTTATTTAAACATAATTTAATTAAATAAATATTTTAATAGTTATATCCTCAAATGTTTCAATGTTCATAATAGATGCTTTATGCAAAAATCAATTTGAGTTTTCTTGAATTTATTCTCTTTCTGTTTTTCCTGGATGATGCAATGTAAACAACAAACATTAAAGCACCACACGACATTCAGTGGACGACCTTCACAAAACCCAACGATCTTGAATATGCTGATGATATATGTCTCCTATCACGCTGGTTCTAACATATAGATAACAAACTATAAGCTCTCCATAGCAACGCTCTCAATATTTGCTTACACCAGGTCCAAACAGGGCAATTTTTCTTGCGCAACCAGCACTGGTATAGTGAAAATTTGAGCTGAATTGGACATCTCTAGTTAGTGCACTATTGAGTCCAAAGTTCAAATTTGCTAAATTTTCGCATTTACCAACATTCCTTTCATAGATATTTAAAAATTATTTTCTCAAAATATATGGAGACATTAGCCGAACTAGCAAATTCTCCAAACAACTGTTGGTAAATGGGTGAATTTTGCAGAATTTAAACTTTGACCACAATGTATTCTTGAATAATCAAAATCAACCGACTGGCAACTCTTCAACGAAGAAAAACAGACAGACACAAAAACAGCGGCGCCTAAAGGGATATAGATATTTGTCAACGCTGTGACTTAACACGTTTTAGAGCTTTTTGAGAAGGGTTATAGCGCGTTTTGGTTATCAAAAGTTGACAACGCACCACAAAACCTTGACGCGAAGAGTAGTGCTTGCCTCGACAGCTGTAGTCATTTAAAACTTTGTGAATTAATTAAAATAATAATTTAAGTTGAATAAAGAAATTAATATTAACCGCTACTGTAAATGATCAATACTGTGTTTTGCTACAGTTCGGTCACCATCGGTCACTATAGTTCCAATGTTGTCGAATTCAGGTTAAATTTTTACTATATAATCTTTAGACTAATACGGGATTGAGACGAAGACTTTTTAGCTTGATTTGTTTTAGAGTTGATAGTCGAAAGAGGTAAAAATAAGTTTAACCGAGTAACAAGTCCAAAAGATATTGTCTAAGAGGACAAATTTCTTTTGGATTTGGTATCCCACTAAACGTCATTATCCCCCGTTTGACCATAAACTTAAAAAAATCAAGCTAAGAAGTCTTGGTGGATACCACCGTAAAATAGTTTTGTGGTAAGGCTAAAAAGAGTAAAAAGTAAATATGTATATGGTAAGGGCTAACTTATAAAACACGTGTTAATTTTGGGACCAACTTAAAATCACACCCAATTTTTAAAGAAATTTTTAAACACGATTATTCTAGACTCTTCTTCTTTTTATTACTAACAAATGAATATTAGTAAAAACGATGTTAGCACGTTAATTAACAAGTCGCAATTGCTAGAATAAAGGAAGAAATAATTCGCAAAAACGAAAAATGTAAATATATTGACCAAAAATTAAAAAGGGGCTAAAAGGGCTAAAAGATAATTTGAAACGTGCTAAATTTACGCGTTGTTTTGTTTGGGGCTAGAAATTTTTGTTCGCGTTTTGTGTAACTAAAAACGGGCTAAATCTAGCCCGAAAAGGGCTAAGTTGGCATCACTGTTCTCATTTTCCAAAAAAATGAACGTACTAACGTTTGGGAGATAAAACAGTTCTCAATTGTAAGTGCCTTGCATTTAACTTTGCTTAGACTAAAATATAAATAACGCCCAACAGTTAGAGCAGTAATGAAAATGGTTCAAGCCTGAGCAACTTTTAATATTAGCGACTCTTTTAACCAGCCAATTTTATTCAGAATACTTTAGTTTCGATTACGAGTGCAGAATAAAATTGCAGTTTTCGAACTTAGAGATCAACTTAGTTGCTTGTTAATTCTCAATTCTCACTGTTAATATTTCTATTCCATTTCGTTTTTGTTTACAGTGCAGATTTCTTTCACTCAGGCAATAACAATCATTTGTTAATAAAGTTTTTAAACGAACGGACGTGTTTTTGTATCTCGCGTGTGGTAATATTTATTTGTTATTTTTTGAGTTTGCTTTTAAATAAATATTATGAATAATTTCGATTAACAGATACTTTTATTAAATGGAAACAAAAGAAAAATTTATATTTGTGAATATGTACCTTAAAACATTCTTATTTAAAGTGATGGTAATTTTCATTATTGATCAGCAACAAATTTCGCAAACGGTCGCATGAGACAAACCTTCGTAAATGTAATTTTTACTACAATCGCAAAGACAATACAAAAATAAAGGTTTCTTTCTCATTACTTTTCGTGTTCTTTTTTAATGTTTATTTTCTGTTTAATATTCGTTATTAACGTATTTTTTTATATTATTTTTACTGTCAATGGGAATGAAAAACAAAATATATTCATACATAGTATATTATACATACATACATACATACATACATACATACATACATACATACATACATACATATATAATTCTGTAAAATGATCACAAGTAAAAAGTTTTTAAATAAAAGTTGAAAAAAATAAACGTAACGGATTAACAAATAATCAGATAATTAAATAAATTAACTTCTTAATTACTGAAAAAAGGTAAAATCAATTAAAAACAAAGTGATGAAAGTGTCTACGACAAAAGAAACAAACGAAAGGAATTAAAGCAAAGTTTTGTTTCTATGGAATTTTACAATACTTATGTACATATAAATGAAATAATAATAAATAGTTAAATCAACAGGTGTAATTAAATCAACAGGTGGAAATAAATATTAAAAGAAATATATCTACAAGCATTTTCACTGAAACTTCAAATTCGTATAAATAAATTACAACAAATATGTTAAGCCCTAATGAATTATTAAAATTGTTGCTGTTTGTATCTTGCCACAGTTGTTGTTGGACTGTTTATTATCGTCATAGTTGTCGTTGACATTTTATGCGACATCTCTACAATGTTCGACTTGATGTGATTTTCTCGTTTACGTTTAACTAATAACAATCACATCAATCGATTAATGCAACAACAAAAAAAAACCAATAACATGATCGCACACACATACACGCACTTTGTCACGCTACACTGAGTTGTTGTTTCTATAAGAAAATAGTAAATACAAAAATATATACATAACACCCAACGAGCTAAAAAACGTACCTACAACAAAGTTTGATTATTTTTTGACATGCTTCACTGATCGTCATCAAGAAATTCAGATTAGAGACAACAATAATAATAACAAAATTATAAATATAAATACATAGTAAAAAAGAAAGAACTACAAAAAAAAACGGCTTTAGTGCGAAATAGATAAAAAAAACGTTAACAAACGTTATTAATAAATAATCATCGTTTAAAGTTTAAACTTTGCAAAGTATTTGTAGAATAATTTTAAAAATGGCCATAAAGTTTGAACTTATTTTCGGACTTGTTCTCTTTCTATGGGATTTTACAATGGCCGGTACACCTGGTTACGCAGATCATGGCGATACCAAAGGTAAGTTTCTCTCAATATTTTGGTATTAAACTCTGAATTAGTTTTCAATAACTATAAAATAAAAAATATTTTTCACAGCTCGAAGTAATCTCTTAATGAATTACACCATACAACAAAATTAAATCGTGTAAGCCTTACGTTTAAGGTATAAGATGTGCTCAGCACTTTTACTTAAACGACTAACATTTTTGTTGAAAATGTTAACTCTCTAACTCTGCGTTGTATGGGTCCTTTTGTCCCTTTCTAAAGGAAGGGGCGAAAAACTCGCCTTGAACGGAAACACAGCGGGCTGAAATTTTCTATAAAAATAAAGACACCAAAGCTCCGAACGCAGTTAAAATGTGTTTAGGGCCTATTCACATATTACGTAACGCTACCCCCTTTGGTAACGCTTTTTACAAAATTTTCAGTATAAATTATCTAATCCGTAACATATCTTTAACACCACCCTCTGGAGCGTTACTTAGCATTTACACATGTAAGTGCAAGTTCGAAAAACTCATTACACTCAAACTTTTCTACTAACACACTTTTGATTGAGCTGTGAGAAAGACAGAGAAATGAATACTGTTTTCCTTTTCGTTGATAATACGTACATAGAACTTGCATGCAAGTACTTGCATGTCTAAACTCAGGGTTACGTAATATGTGAATGGCCCCTTAAGAGCTAGTATCGTACTAATTCATAATTACAGTGGATGTCCAATAGTACGAACTTTCATTTCCACGAATTTCCAATAGTACGAAAGGTACGAAAGGCAAATTTTTTGCATTGGCTGTTCTATAGTACGAATAAAAAGATTTTTTTGCTATTTGATAATACAAATAAATGTATTTTTTTTTAATAATATGTATATTTTTCTATATATAAATGAAATTTTAGTTTTACTTAGAAGTTTTTTACTTGCTTTTTTCTGCGTTAAAGTAAAAAAAATGCAAAAAGAAGCTAATTTTTTATATAAAAGGAGGAAAAACTGTAGTCCAATAATACGAATTTTCCAACATTAAGAAAAGGGCTGAAATTATATAATTCGTACTATTGGACGTCCACTGTAGTACTAAAATACCTAAAAAAAAAATAGATTTTATGAGCCTAGTTTGTATTAAAAATATGTCCTACGACAAAAGAAAATTTGGGTATTTAAGAAAATAATTATTTTTACATTTTTCTTTTAGCTCTAGGCAATTCTATATCGTTATCAAACAATATCCAGCATATTACCTTAAACGTAAGGCTTACAAGATTTCCTATGACGATTCACTATAACCAGGTGCAACAGGGGGAAGTTTAACTAAACATTAAAAGAGTCCCAGACGTACACTTTCAAAACGATGGTATACGTATATTTTTTCGTGCTCTCTACCAGAATCAGTAGTTAGAACCTTTTTATTTTTTGTGTTTTGAAGTGTTAATGATGTGGTAAATACACTTAAAAAATTATTTTAAGAAATTCAACGAATGACATTCACTGATTTATATTCATTAAGTTTTTGCAAAAATAATTTGATTCAATGTACGCATACGTTGTTTTAATGAAAATATTCATTGAAGGTCAATGTATAAGGGTACATTGAAATAGTGCTGACAATTTTTACTACTTTCAATTACTCACTACTACTCAATACTTTTAATTTGGATACTCAATACTTACTCGATACTTTTAACGCTTAGAAAAAGTTATAATTTTAAACAGAGATATATTTTGCCCCAAAAATTTTCCAGTTCTTTTCACTATAAAAAAAACAAGTATCAAATAACTACTTTTTGGTATTGAGTACTTTAAAATAAGAGCAAATACTCGATACTCGGTATCCACTACTTAATACTTTACCAGCACTTAGTACGTTAGGTAAAAACTAGGGTATTCGTTTTTGCTCGACTTTTCCATTGGTCAATCAATGAATTAATCGAAATTGATGTTTTAAATTAATCGAACAATCGATAAACATTTTATTTCGTTCGAGTTGTTCGGGTAAGCTCTACCATAAAAAATTACTCGAATTAATCGGAATATTTTTGAATTTACTCGGTTTTTAGCACATTTTTGTGAACAAAAATAAAACAAATCGTATTTTATATATTTTAATAATGAAAACAAGGGATAAAATATTTCAATATATATTAGATGAGAAAGTGATCATTTCAAATATATAATTTTTTCACTATTCAAATGTTTCGTTTTGAGAAAATTTTGCATCAGGAAATATTTGATAATATTCAGACCTGTTCTGTATTGAATACGAAATAAAAATATCTATAAGTATTTTTGTTATAAATATTAAATTGTAACAGCAAAGTTCTTACAATTCCGAACATTTTTATTCTGCATAGAGAACAGAACAGTATAATTCATTAAATAATCGTACAAAATCAATGCTTTCTCTTTATTTCATAAATATTTTTTTTCGATTGAACACTTCTCACTTACATGTGATTGACATTTTATACCTATTAGTGCAAGATTTAGCATGTTTTCGCAATTGACACTAAAACGCAAAAATACATCGAGACTTCGAGGCTTACCGGTACTAATAATGGTTTTAATATATAAATTTAATAAATAATTAATTACCCCCATATTCATAAAAATTTATAAAAGTTAATGTTGGTTTAATGTACGCATTTTGTATGGTAAAACCGGTTTAAATGCATACATTAACTGTACTAATCATTTATGAATATGGTGGGTTAACGTTTAAATTCGATTGTATATCTGACAATATTATGCCTAAAATATAAAAAGTTATTAGTGAGTGATCTTGTGTCAATTGAAAAGGAAATGTAAAGCTTTTATTGCTGAGATTGTTTGCTTTCATTTCGTATCACAACATTATAGGTCATAAATAGTAGATGAACAATTTGTTTGATTGCAACATGAAGAAGTTAAAAAAGGAAATGAAATGTTAAATGATAACTGGAGTTTTTGATTTTTAACTGTACAACATTATGCACTGTCTTATCTTATGACAACGGTTAAACTAGGGATGTCAGTCCCGAAATCCCGATTCTGAAAATCCCGGGATTTTTAGGGATTGACAAATCCCGAGCATTTTTGTGGCGTCATTTGGTCAACGGATAACTCAGTAATAGAGGGAAATGAAATTTCAATCTCCAAGTGAGCAATATCATTGTGTTATCTAATTTATTTTCTAACATCCCAGTTCAATGAATTAAGTTTTAATTTCGTAACGTCCTCTTTCCCAAATTTATATTTTACTATTCAGTAAAATATTAAAATGTATATTGAAATACACTAAAATTAGATTTTCTTTCTTAATTTTTAAAGCTATTATTAAGAATACACATAACGAAAATATTTTACTCTATAAATTGAATGTTTTATTAAAAAATAAAAATCCCAAAAATCCCGAAATCCCGATAAATCCTGCGATCCCGAAAAATCCCGGGATCTCGAAATATCCTGGGATCCCGAGATTTGAAATTCTGAAATCCCGAATCCTGGGATTTGCAAAAACCAGTCCCGTTTGGCATCCCTAGTTTAAACTCATTAGCTTATCTATGTAGACGTTTTTTCTAGAAAGCAACAAACAAACCAAGCTCATTCTTTAAATTTTTTCCTAGTTTTTGGAAAAAAGATAAATAAAAAAAGATTTCTATTCTGTATTATATTTAATTAAAAAAATTCCAGGAGGAATGTGCAAAATCCACACAGAAATAAGAAGACAGACAGACCCCTTTCTGCGCTTGTGTTTAAACTAAACCTTTTACCAGTTTTCTTACTCAGTTCTTGGAATAAAAATACATTTTTTGTTGCTGTCTTGTCTTGTCCGGTCTAAATTTCATAACAAGTTGTGAACTTAATAAATTTTATTTTTAAACTGTTTTTGTTATTGTTTTTTTTTTCTTAACTACACTTCTCATTTTCTGGAAAATGTTTTATATTTTTGTCGTCAAATTTCTTTATAAATTAACGTCATTATACTCTGTTTATATCAAAAGTTTTTGCTTATCAAATGTAATTTTAAACTTTACAAAAAAAAAAGACTGAAACAAATAAAAAACAAATAAAAAACAAACAAAGTCATCTATTTAATATTAACAATAATAAAAAATAAATAAAGTAAAGTAAAATACAGCGATAAGCACAAATGTTTTTCAGTAAAATGTCTGTTAGTAATTTTTGTAATTATAACTTGTTTCACTTCACCTGTTTATTAGAAACGAAAGAGATCTTTCCATTAATTTTTTCTTGTCTCGAGAAATGTTTAAAATTTTTTGAACTGATCTGATTTGAATATTAGAAGAAGCTTCTTGCAGATCTGTGCGACATAAATAAGCATCTGCATTACCATTGTTTCTACGTACAAAAATGCATACATTTTTATAAGTATACAGATTATTTAATTATGTATGTATTGGTGAGTAATATCATGTGCAATGTGCATCTTGGTAAATGAAACTTCACCTGCATTTTGATAATGATACTGTCAGTTTGTAAGTACCAGCAACATACACATAATTACATACATCCATCCGTATGTACATATGTATAGATGTATGAACAAGCAAGTATCTATGCGCATGACAGTGCTGCCATCTTAGAAGTTTCCCTCTCGATTTTTATTTAATTTAGTGTGGAGATTATGGGGTAAATATTCGGTATGAGAAAGTTTAGGTGGCAGAACTCTTTATTTGGCGATTTCTGATTATCCGACAGAATAACTGGGTATTAAAATATTTAACAGCTTTTGAGTTTCGCAACAACTTTGTAAAAAATCCAAAAGTTTGAGGAGTATCCAGCCCCAATGAGCTCCATAATACATACATATGTACATACACACATACATACATACATACATACATACATACATACATACATACATACATACATACATACATACATACATACATACATACATACATACATACATACATACATACATACATACATACATACATACATACATACATACATACATACATACATACATACATACATACATACATACATACATACATACATACATACATACATACATACATACATACATACATACATACATACATACATACATACATACATACATACATACATACATACATACATACATACATACATACATACATACATACATACATACATACATACATACATACATACATACATACATACATACATACATACATACATACATACATACATACATACATACATACATACATACATACATACATACATACATACATACATACATACATACATACATACATACATACATACATACATACATACATACATACATACATACATACATACATACATACATACATACATACATACATACATACATACATACATACATACATACATACATACATACATACATACATACATACATACATACATACATACATACATACATACATACATACATACATACATACATACATACATACATACATACATACATACATACATACATACATACATACATACATACATACATACATACATACATACATACATACATACATACATACATACATACATACATACATACATACATACATACATACATACATACATACATACATACATACATACATACATACATACATACATACATACATACATACATACATACATACATACATACATACATACATACATACATACATACATACATACATACATACATACATACATACATACATACATACATACATACATACATACATACATACATACATACATACATACATACATACATACATACATACATACATACATACATACATACATACATACATACATACATACATACATACATACATACATACATACATACATACATACATACATACATACATACATACATACATACATACATACATACATACATACATACATACATACATACATACATACATACATACATACATACATACATACATACATACATACATACATACATACATACATACATACATACATACATACATACATACATACATACATACATACATACATACATACATACATACATACATACATACATACATACATACATACATACATACATACATACATACATACATACATACATACATACATACATACATACATACATACATACATACATACATACATACATACATACATACATACATACATACATACATACATACATACATACATACATACATACATACATACATACATACATACATACATACATACATACATACATACATACATACATACATACATACATACATACATACATACATACATACATACATACATACATACATACATACATACATACATACATACATACATACATACATACATACATACATACATACATACATACATACATACATACATACATACATACATACATACATACATACATACATACATACATACATACATACATACATACATACATACATACATACATACATACATACATACATACATACATACATACATACATACATACATACATACATACATACATACATACATACATACATACATACATACATACATACATACATACATACATACATACATACATACATACATACATACATACATACATACATACATACATACATACATACATACATACATACATACATACATACATACATACATACATACATACATACATACATACATACATACATACATACATACATACATACATACATACATACATACATACATACATACATACATACATACATACATACATACATACATACATACATACATACATACATACATACATACATACATACATACATACATACATACATACATACATACATACATACATACATACATACATACATACATACATACATACATACATACATACATACATACATACATACATACATACATACATACATACATACATACATACATACATACATACATACATACATACATACATACATACATACATACATACATACATACATACATATGTATATAGATATTTCTAAAAACCGTTACTATTTTTACGAAACAGCTACTACTTAAACAATATTATTGCATATGTTATTGTACGTATTATTGGCGTTTTTACCTATACAATGCAATAAATGGCTCAATATTTTCAAAGAAAATATTGCCCAATTTTCCAGACAGTGAAAAAGTAAACATAACTCTGAACAATGTTGCCACAGCACTACACAATTTTCTGGATTGTAGAATAAAAATCAAAAGTCTTTTAATTTTTCCCAATATATGGTGCCACCTTCGAATATGACATACACATTGGCGATATTACATATTGTACAATACGAAAAATTGTACAATTATGTACATATATTGCAAGTGGGTATGCCGCTTTATTATTGACTATGATAAAGTACTCGTTAATATGAAAAATTATCAGTGGTGACATATTTACATGTACATATTTATTTTATATTATTTTATTTTAAAAAATTGTATATTCGATAAAATTTATTTATGGATTTTAACTTTATTTATTTTAACATTTAGTGAGAATTTTTTCAAAAAATTTTGAATTTAGGAGATTTTAAAACTATTTTGGAGAACAAAAATATTACTTGGCAACACTGCTGCATGGCTATTCTAAAGAGTATGCACGATAAAACTTTACAATTTATGATCATATGTACACCAATGGATACAGAAATAGTGCATCATTTTAGAAAACTGAATAATTTTTCCATCGATATATCCTTTTATTGCAATAATGACATAAAAAAGCAAAATCAGAATTTGTCTTCTCCTAATTCTTCCATTTCCCGGGAAATCGGGAATTAGTTTGAAATTTTCTGGGGCACCGAAAACTTCCGCTTTGAATAATTATGTATGTAATACGTATCGCTCATTTACTTCAATAGTGTCATAGCTAAAAAACGTGATTTTTGATATAATAATGCAAAACTAATCATCATATCGTTCTTTATATTGTGTTAAAGATTTCGTAAAAATATATTGTACATTCCTTGAGAGAAGAATGTATGTATGTACTCTTATTTTTCCATTAAGTTGTATGTAAGATAAAACTGAAGTCGTTTGCTGCAAAAGTGTTTTTTTATTTATTACACTATTGAAGTAAATGAGCGGATATGTACATATTTTTCAGTAATCAGTAATCATGATCCGGTTCCTATTAAACTGCTTTAAATTGTTTCGAAAATGACTTATTAAAATCGACAATGCTTTTATGTAATCATCTAGTTGTTGTTGTGATTTCCGAGCGAAAGAAAGCAGTAGACTTGGGTCCAACTCGTTCGAACTCGCTCAGCAGATCGTTTTAGACACAAACCTATGATTAAACCTGTGTATTTTAAATCACATTTATGTTTTAACTGAACCTCTCGATGTTGCCGTTTTATTTGATTGTAGTTGTTCTGTTCCTTATTATATATTGAACTCAGTGATGCCGTTTGGTTACATTTGTTAAAATTTTCGCAACTTTTGAAGGCCCAACGTAACATGTATAATTTTGTTATATTTGACCAAATTTTCGTAACCTTTACTACATGGCAAAGAAGGAAGTAATATTTTTGAAAAAGTACGTGATTCATTAATTAAGACAGGAACTGCACTGCCCGTTCGGTTTGAATAACATAACAATATTATTGCGGCAATAATCGATTTCGTATTGCGAAAGAGACTTCCTTCGGGAAGAAACGTGTCTCGATGGCAATACTCCTTCGCAATACGAAAGCGATTCTTCTAGATGATAAACTAGCAATATCGCCAGATAACCACTTATAAGAAAATAGGAAGATATCGCTAAAATAGCATTAAAAAAAGGGGTGTTATAAACTTGTAGTGTGTATTTGGTGTCTGTGTATCTGTGTGTCTGATTGTTCCCTCGTAGAGCCTAAGCGGCTTGACCGCTTTTGATTTAGTTTTTTGTGTTTGAAAGGTGACTTGGTCGAGTGTTCTAGCGGTATCCTCTTGAGTCTGCGTTTGTGGTACCGTAGCTCCCAAAAGGCAAGATCGATTTTAATTTATTTTGTTTGAAAGGCGACTTCATATAAAATCTTCTTATCTATTTTTCGGTCCTGCCATTCGGAAGTTATTATAATCCATTTACTTATTAATTTATATATTATTAATTTATATATATATATATATATTATTAATTTATATATATAATCCATTTACATATTAATTTATATATTTTTCTGTCTATATTTTCTTAAAAAGAAAGAAAATAAAAATATTACTTTGATTATTTTCATCTAGATGACAATTTAGGGATATTGCTAAACTATTGCCTTAGGGGATATCTTCCAATTGTTTGCAGGGTCCATACTATTGAGGGGAAAATATACTATTGCTGTGTCCATAACTGTAGTACATACATGCCTAATATGTAATTATGTTTGTGTGCCTGTAGATATCCCGTACGTACGTTTATTGTATTTAAACAAAACGGGATAAAACCAATATTACAAACTTCTCTTGCAACGTTGATGCAACAACTTTGCTACCTTTCTTTCCAGCAACACCAAGTGCATATAAGAACAACAACAAAAGGCTTAAGACACTGATAGGTATTGCCAATTGTGTCAAGTCGATTTAATGCTCAGACGTTTATTGCAATATGTATATTTCTTGTCTTAACCAACTGAACAATATATTAGTTTTATAAGTTTTTATATGTGATAACTAATTACTATCCTCCATACATTCCATTTCTGCAATTAATCGCACACAGAATGAAACTACGCCCTTAAAAATCAACTAGATCATCTGTTCTTAAAATATCTAATCTGATATTATTTTCCTGCTCAGTTCAGTTTTGCGTGAATTTGAAATGAAGAAATATGTACACATGTCTGTACATATGTATGTAAGTATTGTAGCAGGGATCTCTTACGTAAAATAATAACAGCTGGATACAACATCCATCCATCCCATATACCGCTTCAGTACAGCATCGACAAAAGAATTTTAAAATATTATTAATCTGTCACTTAATAAACAGGCCGTGGTGAATGAATAGAGTATTACAAAATATACTTAAGGATATTAAATGAACGAAAGAATAGAACAAACGAGTGAATAACGAAGAAAAACGCTCACATAAAATAAATAAAGAAAACAAACACGACAGTCGAAAAGATTTGTACAAGACTGCGTTAAAAGAAACCTTTAACTACCAAAATCTACAAAATCAGGCGAGACAGCAGTTAAATGCACAGTTTCTTTAGTTGTACAAAACCATTCATTCATTCATCCATCCATTCCCTCATTCATCCATTCAATTCAGACATAAATGAAATAAACAATATCTACATATTGCTTGATCAAGTCTCAAGCAGACTAAAGAGAAAGAAGAGTTTCCTTGTTAAAAACAGTCAGGTAAAATACAGGTATGCAAAAAGACAAAAAACTAAAAAAAAATATTTCTATACGGTTTTGTTTGATTTTTGGCACTGAGCGGCATTAATATCGCCAACTAATGTTGCCTCTTGTTGATAATGTTGATTTAGATGATGTTGTTGGTTTGGTTTGGTTGGTGGTGTAAGTGGCAGTTGTGATACTTAGTGATTCCAATAGCGAGCGCAGTTCGCTTTTTCAGTCAGGTAGTTTGGGAGCATAAATAGACACACACATATACACAGACGGTTACACATAAAGACCTGACACTATACACTTTGCTTTCAACAACACCATGGGAATTTTCGAATAAAACCTGTTCAGTTATAATGAAAAAAATTGTATTTTTCTGTTTTTTTTTTAATTTTGTTTTGTTATCTTTTACATTCAGATAGTTTTTGTTTCTGTTGTTGTTATGTTATGAAGGGAAAATATAAAGGAATTTGAAAAGGAACAGATGGTAAAGGAAAGGAAACAAAAAAGTGATTTTATATTCTTTCTTTTAGTAGAGGGAGGATATTTTGATTTCTATTTATTATAATATTTTTTATAAAAAGGAAACCATTTAAACATGAACTTTTATTCCCATACATACACATACGTATGTTACAAACATTCATTTGTACATAAATTTACAATTTAGTACATATTTGTTATTTAAATTTTAAATTATATGTATACACATTAGGGTCACCCTTAAATATATATAGAATTTTTTCTCAACTTTTTTTTGCCGTAATTTGGTGAATACATAGGCATTGTTAAAAAAATTTATCCTGCCAAATTTTCAGATCAATCAGTTGGGGTCCACTCCAATTTAGGAAAGACCATAAAACTCAATATTCTTGTCTCATATCTTCAAAAACATTAATTCCAAAAAAAATTTCCAAGAAGAAAATGCCGCTTGTGAAGTTTACAACATTTTATGACTCAACAACTTTTCTCTAAACTTTATAGTTAACGAATTAAATATAAAATTTATAAACATCAGTTGCTTAATTCGATGCTTTCTTCGTTGAACTTCGACTTCAATGGGGAACTTTGAGCTCAATAGGGCATACCTGAGAGTTATCCGCTTTGGCTAAAATTTTCACCACGTGATCTGTAGGTAGACCAAGTGCTACAATAAGATGGAAATATTTTTCATTGACCCCTAATGTACAAAATTATTTATTTCTATGTATGTATGTTAGGGTATTCATTCTAATCGACTTTTCAATTGTTCGATTAATCAATTAATCGAAATTGAGGTTTCTACATTACTCGAGCAATCGAGTAAAACATTTATTTCGTTCGAGTTATTCGAGTAAGTTTAACTGCTAAAATTATTCGAGTTAATCGGACAATGTTTGAATTTAATCGTTTCTTTGTACATTTTTGTGGACAAAACTAAAACAAAACAAAACAAGTTTTTCGCGTTTTTGTATATTTTAAAAATAAAAACAAAAGAAAACACAACACTTCTACATAAATTAGATCATAAACTGATTCTTTGAAATAGTTTTTTTTACCATTCAAATGTTGCGCTTTGAGAAAATATTGCGCCAGGAAATATTTAATAACATTCCGACCTGTCCTGTATTCAATGCAGAATAAAAATAATCGGACTTGGCATAGCATTATTGTTGTTATATATATGAACTTGTAACAATAAAGGTTACACTTAGGAAAAAAACGTAACCACTACTTTTGCTCAGAGTTAGTTTGATTTATTTCGTTTTTTATATCACAAAATAAGGTTAATTATGCTGCAAAAAGCTATTTTTATATTATTTTTAATAAATGCGAACCCATGTTGAAAAAAATATTGTAATTAAAGGAAATACAATTTTAACTTGTTCGTGGCTTACGCTTTTTTTGCCAAATATTTGCCAAGTGTGACCGTACCTTAAGGCTTTTATAATTCCGAATATTACATTCGATATTTTAATACGAAACATCTAGTTAACTAGTTACTCTCGAAATATCTTCTTTATTTCAAATAATTTTTGTTTGATGTTTATATTTTCGAATTTTTTTAAACGACAATTGAAGTTGGTTTCTTTCTCCCTGTTATTGTTACTACATTATTTACTTAATTTTTTGAGCATGCGGACTATTAGTCTGCAATAACGTTCGAATGGAATGGCAAATTTCTGAAATTAAAAAAATTTTTCAACTTTTTATTAAGAAATCTACAAAAACTCATTAAAGAAAAGGAAATTCACAGAAAATTTTTTAATCGAGTTATTCGATTAATCAACCTAAATTACTCGAAAAAATTTTTACACGAAATTGAATTTTTTTTGTTTGATCGAACATTATTTGACTTTAATTATTCGATTAATCGAGCAAACATTGTTCGAGTGAATACCCTAATGTATGTACATTAGGGTGGAGCGTCGGATTCTTTTAGATTTTCAATATCGAATAACACTAGAACGTTGCATTTTAATGAAAGAAATATTGGCATCTACTTTTGGCCCTCCACCGATCAACTCCAGCAATTTGTGTGACATCATATGACAAAAAAGTAAAATTGTTAAATTTTTTCAAAATTGTTTCAATACACTCTAAATATCCACTATTTTTAGCCCCCGACCAAAAAAGAGGTGTGACATAAGTTTGTAGTGTGTATCTGCGTATCTGTGTGTCTATCTGTTCCCTCGTGAAGCCTAGACGGATAGACCGATTTTCATCTATTTTCAAGCTCCAAAATGGCTAGATTGATTTTAGTTTAGTTTCTTTGTTTGAAAGATGACTCGCTCTAAAATCTTCTAACCTATATTTAAAAAATATCGGGTCAGCCGTTTCGAAGTTATCATCCATTTCCTTCGGGGGCTCTTAAATTCTGGAATTTAATGTTAATTATATTAAAATGGTCAGATTTCAGATAAACTTAAGATCAAGTTATGATGCCGGATTACAAATGCTTAACTTTTTGCCATAAGCCGAACACGAATAAGAAACTCATTTATTTTCCTTAGAGATCGTTTTATTTTTTGTGTTTTTTTTTCGTTTGTTATCAAAACTTTCGAGAACGGTCCATATAATGACTGTCCCGAGCGGCTTAAAATCTATTGAATCACTTTAAATTTGAAAAAAAAGTCATACAAAATTGCTCTAATTCAGTTTGTGTTATCATCGATCAAAAGTAATTTTGTAGGAAAAATAAAATCGCTTTTTTACTTACTGGCTCATAAGTTTCTTATATTTTCGGTACAAAAAGGGGGGTACAAAAAGGGCGTGTCTGTACATGAAAATTTTTTTGAAAATGTGTATTGTGGCGTTGTTGGAAATTAGAAAGATGTTTTTGTTTTTTTTAACGGTGGTAGCATTGTTTATTTTATATAACGGGAACTTTTAGAAATATGTAAAAAACGTTATATTATTATATTTTACAGACACGTTATAGCCATAAAGCGATCTTTAAGCGCGCGAAGCGGGCGAGCACATCTTGTTATTCATAAAATTATTCCAACTTCCAGCTGAGGTAGAGGTCGAAAAATTAAAAAAAAAAACTTTTTTATATATGATTTAACAATATGCAACTTTCTGGAGATATTCAAAATCGATTAGACGACTTTTTTACCCGACGCTCCAACCTAATGAAGACTGGTGGGGGCTTTGCCATCCTCCGGAAACAGTATGTTATTATGTTCTGTCGTGTAGTCGATTGGAATTAATTAGATTGCCCTTATTCCTTCTCTCATGTCTAATTTTTCTGAATAAAAACTAAGATTTAGTCTCATATGAAAAATTACTTCGGTTTGAAAATAGACGGAACCACATACATATTTACATACATATACATATATGTACATACATATATATATTTTTCATAGCATAAATACTAAATTTTAGATATTAAGTATAATGCCACTCAGAAACTATTGACGAGTGAAAAATTAGTTGATTTTTTAGAAAAGAAATTACTTGACTATTACAAAACAATTTTGTTGTTGTACAACATACACACATATTAACAACATATGTACGTATTATGTATTTCAATGTGTCCTAAATATGTTCATATATACATACCTATACATGAATATTACTTACACATATCCACTTTTTTCGTTGTCGTATGCAAGTAAGTGGATACTTTGTTCAATTATGGCAAGAGCAAAATCTTAAAAAGGCAAAGGATTTCATTAAGTATTTGGTTAAAGACCAGCTGCTTTCTTCAAAACTTGTACACACTTGTTATCACATTCTTGAAGTAGGAAGAGATCAAATTTCATAATTTTTCATGTTAAAACGTGAGACTTGTATGCATAAAAACAAAAAGAACAACTCAATATGTCCCAAGTCCTTCAAAAGGCAATATAACCCACATGTTGAAAAAATGTAGAATAATTTTACCGTTCAAAGAAATCATTTTTTGTGCTTTTAAGTGCCAGTGTGCACCACATAGTGCATACATATGTGTGTACTTACTTATATACAGATTTATGTATATATAGAGCATTTCATTTAGATACTACTTGGACAGTATCTATTACGATATGAGTCGTATGTTCATTCTTATGTATGTACATAATGCCTACATCCAAACATATTTATGTGATTTTTTTTTTTGTACAAGTATCGTTAATTATCGGAAAACACTTGAGTGAAATGTTTCCGGTTACTTTTAACAAAAACTAAGTGTACTTGCATCATAATTTTACCAAGGAAGAGAGACAGACCAGGTTGCCTGCGAGTTAAAATCAAGACAACATAAAATGTGTAATTAGAAAAAATACATACATAGATATTTTGTTATTGGTTTTGTTGCACCAAGGCATACAGTGGATGCAAACATTTGTTGGTTATTAAGAGCTGTTTAAGCATAAACACACACACATTCCCGCAAACCCATACACATACATACTTATATAGCAAGATATCACATATGGAGCTTTTAAATATGCATTTTTTTATTATTATTTATAAAATTTTGTATATTTCAAAACTTTATTTAATTAGAAAAGAATACAAAAAGATTTTCAATTTGTTTATATTCCAACATCGCTATCCATGAATTATTCCCCATTTGGAGCCATTTGCAACCATTTGTTTCGAATAATATTTATTCATCAACAATATGATTGGTTTATAATCAAATAAATATACAATAAATTGTGCACAAATAAAACATATTTTTTCTTTTGTGCTGGTTTGGTTAATTTTTTTTTCATCAGATGATGCCTGCGCGCCCCAATTAATTCCTTCTATTTTCAAACAAGACACATTGCAGCTGTAGATCATCATGATGATGATCACGACAGTAGGCAAGATAATAATGACGATTAAAACGATAATCAAAATGCGTGGAAATTTTGTTGAAGATTCTTTCGTTGGCATTATTTGATGACGGGAGCAAACTTGCTGCACGAACACACAAGCTCCCGTGAAAGCAATTTTTTATTTTTTTTCCTATTTATCGTTTGCAACAAGCAACCAATAGAGTGTTGAATGGATGTATCATATGTGTACATGTATAAGCTAGTGGCGCATATTACTTAGTTCACTTGTCCGAGCGATCATAAAAACGAACAACGAAACGTTGCATTTAAGAGTTGCCAGATAATATTTTTTTATTAAACTTCAATAATTAATTTTGCATTTTAGAAAATTTAAAAAAAGTTTATTTTAAAATATTTGAATAGGTATTTTGAATTTATACTCATCAACGTTGTGAGAAATTGTTATCGTCTCATCAATTATTTCGTGCTTTGAAAGACTCCCGAGTCAGAAGAGGTTAAATAAAATGGGATATCTATACCATTCTAAATAGTTTTAAAAATTTGGCTGAACAAAGGTATGCAAAATGGCACGAAAAAGCATTAAAAATTGCACTAAATGGCACGAAAAATTGTTAAAAACTCCAAAAAAAAGCGTGAAAAAACGTTAAAAGTGGCAAAAAATGCCATAAAATAAAACTCAAAAATAAATATTTAAATACAATTTAATTTCATAAAATTTTGATTGCACATTACAATCATGTGTTTTTTATATTTTCAAAGACGAATGATCTTCTATTGTTACATAAAACAGTTGAATATATGGAAAAGACACGTTCGACATCAGTAGATGTTAATGGAGCAAACTTAAATGCATTTAATTAAGATGTGGATAAAGTTTCAATATATGAACCCATGTCGTTTTTATTGAAAAATATAATATTTTTATTTTAGTCAATGTTTCTAGTTCCTTATTTCGATTCAAAATTTCACGTTTATTAAAAAAATTTTTTTTTTGTTCGCATTTTGGGTACTTTTTTCGCATTATCAACAACTGTCAAGCTTTCATTTATGGAAAGACCTTTGGTTTGCAATTTCGTACTGCTGGAACATATTATACACTCACAATTACTTTTTATTCTGGGTTTTTGCACTATTAATTTAGAATTTCGTATAGATGCCGCTTCATCTTCACTAAGCATATTTAAAACGTACCATATTTCTTTGAAATTATCACAATAGTATATTGCTGGCTTAATCTAAGTATCCCATCTGTTAACACATGGTGCTGGAGGCTTATTTAAGTTCGGAAACATATTTTGTAACAATATTTTCGAGAAGAGGCCTAAAATGTATTGCCAGACTATGAAAAAAGGCATTTTATGACAAGGATTATTGAAAATAGCTTTTTCACTATATAATTAAAAAAATGGCAAATGCCCTTATAATAATATATAATATATAATATGATTTTGGGTAAGCTCAATTTTGTACTGAGTAGTTTACTTATTCTGTTTTGTGTATGCATTTTAGTTTTATATTTTGTTTTCTTACCTAAGAAAGTGTGATTTTTTTCTTGTTATTAATTATGTATGTTGAATTAATTTAAATATGAATTTAAATCTGTACAACATAATTTATATAAATACCGATTTCTTAAAAAAAAGTAGCTGTGTAATATTCCTTGTGTTCACTGTATGTCTAAAAGCGTATCTATGCATCTGAATGTCCATATGTAAATTTAAAATATATTTGTATTTGTATCTGCAAGTACAAATAAATATACATATGTACATAAATTGAATCTGGCATCCAGTCAACTTGCCGATAATTGAAATTAAGTGTATGGACATGCGCACTTCTTAAATAAAAGTTGATTTGTGCGTCACTAACTACGAAAACGAGTGAATTCATCTTTCTCTTTCTCTAATCTTTTATGTATATAGTTAGTATGCAATACCCAAGTACATATCTACAATGTACACACAACCATATATCTATAATATCTTCTCATTCAACCTGCAATGACCCAACCAATCGTAAAGTATTTTAAAATCTTCATGCATTTTATGTGTCTTTTATTTTTTGTGTGTTTGGAAACTTACTGGCGATCGATTGATCGGTCGGTCGGTCGGTCGGTCAGGCAATTGCGAAGAACACCACAAAACCCATAAAAAAGGAGTTGATTAAATTTTTGCTAAATCAATTTCAATAAAGCTAAAGAATTTTTCAATTATGAAACAATGAAGCTGGGATTGCGACCATCGATCGATCTTTTGATACAACGAAAATTAATGGTTGTAAGTATCAAATACTGTTAAGATATTTTGCTTTTCGATTTGTAAACTATTGATTGTTGTAAATGCAAGTAGGTACATAGGCAGTAGCCTTTTTTTAAAGCAGATACTCATACATCCATACATATTTATTAAGTGTGCATGTATGTATGTAAGTAATACGTTCATATTAGTATTACGATCAGCAAAATAAATAAATAAATAAACTTTCGCTATATTTCCCAGGAAATGGCTTCTTCTGTAAAAAAATGCTGCTAGTTTTTCTTGCAATACGAGTAGGTTTTTGGTGGGAAACTGTATATTAAATGCATTTTGTTTGTCTGTTTTTATTATCAGTTTTCTTTTGTAACAAGCAAACATACTCGTAAAGTAGTTCAAAATGAAATGGTAGTTTAACAAAAACTGACATGACAATATATCTTTTGTGATTGTATTTGTTGTAATATTTCTAATAGTTTTTTAAAAAATGTTTTTACGATGAGAATCAACAATTCTATACAACTTTATTTTTCATTATTCATTTAAGATTAATTTGTGGATAAAAGTTTATTTGTCTTAAATATGTAAAATATTAGGGAATTCAACTGATTCAAGCTCTCCCTTTTACCACTACATATTTTTAAGTGCATATTCTATCTTAGATCGATATATTTTCATAATTGAAATCGGTTTTCAACATTTTCCGCGACTGTATGTTTTTATTAATACTTATTTCAGTTAATTAAAGAATTGCAAGTATTTGCTTGTTTTTAGGTCAATGTGTTTTGTTGGTAAGACTTTAAAATGAGTTCATACAAGTTGTGGTCTTATATCTCTTTAACCAATTAAATTATTAAACATTTTAGTTATTTCGATACACAGAAAAAAATATAATCAAACTGCAACTAACAATTCGAATTGTTAATATGTAATATAAATTCAACAATATATTTAGTTAATATAACAAATTAAGTTGTTAATACGACAAACACAGAAGTTTTTTCAACAAACTGAACTAACCAAATTTTTTGTTATGTATGGCGCAAAAATTCAAAATTTTTAAAATATTTTTTTGATTAAAAATGCCAACTAAAGTTTTTGTTGAAACTTGTGAAAATATTAACAATCATCATTGTTGATATAACAAATTACACTTTTTCTAGTCAATTACATTACTCAACAACAAAGTTAATTATTAAATTATATCATAACGGAATGCACACACGTAAATGAAACAAAGAAAATCAAGTTTTGTTTGTATTCATTATTTTCGTATTTAATAACGAATTGCTCTGTAGCTGAGAAGTCAGAATATTAGTCTATTAGTCCAGAGGTCGTCCAAAAAGTATAAGAAAATATTGTTATTTGTTCGAAAAATCAACTATTCACATTGTTGATATAACAATAATCTTAATTGAAATAATTAAAATAATCTTAAATGAATAAATTTACAAAAAAATTTTTGAAACAAATTTTTTTTGTCAATAAATTCATTGTTGATATATTTATTTAATTGAAAATATTTTTGTGATTTTCTTTTAACTTACAATTTCGTATTGTATTTACAAAAATCGTTTTAGGTTCAAATACAAATAATTATTTAATTGATATATCAAACAAATTAATTGTATTTACAAATATTTTTTCTGTGTATACAACAAAAAAAATTACATTGCTTTAACGACTGATTCTGATAGAGGGCACACAAAATATATACAAATGGACGTGTATGGGCGTTTAAGAACTTTACATCTGGGATTCATTTTACAGGGAGCGAAAACTCCCCATCTTTGCACTCGACATAGGAAATATTGTACTCCTTTCGTTTAAGCTATAAAATATGCTTGCTCATCAGTTTTATTCAAAACACTACCAGAAATTTTTTTGAATATTTTTTACCTTCTAGCTCTTCGTTGTATAGGACTTTTTGTCTCTTTCTGAAAAAATGGGCCTAAACTTCCATTTAGCTTCGCTATATTGGGGTAAAATGCTCTACAAAAATGTTTGCCATGAAATTCTACTATAGCTTTTTACAGAGATAAAAGCTGCGCACACAATTTGAATATCAGAAATCATTCAAAACTTAAAATGTGTTTAAGGGCTAATTTCGTACTTATTCACAAGTTTTACTCGGTATAGGAACTCTTGTAAGCCCTACGTTTAAAGTATAATATGTATTCAGCACTTTTATGTAAAAGACCATGAGGAACATTTTTGTAAAATATATTAGCATCATATATCGCCGCTGAAGGGGAGTTTGTTGCGTTTTTTTTTTTTTGATAAATCTAGAAAACACCCATACACAGAGTTAGATGTTTAAAAGAGGGCTTTTTAAATAAAAATGATGAGCACATCTTATACCTGTAACGTAAGGCTTACGATATGTTTTAACATTGTACAAAAAATTTTGATTTTGTTTGACATACAGTGTTATTAACCTCAACTAACAGGAATACATAATAATACTTCGTTTGTTGCATAACTTCTTGGAGTTCGAAGGATAATAAAATATTAATAGAATGGGATAAAGTAATATAATATTTAGTTATGACTAACTTTTTGAAATGGTTTGTATTAAAAAAGTGCTTTCAGGATTGATGGATATTCCAATTCATACATAATATGAGTCGGTATTTATTCAAAAGCTAAATCCCTTCCCTCTACGTTGTTGCTTTAGTTTGCGCTCTTTTTCTTCAACTATAAAATAAACAGAATTATTAACAGGAAATCAAACCGGCTGTAAAAGTTTCTTGCAAAATGAAAAAGAAACCAGTAGAACCAAGTTTGAAAAACAAAACACAGTTAAAAACAAATGGCCAACAAACATTTTTTCTTAGTAATTTACAGTTTGTATCAACGAATGTGGCAGAGTATATTAGAAAAAAGTTGCATACTAAAAAACAACAGCATGCAATAAAACTGCATAAAAGCAACAACGAAAAGCAAACATAGAATAACCATGAGATGAATTCAAATGACAACAGGGCTTAAAGCTAAAACACCATTGAGCTAAATTGCCTTAGCAGTCGTATATGTATGTGTGCGATTTTACAAAGTAGACAAAACGTGCATATTTGACGAAAAAATGTAAGTTTCAAAATATTTTACATCAACAAACATTGTATATGTACCATCGTATATGCACTGAAATTCAAATACATACATACATACTTATGTAAATATGTACAATACTGTTTGTTGCATGTTAATCCCAATTAACCGCAATTAATTGTCAACATTGTGGTGTTGTTTATGATGTTGCAATCAACATTTCATACTAATGCATACATATGCATTTGGATGCACATAACTTTGCATACTTACATACATACTCCCATTTCAAATGTATTTGATGCAACAAACACACATAAATAGGCGCTTATACTTAAACACTTATGGACATACATACATACACTCATATGTAATTTATTGTTTTTAAATGCATATGAATGTAGATATCTCATGCTATATGTATAGACGTTTGTATTAGGGATGTAACGATACGCCGTTTTGCCGATCCGATACCGATACCGATACTTAAAAATAAATATCGCCGATACCGATTCCGATACCGATACGAATATTGAAATTGACTTAAAGTTTAGATTAACAAAACTCAAGTGCAATTTTTTTATTATACAAAATTACAGTGTAAGAGATTATTAATATTTAAAATTGATATTAACCCAGTATAAAAAATTGCGAGTATTTTTTAAGGACCTACATTTTCTTTGCTTCCAATAAATCTATATTAAAAATATGCAGATAACACAGTGCAACAGTCCAAAAAACAAACGGACTTGACAGTATAGATTCGATTGTACTACCACGGGGTAGTAAAACCCTATACTTAGCTTGGCGAATTTGGAGACCAATTTCGTTTTATGCACCTCCAAAGTTTTGGAAAATCAGCGGGCCCTCAAAAAAAGGTGTCATCAACTTTTGGCCAACAGAAAATTCAAACTCGATGATACGGCTTAACTATATATGGCAATAATGTAGCTAAGAGTTCGCTAAACAGATTTTATTACCATTTTATGCCAAAAAATTTTTTTTGTGCGCCTTTTTTGAAAAATTAAGGGAAAAAAATGTTTTTTCACTTTTTCCAGAATAACTTACAGGGACTCGTAATTTTTTATTAACAATATTTGGCAAAGTTATAGCTACGGTAAAGCTGAACAACTTTTGTAAACATGTCAATACAATCTGAATGTATCTGGGCACCCTAAACAGCCCAGAAAAACTAATTTCTACCTTAAAAGTTTTCGTTTTTTACGAGTTAGGCTATATTTTTATTGCATTTTTTTGGTTTCCTTGTTATTGTTCCACTTCTTATGTTGCTGATTGTAGTATTTACTATTTTTTATTGTTGTTTTGCCAAATAATGGTAATGAAAAATTTGGAGTCCCTACAAGTTATACTGAAAAAAGTGAATAAAATAATTTTTTTTTTCAAAAAAAGTACAGGAACATATTATTTTTCTGGGCACAAAATCTTAGTGAAACACAACAAAGAAGTATGCACTTGAATATACTGTTTTCAACAAAAAAAATTTTTTTGCATAAAAAAATAGTGAAAAACTGAAATTTTTAAGGTAAAAAGTGGTCTGTGTGAGCTATTAGAGTGCCTAGATACGTGCAGATTGTATTGATGTTCACAAAAGTTGTTCAGATCTACCGTAACTATAAGTTTGCCAAATATTGTTAGTTAAAAATTACAAGTCCCTGTAAATTATTCTGAAAAAAGTGAAAAAACATTTTTTCCTTAATTTTGTGAACAAAAAGTTAACGAAAAACTTTTTTTTGCCATGAAATGTTAAAAAAAATCTGTTAAACAGACTCTTAGCTACACTATTGCCATATACAGTTAAGGTCCATAAAAAAATTGGTCACCAAATTCGCCAAACTAAGTAAAGAGTTTTACTACGCCATTGTAGGACAATCTCGAACCTTTACTGTCCAGTTCTTGTGTTTTTCCAAAAGTCTTTATTTATCGCATAGTGTAATTAGTAGAAAAGCAAGAAAAAAAATTAAATTCCTTTATAATTTTTAAAAATTCTCGCCATACTCGCATTAAAAAAATTGTGAAAATGGGTAATTTTTTATCCTTTTTTCTTGAGGAAAAATCATTATAGAACACCGAAAAAGAAATTTGTCCGAGCATCGCTTCCAATTCGGTGATTGGTAATCGAAAAACAGAACTTCTTGCAATGGCAAGGATATGTAACACTAATTAAAAATGATCTAAATTTGCAATACTTACGGATCGCGAATTCTACATTTTCATGACTACTTTGGAGTGTCTTTTTTTTGCTGGAATAAGATTTAAAAAACAACGAATTGAATTTGAATTCATGGTAAAATTAACAAAAAATAAATAATTTTTTTACAAAATAATAGTATAAAATATTATTAATTTTTAAAATTGATATTGATAAGATTTAAAAAATAAGGAAATGAGTTTAGTTCATGGTAAAATTAACAAAAAATAAATAATTTGTCAGAAAAAAACTCTGAAAAAATGTTTAAAAGTATCGTCGTATCGACAGTAAAATATCGCCGATACCGATGTATCGGAAAATCTGAAATATCGCCGATATATCGGTATCGGTATCGGTATTCGTTACATCCCTAGTTTGTATGTACATATGCTTATACATACATATATGTATATTGAACATTATTATGCTTTATAAAAAAAACATTAACGATCGGTTAACAAAACGAAGAAGCAGAAGAAGAAGAAGAAGAAAAAACAATAAGAACAACAATAATACAATACATAATTTGCTTTTAATTCATTAACTTCGTATTTAAGTGTTAAAATATTTGTTTATTTTAAAATGTTTTTTTTTATATTTTGTTGAAATCATAAGCTGCAGACAACTAACTGCAATTCAAGTCTGTCTATGGCCATTATTTATTTAACCAGTGATGCTTTTCTGTGGGTTAAAATTAAACCTTATTTTATTCGGTCGTAAATAAGATTCCTGCTTGATAACGTTATAAATTCATAAGAATCTACAATATTATAGTATTTATGTACGTATGTATGTGTTTGTACATAAATGTGTATGTGAGTCAGTCAGTACTGTGTCGGTCTGCCATGACACCCAGTTGCCCTGAAGCTTAATTGTTTTTAATTAACAAAATGCTCTTTGAGCGAGAATAAAATTCCAAAACAATTTTTATCGCTATCAACAAACATATGCCAAACTTATAGATACAAGTTTCGTCATTTTTAATTTAAAAATGATGAAAAACTATACCACTTTTTGTTATGACTTTTGTCGTTGTCGTTTTGTGTTTTTTGTTTGTTATTGTTAACCAACAAACATTCAAAAACGATTATTAGCATTAATAATATATTGGTCTGTAAGCTCATACAGTGAAAGTAAAAATTTCTTGACGGGTGTGAATATTCTCATTGGTTAAATGAGTTTTTTCCATTAATAAAGAGCTAACGTAAGACTTCGTTGTATTAATGAAAAATGTTTCATAAAGTTTCATATACATTAGGAAACTATTTTACCGCTTTAGTATGAAACAATATCACTAGTATTATGAAATTGATCATGTATTTAATGCAAACACTTGATTGATTTCATGAAACACTTCGATTCCAAAAATGGGAAAACTTCATTCTTAACATATTATCGCATTCGGACTCTTCATTTCCATCATCTGC
The DNA here is from genome assembly GCA_956483635.1 of Panzeria rudis. Classification (NCBI taxonomy): domain Eukaryota; kingdom Metazoa; phylum Arthropoda; class Insecta; order Diptera; family Tachinidae; genus Panzeria; species Panzeria rudis. Next base: position 150,740,742 of record OY101450.1, read on the forward strand.
TTTGTAGAGAACTCGTCAACTACTTCAGCCAACATCACTTTGAAAACAACATCCACGCATAGCTTATAAGCTTTTTTATTTGAAAAATGTTTTTCTATCCCCCGGATTATGTATGTGGAAGTCGAATTTGTGACTATGACAAATTGTCATAGGATAAGAAAACTTGAAAAACGTTTCTTTATTCTAAGACAATCTGTCGTAGTCATAAATTCGATTTCGAAATACATAGTCTGGGTGTATGAAAAATCTTTCATTTCATATGTTATATATTTTATATTTATATTATCACCCGGATTATGTATGTCGAAGTCGAATTTGTAACTACGACAAATTATCCTAGAATAAAGAAAACATGTACAAGTTTTCTTTAACCTAGAACAAACAAATTGTTGTAGTCAAAAATTCGACTTCGATATACATAATCTGGCGATTATATATTTTCATTATATGTAAGAAAAATTTAATTTTTTGGAAATCTGAAAAAAAATCTATTGAATAAAATTTGCTCTATTTCATGTATTGCTCAACCTACTCAAGTCTAGTGAGATAAAGTTTTAGTTTTCCTAAAATTAGCAAAACATTTTATAACATCAAGGAAAACATTATCATAAATACAATGAAAGCTTAAAAGTTAAAAAATGTAGAAAACAAAAAATTATATTTAGGAAATGAAGATTTTTATTTCATTAATGAAAGAACATTTCATACAATGAAGCTGTTTCATCATTAGCTGAATGAAGTATTTTTCTCTGAGTGCAAAGATAAATATTTATGTACTGTATGCATCTGTATTCTAAATACATACAAAAATATGTATGTATATAAATATTTATTTTATTGTAAATATTAATAAATACAAAAATGTATTTTTAAGGCGCATAGATTTTTTATTATTAATGTTAATAGTACACTAGACTATCAGTCTGGTGGCTCCATACCCAGCAAAGACTCTGGGTGTTGTTTCTGCAAAGAAGCTATAAAGCTAAAAATAATATACTGATCCCGAAAAACGACAATGATATTGAATTTTTGTATTTAAAATCTAGTTTCAACCAGCATTCTTCGTGTTTGTATGTATGTGTGTATTTTTGTATGTATAAATATACAACAACAAAAATTTTGAGCTTATTTATAGTGTTTTAATTGCACTGCACTATTTCTGTTTCATATTCTAATTTCAATTATAATGTAAGAGAATATGACTGATGATATTTTCATTTGAAATATTGATTATGATGATCATGATGGTGGCTGCAGTGACGATATCAATCAAAAAAGAGGTCGAGGTTTGACGATTAAAATCAATTTTTACTTCCGATGAGTCATTTAAAATAAATGATCAATAGAAACGTCGAAATACATATGTAGGTATGTAGATAAATGACCCTTTAACGATCCAAGGGTCATCTTTTTTTGTTCTCATCATTCGTCATTTCTTAATAATTTTGTTTTTCTTTTAATTTACATACGAATGAGTATGAAAGCTGTTTCAATATTTTTTAGAGAGCGTTTACACAAGATCACTGTCATTATCTTCCCATTTTTCTTGTACTCAAAGATTTTACGTTTATTGTGCATTCGTTTTTCGACCTTAGTTCATTATCACCTTTTGTTATGGATTTTGTTAAGACTTACAAACTCAAAAAAATACTTAAAATAAAACTATAACATATTTTAATGTTCACACGTCCGGCTTAAAAAAGTTAGAATGTGCTCTGAGTTTGAAAAGCAAGATCAAAAACGAATTTCTTTTCTTTGTTTGTTTGTTTGTTTGTTTCGTGAAGACAAAAATGCCAATGAACTTTTGAAACTCAAGTTTTGTGCTGGTATTGTAAGGTACATTTTCAAATTCAATTGTTTTATTTCCCTTTTATATTGTTTGCTGCTTACATATATTAAACAAACTACTTGAAATAAAGGTAGAGTCTGGATGAAATGTGGATCCGGAGATGGAGGGAAAAGGATACCTCTCAAAACGAATAAAATCGTTTGTTTCTATTGAGAAAACTAAAGAAAATTACACGTTTCATATAAAACCTTTATCCTTATTCTAAATTCTAAAGTGAAGGACTGATTTTTCTTGTGTTTTCTGTGATAATATAAAAAGCCAAGAAAACAATAAAAATAACGTTAAAAAAGCCCGCTTTTGTTCTAAATTTAATCATCTAGTAAGCCCGGGCTATCAGTAAAATGTCTTCTTTCTAAGCTCAAATTCGATAGTAGTGTTGGTAGTGTTGGATGCACCGTATTTCACAATTTATAGAATAATATTCTATTCAAGGTACAAAAATATAGAGTTATTTAGTAAATTCCTATCTTAGGTTGAGTTTGATTAAGGCAACTGGATTTGACACAACTTTTATTTTATGTATATTAGAAGGAGTAGAAAGGACTTAACATTTCTTTTCTCTCTCTATCTACTATAAAAATCAAACTTGTGACAAAAGAACTTGCTAATGTATACCCAGTCTAATCAATACGAAATCATAATATTTACATACAAGGAATTGTGTTGTATGAATTGAATATCAAGCATGCAATAATTCAAAATTAGGTTTTCCGAATTTTATACTCGAGACCTTAGTGCAGCACAACAAGTACACGATGAAAAGTTAAAATAATAAAAAATATTTGTAGTAAAGAAGGGTGGGTATGTTACTTAAGGCATCTTTACATGGTAATACATGTATTATGACATTTCAAAAAATGCTGTACACAGAAAAAACAAAATTTAATTTTCTGTAAAGGAATTCAATGAAATAGTAAATATTTTGTCTAGGAACACGGACCTACAAACAAATTTGTAAATATAGACAAAAATATTTCAACAATTTCATTGAAAATAAAACTTGTTTTTTCAGTGAACAAATTGTTTAAATATATAAAACAATTTGTCTGAAAATATTTACAAATTGTAAACAAAACAATTTACTAAATTAAACAAAAAGATTTACCGGATTTTCTGAAAAAAATCAAACAATTATTTTAGTCTAAAAATACTAATCCTGGGAAACGGGAACAAAAAAAATCGCATTTCCGGAAATTCCCGGGATTCCCAGGAAAATCTGATTTTCTAAATTAAGACGATTTATCAAATGAAAATTGGCATAATTCTCATTTATTGACGCAAACATTCTTTTTATTTAAAAATTAATATAATAACAATTCTAAAACAAATTTTTAAGAATTTTTAAGTGAATTCAGAAATATAAGAGTTTGTAATTATTACACAGTAACAGACCGTATAAGGACTAATTGACCACTACTGCCGTAATTATTTAGTTAGAAATTTAATTTTAAATTCTTTTCTATTTTCCTTGCCAAATTTCCAGAAGCATTCTTATAATTAAATGCAAGCAAGTTACAGTACCATACTCAGCTGGGCCGAATATTACATATCCTGAGCGACAGTCTGTCTAAATGTCTCTGATTTTTCATTTTATTTCCCTTAAAACATATCCTTCAAGGTTTTAATAATAACGTCGACTTATAATAAGTTTAATTTGCGACAACTCAAAGTTTTTACAGCATCTATGAGCTTAAAATGTCCAATAAACTTTACAAAATGTTTTCATTTATGTTACAGAAAATCATTCAAACTTCGTTTAAGATTGAATTATTAACTTTAGGAAACGATTAGAGTATTGTAATCATTGATACTTATACAAAGTATTCCTTGTTCTGATACAGTGATTTAACGACACTCTACTAAATTCATCTTGCATATAGTTTTCTAATCAAGCAATAATTTTTCTCGTAAACGGTGTTATTAAAATTGCCATGACTTCAATTTAATGGAATTATGTTATTTTGTACGAATTGAAAATAATTTTATGGACATTTTAGTGTTTAAACATTCAAAATTTTATTGACACTCGTATTAAAGAAAAACAGGATTATAATGCAAATTTCTTATATGAATCAAAATAAGTTCAGCTGTCTCTTACTACATTTTAAAAAGATGTCAAATAAAGTCGTTGGTGTGGATTTTAATTAATAGTTTGAATTTACATTAATTAAAATATTGAACTAAAAAGCCGAAATAATAAATTTCAATAATAATAATTTTGTGTACTTTTAATGTGCACTTTTAATTTCCCGTTTTCCCGGGAAAATCTTAAAAATTTCCCGGGAATATTAGACAGTCTTTTCCCAAACCCTAGTATTTACGTACATATATATGTATATGTTCATCTATCTTAAGTTGATATCTTGAAAAAAAACCCCCCAACTACTTCGTATTGCATTGTTAAATTATTAAAACAAATTTTCTTTAAGAAACTCATACAAATTGAAATAAATATTTAACATATTCATGGCACAAATCAACAATGAGAAAATCAGAAACAAAACGAAAAAATTTAAAAGAATTCGTCTCTTTATTTAACACACGAAAATTCGATCAACCATAAAGTTGTAATCGTTTTTGTTTGTAGTTTTTAGTTCGATTGTAAATTATTTATTTAAATTTATCTGAAAACATTTTACATGTCGATCACGTATTAAAGCTGTTGGAATACAAATGTAAAATTTGTTCAACTATACATACATACAAACACAAGTATTGTGGAGTGCAGTTACTACAGCATATGAATTCTCTGCGATGTTATACCATAAAGTCACCAGTTAGAGTTGTGATCAAAAATGTATAATTATTTAGTAATATATGCTCGTATATAACCTTCATCAATTCAATCACATTCGAATTTCTTGATTGATTAAATTTCAAAAAGCGGCTCTTTACATATTATAGAACGCCATTTTCGGCATTTGAACCACTCTGAAGTTTTCAGAAAGCCTAACAGGTCAGACAGTGGTACATTCCTGATACAGGCTAAAACCTTGCAGGAAACGATTGCGTAGATAAGAAAGCATACGTTCCTGTAGAACTGATCAGTCACAGAGAATATATTGAACTCCTGCAGTGACCAACATGTGGAAAGCCTAGGCGCTCCGACATACATACGAGTTCTAGCTTTTTCCTAGTGTTAGGAGCTGCTTGGTCGTAACTTTATAAAGTGATGGCCAAAGAGACTTAGAGACCATCCACTCACTCCTTAATCTCATTTAACAGCTCAAGTAAAGAAATATCAAATATTCCTTTGTAAGTCTGCTGTGTTCATGGCCGAGCTTGCTCCTTCCTACGCATTCATCTCTTAGGGTCTTACACAGAAAAAAATAATTTTTCACTTCAAACACCAAATTCCCTGAATCATATGTGAATTTGTTAAATTTAGTTCCTACAAAGAAATTTGTGAATTCAAATTAAATTTGTAAATTCATTTAAAAAAATTTTTAAATACAAAAAATATTTTACAGAAATTAAAAAAAAAGAATCAACTAATTTCATAATTTTATCAAGTTGCCAACATTGGTGATAGAAAAAATGAAATTAAATAATAAGTCAAACAAAATTATTTATCAAACAAAATAGAGACAATAGGTCTGTTTGCGTACTCGATAATTTGTAATAATTTGTACAAATTATTATTTATTTTTACTGGATTGCGTTCGTTTACTTTTAAACATTTGTAACGAGAGAATAAACATTTTTATTGCTAATAACTTGCTGGATTTTACTAGTGAAACTTTTTCCAGTAAAAACTAGCCACATAAAAACATGTTTATAAATAAATAAAGTTTATTTTGATATTTAAATAAAATTAAAAATATTGAATATAACTTTTCTAGTGTTTATGTGACAATTTTTGAATATAAATTGTTGAAAATATTGCGTTGTTTATAGTTCATTATTATTACGGGCAAGTTTTTACAAAATGTTGTTCGACAACTTTTTTGAATATTTTTTTGTTAAAAAGTAAATTTGATTTTACTCTCTATCATTGTGTTACTGGATAAACATTACTGGAAAAGTACTCAAACACACCTAATAATAAAAATTTTAAATCAGTTTAAAAAACATGTTTCTTAAAAAACAAACTTATCATAATTTTTTCTGTGTACGCAGTCATCCTCTGAATGACCCCAAACTATCCTAACATTATATCATTCAAGCAAAGCCAGAGATTGAATGTATGCCAGAACACGCTTCGGATTCACCATCTTTGAATTAAGGGTCCAAATTACAGTCAAATTATCTACAAAAATCTTTATAGTACTAGCATCTAAGACGAGCCTATCAATTCTTTTCGCAGCTTTGATTATGGAATTCTCCGCCTGGAATATGGTAGAGGTATCGGGCAACCTGAATAAGAATGGGTCGGATCTCTGTCGTATACATCCAATGTAGGATGTGTAGCTTCAACCCCCTCTTTTCTCAAAGGCTATTTTACACGCATAAAAAGCGCATAGAGCTTTCTTCATCCTGTCCTCTACATTACGTTTCCAAGAGAGCTTAGAGTCCAAGATTATACCGTGGTATTTAGCCTCTTTCGAGAGTTCTAGAGTAGTGCCACCCAAACACGATGGTCCGAAATCCAGAACGTTATCGTTTGGCAAAATGTATCAATTCGGTCTTTGCAGGATTGACAAGATTTTTTTTCATCAGATTCATTGGTTTAATGATATTTTTAGTCTCAAAATTTTTTGCAACAACTACTTATAATGCTTATGCTGGACAACGTATTGCAACTATCTTTTTAATCATGATTGCTTGTGCTTATTTTTTTAAGCTGAAGAGAAATACTTCAAAATGTAATCGTTATTTACTTAAGAAATAAAAACTAAAGATCCGTAAAATTTTCATTACTAATTCTCCAATAGCTTATAAATTGCTTATAAATCTTTTCAAGATGGGCTTGGCTCGCATGTACATATGTATGTATTTAAATAAATAAGTACCCAGCGGTAAATGGAATGAGAAAGAAGGCCTTCTATAAGACCTTATTTAGCAGTATGTATATAGTACTTCCACTCCCATTGCATATTCATATCTTTTTTACACACGATTTCATTGCGGACCAAGGTTTTCCCCTACCCATTAATCAGCAGGCCTAATGGAAGGCATTCTTTAGCAGGCCTATTTGCAGGTCATACGTGGCATGCCTGATAGAAGGCCTGGTCTGAGAAGGTCCGTTAAAAATCAAATGGAAGTAAATTTTTTTATCTGGGTATTTTTATAGCGGCTTCTATATTTTGAAATATCGTGATTTTTTATTTCCAACTCCTTCTCTTCAACCAAAGTAATTTTTTTATACATATGAGGGAGACTAAATTTCGTGTATTTATTGGGTATGAATTGAACATGATGTAGTAGCTGCAACATAAACGAAATAATAGCAACATATATGATGTTTATTGTATGTAAATTTCAGTCTTATAAAAAAAGATTAGTTTCGAAAAAAGAATAAGAGAATGTTTGTTATTTCTAAAGAAAACTTTTTGTTAAACAAAAATCTAAAAATAGAATACTCCTTCCAAAGGAAACCAGTATAAAGGCCTATCCTTAGAAGGCAGAAAAGAATTAGTTTTGGTTCTTAAATTCAGGTATTGGTAGGCCTGTAAAAAGGCCTGTTTAGTGAATGCCTCGTAAGTTTTACCGCTGGGTATGTATACAAACGTACTACATCCATACATACTTTTATTTATGCATGTCTGTACGTATGTTATTATTTTTACATTAAGAATTTTTCGATTTCTACTTAACATTTATTAGTTGACTACCACTTCGCCGTTTGAAGCAGTATGAGTATGAGCGAGCACTCCGATTTAAGGGTGTTTCGTTGTGGGTAACTATTGGATCATTCTTGTTCAATCAGTTTAAAATCATAAATTGCCTCAAGAATATTATATATTTTTCCAGTTCCATGCTTGTAGTGAGTGTCCAACAAAAGGATTTAAATTGTAAAATATTTTTGAATTTCAGGTAAATTGTCTTAATAGAAATGTAGGCCATTTCATGCTTTAACACAGGAAATGTGTATAATTTAATTGTTTTTTGTAAGTCTTTTTTTTAATTTATTGTTGTATGATCGAAATTCTGAATGTGAATTGTAGCTTGTATCCTCTGTTGCATACATATATTTTTGTATGTTCTGATCTATTTGATAAAACCCTTTTTTTATTTTTATTGCATTTTAGTAGTAAAATTGTTTTAAAAATATTTCATTTTTAAATTTTGTTAGAACACGTGCGACATTTTGTAGTAATTTAAGCGAACCCTTCTCCCCCAAACCACTCATTCGTTCACCCATAATAGTGTTTTGTTGACAATATTCGTACAGCAAAAAGTACTTTTCAAATGTTTTCACACGGTTGGTTGGTTGCCTACAAGCACTTACATAATTTAAAAGTAATATTTGTTGATCATTAAAATGTAACCATAGCGATTGATCGTGATGCTATCGTGAGGGATGGGTGACAAATTGCCAAAGTTAAAATTCTTGTAACATTTTAGTAACTTTTTGAATTTTTTTCGTTTCATAAAAAGTCAAGCATATTATCGATATCGTTTAGTGAAAACTTTAGGGAAAGAGAAAGTTCAAACATATAATTTTGATTAAGTACTTATCGAATATAGTATAAACATATGCAATATGGAGAAAATGTTTCATATGTTTACGTACCTATATAAACATACTTACTTTAATACGAAATGAGGTGAGAACATATCATTTACGAGCACATCCATCCATTCCTACTGTATTTATAAGAATTTGTATTTGTTGATGTCATGTTTAAAATTCATGGTGCATCGTACAAAGTGTGGACGCATGTAAAAATAACATTGTACGGTAACTAAATACGACCATTAATTCATTCCAATGCAATAACTACAAACTTCTTTACCTATACATTCATAGAGCAGGTACGTATGTATATCTGCATACAGCTACGAACAGTAAAATAGCGCACCTTTCCGCTATAATATAGATAGCTGAACAATTTGGCATATAATTAATTATATGTATTGAAGCAGATATTTTGTAAAAGTGCTATATTCGGCTATACCAAATCTTATATATCATTCAGCAATAACAATGGATTCAAGTCTCATGACAGACGTGGACTTTTTTATGCTTATTTTTAATACCCATCTGACATATCAATCGAACTCCGAAATGTGAAAATTTCAAGGGGCTGCGGAATATCACTTTTACGTAAAGGCATACGGATAGATAGAATACTTGATGGTTATTATGTTTTTCTTAAGCATGATATGAAACATTAAAATTTTGGAAACGACTATTAGAAACGAAAATGAGATATTCTAGTCCTTTATTTCCTACCTTCTCCAAATTTATTCAAACAAGTTTAGTTTTTCCAATATGTATTCTTAAGTGCCAGTCTACACGTGCAATTTTTGTTGCAGCAATTCTGCTTTTTTAGTGAGAAAGAGGGGATATAGAACTGGATATGGTATATATTTCTATTTCAACACTCTCCCACAAATTCAAGAATTGTGCAACAAAAATTGCATATGTAGACGGGGACTAAGCAAATATAGACATCCGACATGGTGATTAAAAGTACACGGATAAGTTGGCATTAGGTTGTCTTAACCCACACAAATAAAATTTTTTTAAATCATTAATTTCTGAAAAAATCTCAAATTAATTTAATATATATCGTCACTTGAACGCAAAACACCCTAACTAACATTCTCATAAATTTACAGGAGAATCAATAAATTTTATGCTAAATTATGTAATTGGCCAGGTAGTTTTGCTTTTAGGTTTTCTTAATTATATCACTTTTTTTCGGGAAAGTCTGATTTTGAAAGAAGTTATGTATGTATGTGAATTACGTCGGAATTTATTAGAAAGCCAATTAGAATTTTTCCTAGTTAGGGCTTCTTGTGTTTTATTTTACGACATATTGTTTAAAAAAAGTGATATATTTTATGACGATTTCATAGAATCATTTTGACGACTTTGAGCACTTGTTTTTACCAAAATTTTACGATTTTACCCCTAATTTATCTGGCAGCTATGTCTACAAAACAAAATTATTAAATAAAAATAAACAGTTAATTGATATGACCACAATTTAAGACAGACATTTATTAATTACAACATGAATTTTAGTTACTTATGCTGAATACACATTATGTCATTTCGTGACATCACAAGCAAACACAACAGTCTCTACTAGTGGCAATGTTTGCCATTTCCGATACTTTTCTGTTGGTGGCCATATGACACCACAAAATGACAACAAAAGAAATGCCAAATTTGTACTCAGCATTAACATAGCGTCTTGACGTGCCATAATTTTGTTCTAACATTTGTCAAACTTCATACATAAAAACATCAGAAAAATGTTAGTCCTATTTTTTCATATCGACTTAGACTTTTGTCAAGACAAATCAATGGCTCGTGAAGACGCTTTGTAAGCATTTGGCCACTTCATGTATGTCTTGTAGATCGTATAGATGTTGTTGGTAGTTTCAAAATAAACATTTGCTTACAATTTAACGCCTATACTTTCAGTAAAAATTTACAAAAAAAATATTACAATTCCATTTTCTTGCCCCCTACTAAAAAGAGTATGTATGTTATAGCTTTGCTGTGTGTATCTGTAGATCTGTGCATCAGTTTGGTCTATTTGGCTCTATCGTCGTAGCTCCCAAAAGCCTACAGCGATTTAGATTTTTAATTTTATTTTGCTTATTTGAAATCTGACTTCATTGAAAGTTTTCTTAGCCTACATACATAAATATTTTTCAACAAAATCAGTTCAACCGTTCGGAAATTACAACAGTACAAAACAAAATGTACTTTAAAGTTGTCGTATATGTACATATGTACATATATCGCTCATTTGCTGCAACGCCGTCATAACTCTAAAAAAGTGATTTTGGATCTAATAATGCATAATTATTCGTCATATCGATCTTCATACTCATATATGGTAAAAATTTCATATAAAATTGTGGTAAACTCAACTCAAATAAAAAACAAAACAAAAACCTCAAAATAAAAGTTTCTTTTTCCATTAAGGTGTGTGTAAATTGAAAACTTTATTAAACTTGTTTTTCGTAAAACTAGTTTGTTTGAGTTACGATGACGTTGCAGCAATGAGCTATGTGTATTTGAATAGATTTACATTTAAACGCTTCAGGTAGAGTATTTATAAATATTGATCAAGTGCATGAACGAACTCCCTGTTAGATAAACTTATTTTTCGCACTTAGAACTTTTTAAAGTTCCAGAAAATTACCGTCTCAAGATTATTATATAAAAGTGAACGAATTTATGCGAGACACTGTACGTACATTAAAATATTAAGTGAATATTAGTTCGTCATTATACAACACTAAATAATAGTAGAGACTTTGTTTCTAAATCTTTCAAGATTATATAGGTAGAGTCTTTCCTCTTCAATTTTCCTTTAATGCTACAATTGACTTCCTTACGTTGGTTGGTAAAACCAAAAAAGCTCGTAGAGTTTTATCTTACTTTTTTGTTAATGGCTGTTGTATGTTGCCTGTAAGAAAGAACAATAACCAAAACAACAATATAACAGAAAAGAGAAAACATAAAACAAGCACTCATTCATTCCACATTGCAACTCTGTGTGCTTCTATTTGTATCAAAACTAGCAACATATTCGTACAGCTGTTGCTTGGTTTTCTGCTGCTTTGCTGCTGTGTTTTTGCCATTTTTGTTTATAAAATGAAACCACTGACCATAACGGTGCAACAGGCTTTTTGAAACATGTACTTATATGTAAAGAAGATATTTAGTTGCACCATAAAGTTGCGGGTGATCTTGTCAAAAAAATATATGTTGTTCATTACACAAGCAAATGTGCATGTGTGTGTATGTATGTGAATACTCGTACTTAACTAAATACATATGAATCTACGCAGACCCAGTAAACATTTATTTTAACAGAGTTCGATCAGTTGTTAACCAACAAATAGAGAGGCTCTCAAGTTCTCGTAACTCTCTTTTTTCAGATTTGCCTTTAAAGTAAAGAGTTTTTCTTGACGCCTTTTAGTATCATTATCGAAAAAAATTCTGACTGATATTAGCAACGGAGAGTTGTTTCTTATGTTATTTTCTATCACTTTTTATATTGAAAAAAAAAGATGGAGGAACACACGATTAACTACAATGACCTTTATATAATAATTCATTTCTACTACAGTATAATTCGTTTATAAACCACACCGCTTATAGTAGAATTATCGATGTATTCCAAAATGTTAGTTTTTCTGTCATCTATAAGTAAAATATTTAGTCCATTAGTCCTATAGTCCATTTGCGCTAATACGCCACCAAGATTAGTTTTGAAATATCTTAAATATATAGAAGTTATGGAAGATATAATCCAAAATGCAAAAGCCAAAAATAATATATTTTGTAATCATAATTTTATGAAAATATTACTCATATTGAAGTAAAAATTGTTTTTATTTTAGCAATATTAATTGCAAATTTTGTGAATTGAGTAAATAAGGAAGTAATTTCTTAACGTTAGTTTTATTTTTTTTCGTTAAAAGAAATAATTATATGGGGATTCGCATATAAGCCACAAATTGGTTTATATAAAAATCAAGATATAGTCCAATTCGCCTTATAGTCCACAAAAAGGATACAAATGAGGCAGTGGATTATAAGAGAATTTTACTGTACTACTATTTCCAAGTTATCAGGTGATACTTAAAAATGACACGATAATGCTGCCATATTAATAATATATAACGTTAGGTTATAACATATAACACGACAAATACCGTTGTGTGTAGAAATACAGAGAAGAAAGAGGAACTGGATTAGACACACACTCCGTAAGCCACTATCCGATCTAGCCAGGAATGCTATCGAATGGAACCCTCAGGGGAGTCGCAGAAAAGGCCGACCAGCACATACATGGCGAAGGCAAATTGATAGAGAGGCTAAAAAAATGCATAAAAGCTGGAGTGAAGTAAAAACTATTGCGATGAAGAGATCTGAATGGAAGAAGTTTGTTGAGGCCCTATGCTCCTTATAGGAACGAGGAGACTATATGAATATATAGCATATTATTTGGAGCGTTGCACTCATTTTCTTTAAATTGGTGCTAGTTATCGAGATATACCGTTATGTCAGAAAAGAAGCAGTTGCAAAATATATATTAACATAACTAGAGAATGGTTTGCAACATTTCGTTTTATAAAAAAATTTAAAACCCGACAACAGTATTAACTTTAAGCCGTGCAAACATTGTTTTTTAATATGTTCAGTAGTTTCTGAGATATTGTGGAACTTCTGCAAAAAAAAAATACTGCCTGTTTATCGATGTCGACAGAATTTTTTATTTCTTATAATTACATTTAAAACAAAATTTTAGAATTTGTTTTTTATTTTAAATGTAATTGTAAGTACATACATACATATATGTATGTATGTTTTTTTTATTTTTTATTTGGCGGGATGGAATCATCGAAAGACCCTGCCAGTGATGGTATTTGCCAGGAGTGCGAAACTTTAACACGCTAAACCACCCCCATACACTGACCCAACGCTCCCCGTAGCACTGCCGCAAACCTCTCCGTCACGGGGTGGGAAAGGTACTATTACCCAGTCTATTGGACTTCGGTCCTATTGCGGACCCTCTCTAACCTACGGAGTTCAGTAAGAACCAATTTCGCAAATTCACATACATACTCCCATTTTTGCAAAGACGACAACATAATACCTACTATGATATCTCGTGTAATACTACACCCTATGCTATCTTCTACATACGCCCTTTCACTATTAAAACGTGGGCAGGAGAAAAAAACATGTGCGGCATCCTCCTCAACGTTACCACCACAACTCTGACAAAACGGACAACTGTCATGTCCAAATCTGTACAGGTATGATCTAAAGCACCCATGTCCACTTGGCATTTGTGTTATATAATAGTCCAAGTCACCATGCGTACGCCTAAGCCACGGAGCTATTTCCGGGATAAGTGAGTGTGTCCACCTTCCCTTTACGGATAAAGACCACCTTCTTTGCCATTCAGCAACTCTGCCCTCCTCTGTTATATTATTTGAATCCCTTATTAGGAGATCGATGGGCATCATTCCTGATATCACCAAAGCCGCTTCATCTGAGACTGTTCGAAATGCGCAGCTAACTCGTAGGGCAGCCAGTCTATATACCGGACTAATGATATTTCTATAGGTCTTTAACTTAAGAGCTCCAGACCATATAAGCGATGCGTACATGATAACACTTTTTACCACTTCAGTCAAAAGCCTTCGACGCGGATATTTAGGACCCCTAGTATTCGCCATTATACGAGATAGAGCAGTGCATGTTCCCGCGGACTTCTTAGCAGTATATAGGAGATGATCTTTAAATGATAGGCGGTGATCTATCATTACACCAAGGTATTTAATTGACGGTTTTGTCTCAATGCAGCATGATCCAACATTGAGTTCTATGGTCTCAAATTGATCTGCGACTAGATATCAAGAGCGTTTCGGTTTTGTGGTCAGCAAGTTTCAGTCCGGCCGAATTTAGCCACGAGCGAACAATGTGAAAACTTGCGTTTGTAGTAGTTGCAATTTCTGTTAATTGTTTACCAACACTTATTAAAGCAATGTCGTCGGCAAAGCCGACAATTTTTACCCCATTCGGCAAAGTTAGTCGGAGAATTCCATCATACATCACATTCCAAAGCAAAGGGCCGAGAACCGAGCCCTGTGGTACTCCACCTGTGATTTCATAGCGTCGTAGCCCCTCTTCGGTGTCGTATATCAGGATTCTTTTGCTGAAATAATCCTTTACGATAGCCAGCAAGTACCGAGGGATATTCATACTTGTATGGCATGTTACTATGTTTTCCCAGTTTGCTAAATTAAACGCATTTTTGACGTAAAGCGTAACCACCTCGCAATACTCCTTCGATCCGTTTTCCCATCTTTTACCTTCGATCGCCTCAGATGCTGCATTCACAACCACGCTTATAGCATCCACGGTTGATTTTGCTTTCCGGAACCCGAACTGGTTGTCGGACAGACCTCCAACTGTCTCGATGAACTCTTCCAGTCTCCTGCAAACTAAGTTTTCCAAAAGCTTACCAAACGTATCAATCTTACATAGCGGACGGTAGGACGAGGGATTTTTCAGCGGGTTACCCTTTTTTGGTAATAGCACCACAAGCCTTTGCCTCTTCCACATGCTTGGAAATGCTCCATGACTCAAGCATGAACTCATTAGCTGAATTATTTGGTTGGGACAGCGCTTAAAAGTCTCCTTCACCACAGCGTTTGGGATACCATCCAAGCCAGGAGCCTTCTTGTCTTGGAATTTATTTACGGCAGTTTCTACCTCCATAAAAGTAATCGGTGGGAAATCAAATGCTTCCTCTGTACTGCTTGTATGCCATGACGCGACATTTTGCTGCGGAAACAGGTGCTCTACGATGTCTTTGAGAGTATCAGCATCCCTGGGTGGTAATGGATTTACGTACTTCAACTTCTTAGTTACCAATTGATAAGCAAGACCCCATGGATTATTTTCAACTTCGTCACATATCTTAGCTAAAATTAGAAATTTATCAGAAATTTTGTTTAAAATTCTCCATGTATTATTGGGATGCTTATGGCAGCTCATCAGTAAACATTTACCCATATTTTATAAGTTTAAAAACTCAAATATTTGTGCGTATAAACTCAAGAAATAAATGAGAATTGTAACGAAAACTAAAATCAGTATGTACGTACCCAGGAAACAATTTTGACCGACATGTGTAACATCTGAAAATATCTAAGATTTTACCAGACAATCAGCCGTGCTGTCTAAAATTCCCTCAGACATTTGGCGGAGCAGTAGGCAGTTTTCTGGTACGATGTTTCTGCACATTGTCTGAAATAGTATCCGATTAATATCATAATAGTCTGCACATTACCCGAAGGCAATTTAATTTCCTTTAAGGCATTTAACAGAGTAGTTAGTCTGCACATGTTCTGATATACGTCTTTCAACTTTTAGCAGTCACTTCTGCACATTATCTGATTTTAGTTTTCGTTACAATTCTCATTTATTTCTTGAGTTTATACGCACAAATATTTGAGTTTTTAAACTTATAAAATATGGGTAAATGTTTTCTGATGAGCTGCCATAAGTAGCCCAACAATGCATGGAGCATTTTAAACGACTTTTCTGATAAAGTTCTAATTTTAGCTCCGACTTTTTTCTGATATTAATACGCCAGGACGTAAAACGCTTCAGATAAATCGGAAAATTTTCTGATGTTTTGTCAGAAAATTTTCCGACATTTATAAGACATGTCGAAAATTCCTTTAGAATTTCCCTATAAAATTCGCCGAAATTCGTACAGAATTCTGTTAGACCTTTCGGTATAGTTTTTAGAATTTCCTCAGATAAAGATATCCGGTTTCTTGTCAACCACTCATATGATTTTCGGTACGTTTTCTGATCGACATCGGATACGAATTCGGTATCTTGTGCAGACTTTCTGACCAACTTCGGACCGAAATAGGCAAAAATTGTTTGCTGGGTATGTATGTATTTATATATTAAACTTCATTCCCTGCTAAAGTTTCAAATAACCCAATTAACAACAGACAGCTGGCTTAAGAGAAAAAAAATGATTTTGTTAAAAGGTAATACGATCACAAAATAGAATTAAGTACATCTTGTCTGTGTATTTCTTAAAAATTTATTCTCATATAAAAAATAAAAAAGCAATCATTTACTGCCTGTTTCTCTAAATCAAATAAAAACATTCTGTTTTTAATATAAATTGACGAACGAAAATTTTTATTTAATTTTTAGGAACAATCAGTTGATTTTGTTTGCTCATAAGAATTTATTATAAGTAACAAATTATAACTGTCACTCAAGTATTAGATATTAAAAGAAATCTTTAAACTTATTTTTTTTTTCTTTTTGTTAATGCAATGTCATAAAAAATAACATGTGCGGAAATTTAGCTAAATCGGATAAGTCTCAGCCGTGCTTTATTGAGGTCAAAGTTCAAATTTTATTAAATTCACTAAAGCTACAATCAATTTATATAAAACGATCTATCATTAAGCGTAGGTAATAATTTGGGTAAAGTTGGTGAACTTTAACGCGTGACCCCTAGAGGCGAAAGTTAAAAATTACTAATATGAAGAATCGGAGAACTCCAAGGGATGCCAATTTTATGCTTCATATTGGCAAATTTTACAAAATTTGAACTTCAAACTCAATGGAGCACGACTGAGCGTTATCCGATTTGTCTAAACTTTTTTCCACGTGACTTTTAGATCAAGTACCGCAATAATCCGCAAGTTTTGTTTAAATAAAAAATATATTCCCATGGAATTCATTGCAACCCTAGTGTACATACATACACCCAGCAGTATATGGAAGGAGTAAAGAGGCCTTCTATAAGACCTTATTTAACAGGCTATAGTACTTCGATTACCATTGCATATTCATATATTTTTAACACACGTCATTACGGACCAAGGCCTTCCTCACCCCATTACTCAGCAGTAGGGTATTCATTTAAACAGACTTCTACCTTAACCAGTTAATCGCTCGATTAAATAGTCGAGGTTTTTATTTAAGCCAATTTTAAATTAACCGATATGTTAATCGAGTAGTAATTACCCGGTTACCCGATTAACGGTTAGCCGATTGAGTACCCTACTCAGCAGGAATGATTGAATCCATTCTTTAGCAGGTCAATTTGCAGGTCATACGTGGCATGCCTGCTAGAAGGCCTGGTCTGGGAAGGTCTGTTAAAACTAAATGGAGATAAATATTTTTATCGTGATTTCTTATTTTGAACTCCTTCTTTTCATCCAAAATAATTTTTTATACTCGTACATATAAGGCTAATTTTCGTGTACTTATTACGATGAATTGGACATGATGTAGCAGCTGCAACATAAACGACATAATAGCAGCATGTCTGATGCCTCTTCTACGTAAATTTCAATCTTATATAGAAGTTATTTGCGAAAAAAGATTACGAGAATATTTATTATTTCTAAAGAACATATTTTATTAAACAAAACGAAAAATCCAAAAATAGAATTCCAAAAAAAGGCAGAGAGAACAAATTTGTATCGGATCTTTTAGAAACGAGTGTAGAGGCCTTCTAGAAGGCTAGCCTGAGAAGGCAGAAAATAATTAGTTTTGGATGTTATCTCAGATGTTTGAACGCGTTTAAAAATGCCTGCTTAGTGAATGCCTCGTAAGTTTTACTGCTGGTCATGTATGCTATATTAATGTATACATACATATCTACATGTAAATATATATGGATGTAAATATTCGTTCATTGTTCGCACGTTTAAAAAATGCGCTGATCACGAGCTCAACAAAAAGTCAAATCAATTTTAAAAATTCACAGAAAAATTAATTGTTTTTTATAGATAGTACATTGAATATGTGTATTTGCATATCGAGCTTTTGTTGCAATAAAGTAATAACTCAAAAGAAAATATTGTTTTGCAGAAAATGAGTTTACAGATTTAAATTTACTAATTTACTAATAACTTAATGGGGAAAGAAAATTTTATTCTTTTCTCCAGAGTTTTATTTTTTTATTTTTTTTAAGAGAAGTAACACAATCAGGCAATTAATGCTTATCAGTTAATTAATTAATGTGCTTCCTTCTTTGGGAAAGGGATAGTGTAGAGAGAACATGTGGTGAAGTGGGAGAGAGATAGAAATCTTAATTCATTTACAACACTGCCATTGCGCGTTTTTATGTAGAGCAGTGTTGCAAGCCCCTCTGGTGTCAAGTAGTGGCATCGAGTTGTTTAAGCTGTGTATCCATTTTATTAGTTCTTTTACTTCGCCGACAGTTCTGCTACAATACCGACGACGAAGGAGGGTGCTGTGAAGTGCATTAGGATATGTTAGTATTAATCGCTGCCGGCACTGCCAAAGATATCAGTGCTATGCCGTCATCACTTTAACAGTCCAACAACAACCAACACAATAACACACTAATGCACATGAGAAAAATGCATGATGTTGTTGGCTTGCCTGAAACTAGTCTGGAACTCAAGACCTCGGGATTTGTAGTCAAACCCACTAACTATTCAGCCAACAAGATATTTGTGTGACATTTTCACACAATTTGAAAAACGATATGACGATTAATTTTGCATTTAACTCAAAAGTTAACTATTTCGAGTTATGACTCTATTGCAGCAAAGGCTCGATATGCATCTGAATTTTACACATACACATACATATATGTATGTCCATGCTCATGTATTAAATAAAATTTTGCTCATTTAGCAATAACAAATTTAAAGAATGACCTCTTAAATTTGTGCAACCAAATGACAAATGTTTCCAAGAAAACCCAAAATTCGAATAATGTTGAAATATAATCGATATGTATGTATGTATGTATTTATGTAAGTATACAGGCATGCACTAAAGTGTATACACTAACAATATATTGTTAGTAATAACCGTTTCTTATCAAAAGTGTACTTTGTTTTATAGTACTGTTATTATCACATGTTTTTTGCGATAATCTCTGATAACGTTTTTAACCCTAGAGTACTAAGCATATTTTACACATGTTGTAACTAATGTTCGTCGATTCGATGATGTCTTTTTTAAAATCATCTTCTCTTACAAATAAAAATAAAAACTATTGTAAAATCAATATTTTTGGCTTCTCTCATATCTAGAATATTGAATTAAAATCAAAGTGTCAATTTCATTAGTTTATTTTATTTTATTTTATTAAATTATTAGTTCAGTTTGTGTCGTATTTTTGTCGAAAGGGCTTATACAAAGACTAACAAAACATATTTGTAACTTAAAATACAACAAAAAACCAAATGAAACTTATAAGAACATATTTATTGTATTAATTAAATACAAAAAACTGATCAAACTACTTCAATTTGAGCAAGAGGCACAAATCTCAATTTTATGCTCTCCACAAATAGGGTTTTTGCATTTACGATAAGCTAATTCTCCTTACTGATAACATCTCCTAATTGTATATATTCAGAAATACTTTGAACTCGTTGCGTCTTCCCATCAAATCTTAGACGTGTCTGAAAAAAATTATCACGTTCGTACTAACCACCGTCGATTCGGCGAGCAATAGACTTAAAAAAAATTACACTTTGAGCACTACAAACGCAAAAACACGACTGTTTACGGCAACAACAGCCTAGCAACTAACGTCGCAGAAAATTTTAGAGAAATCGAATCATTCAGTAAAGAAATAATCAAAAAAGAAATGGCAGTACTCTTCGAAACGACGAACATTAGTACTCTAGGGTTAAAATTCAACAATAGGTATATCGAAAGTCATTATTATGTTTTAGTAGTTATATTTCAGTAGGAGCTTTCAATCTGTGCTAACATGATACTTATCTATTAATTGGGCAATTATTAGCTGTAACCAAGTTAATTAAACGTTTTGTGATGAGAAAAATTTCAATATTTCATTGAAACATCCATTAATGCTTATAAATGTATTAAGGTTGCAGATACTTTGCAAAGCGGCTAGATCCGAGAAATGGCCCCTCTTTCTTTTTTAAATTTGATCTACAATTTATGATTAAGTTTCAGGTGATCCAACTGCCCGTATTCTAAATGTAAATAATTTTATTAAACTTCATAGAAAAATTTGGTTTTTTATTAAGGTTCATAGAAAAATCTCTTTTTGAGTTTTAAATGATTTATGGCACATATTCTGATCGGATTGCTCTAAATTCCGTATTTTTATTCTTGTTGTTTTCGCTTTACCAACTCCAGATTTCATTCATTTTGTATTTCAATATTACAGCGATAAAGTTATTGTACCTCAAGAAGGTCCTTTAAACATTTTTATACGCAAAGCTAAGCTTTACAATTTGCAGCATATTGCTAAAAAATTTCACTGAATTAATTCAAAAATAGGCAGATCACTTTATTCTTCTTAAGAAAAAAAAGAAATATCTAAATCTAGAATCGGAATTTTACTCAGATTTATGATGTAAATATAAATCAAATCGATAAAAAATTGTGTATCATGGTATTTAATATGTCAATAAAATAGCGCATCAGATGATCATTAAGGAACAGAAACAACTCATTAAGAAAAAGATAAAAAACTCAAAAAATACTAAATGCAGACTATGGAATGCTAGCCACTACAGTCTAAAGGCCTCGGACTCAATTACCGATATATACTCAGGGTATTTTTGCAGATAAGATACATAAATCGCTTCGCGGGTTGTGTTGGTGAATTTAAAACTAAATAAAAAATAAGAGTTTTATGGATGTGAACATTTTTTTTTTAATTATTGGCTCTTTCTTTTCTAGGGAAAAATTATACTTTTTTTACCATTTTCAGTGAAAATTTGCAATAGAATGAATTTATGAAATACTGAATTTATTACAAGTTATATCAGCACTTACCAGAGTAAATTTGTATCTTAAAATAACGCTAATTTGCAGGTTTTATATAAAAAGTTAAAGAATTTTTAGTAGGGTATTCATTTAATCGGTTTTCTGCTTTAATTGGTTAATCGCTCGATTATTTAATCGAGGTTTTGGCTTAATCGGTTAATAATCGGTTAATTTAGGTATTACCCGGTTAACCTATTAATAAAGTTTTTTCATAAATCAAGTAATTTCAACAAATAAAAATGCATATATTATCTATTATTTTGAATTTATTAGTAAAAAAACAATAACATAACAAACATAAGAATTCTTGAACTAAATCAAGCAAAAAAATCATAAATATGTATTCATTGAAAAATTAACAAGTTTGTGAGATCATTATATCAGTTATTTCTATAGTTTAAGGAGATCTTCTAAAACAATCATTCAGAAAAATAATTTGTTTTAAATGCTTAGGATTTAAGAGATTCTCTCCTTTAGTTTTGATAAAACTTGACTTGGAAAAATCCTTTCATTTATCGTAGATGTTGAAGAAATCGAAAACAATCCATAAAACAGAACATCTAGTTTCTCAGTTTTTTTCCAGGATTTCTCTAAACTTATAAAATTTTTCATTATGGCATTAGAGTCTTGTTTTCATTCTTTCTTCTAATTGTTTCGATCAATTCTGTTAAAACATTTCTTGTATTACTTTCGATAGTTTCTTCTGTTGTAAGATCATCATCTGACTCATACTGGCAGAGCTCAGCGACGAACATTCTGAAAAAAAGTTTATTTCCGAATTCCTTAGTTTCCTCTTTTGTACACACAGAAAAAAAAGGAATGTAAAATCCACATACCGCAATTTTGATTGCAAATCATATTAAATTTACAAGAAATAATTTGTCGTTTGAGTGTGTTAGTGTTTACTTGCTTTGTTCATTGCTACAATTCACTGTTCTGCTTAGTTGTGTGACTTGTTGTTGTTTATTCTTACATGTGTCGTCTATGTATACGACAAAAAACGAATTACCAGCGAATATTTACTGCTCCTGGTTTAAAATTACCAGTGTTTCATATTAATTTTAAACGGAAAATAATTAATCTAATCTTAAATCACCGTTAAAACAATTTTGTTCTAAACGTTAAGTTTCATTTTCAATCGACATGACTATAACTTTAATTTCAAATAAGTTTTATGTTAAATAATCATTTAAATCATGTTGAATTAAAATGAAATGCATTTTACATACGATGGTATTTATTTAGTGTATAAGTAAAGAAAAGTTTGAAGCTGTTGTGGCTGCAGTGGTTAGCGCGTGGACTATCATGCAGGTGGCACGAGTTCAAATCTTGGCTGGGGCAGTCAACTACAACGAAAAGTTTTCTGATGACTATCACGTAAGTAAAATAATTAATAAAATAGCTACATTAAAGTCATGTTGTTTCAGCTTGATTTAACTTTAATTCAACATGATTCTTCGTGTTGTTCCAATATCAAATTCTCGTTGTTTCAACTTGAAATAACTTTGATTCAACATGATTCTTCGTGTTGTTCCAATATCAAGTTCACGTTGTTTAAACTCGAAATTACTTTGATAGAATATGATTTTTCGTATTATTTCAGTATCAACTTCATTTTGATTTAACTGTACTAGAATATTAAATCAACATGAAATATTGCTAATTCAAAAGGAAAAATTTTCTTTCAAGATTATTGTAAATCATGTTGATTTAACATGAAACACCTATGAAGCAAAATCACTACCGAAAAAATTTAAGTTATCCTGGTTTTCGACGATTTTACATGGAAATTTTTCTGTGTGTACTGTATTTTAAAACACTGTTGCCAGAAGGAAATATTCCTGAGTGGAGGTATAAAATAATTGATTTTGTCTCTTATTAAATCTAGTCCTAAGATTTTTAATGAAATAGTTGGCAACGGTATTATTGGATTTTATAAAAATATTAAACAAAAACTTAATACATAGTTCCATCAAGTTCAATTAGAGTAGCAGAGTATTTACTAAACTCTTTTATAGCCACGTTCAAAGATTTTAATGTTTTACTTAAGTTAAAATCACTGAACATACTTATTTGTTTGTATGAAAATAATTTCTAAACACATACATTTTGTATATGAGACCAAGCAAATAATTAAACGCACAAAAAATACGTTATAATACTAAAAAAAAAGAAAAAATATGAAAAAAATTTGTTACGTAGGTTAATCGGTTAATCGACTGAAATTAACCGGCTTAATCGTTAATCGAAAATAGCCAATTTTATATTAATCGGTCAGTTAATCGGGTAGTAATTAATCGGTTAGCCGATTAACGGTTAACGGTTAACCGAAAGAAAATTAATACATATTCTGCAAGAACGACAAAACTTTTTTGATTTAATTCATTAAATTTTTTACAAGCTGCATTGAAAATCTTTTTTAATAGTTATGCATAAATATACTCTCAAACCTACCAAAAAAGGATTTAGCCTACCATCCTACCAAACGAAAAAACTCCTACCAAATTTGGTAGGATCCTATCAACAATGGCAACGCTGATTCATATCAACTATGTACGTGACTATGCCATACCAACTTTTAACGCTTATAGCTCCGAAAATACTGAACAGATTTTAACAAATTATAGATTGTGCACACCTTTAAAATGGTAAAATTTTTGTCCAAATCGTCTTGCCTATTAATTATAAAACATTTTTTCTAAACACATTTTTCGTTCTTCAGAGTATTTTAAATGGATTGTTGATCAGTGCCAAATTAATAAAAATTTGTATATATCATGTCAGCATTTGTAAATAAAAAAAAAAACTTAAAAATCGCCCTAACTCGAATTTAAGTTCTTTTGGTCAAAGTCCACAGATATGTTTACTATTATTTAATAAAATTAACGATTAACAAAATAATTTATCAATTAACTCAATTTTCGGTTGGAGACTTAAAAAAATTAATAGTTTATATATCTTGCTTTTTCGTTTTGCAATTCATTTCTTTTTTCATTTTGAACTTTTGCAGGAAAGTAAGCATATTACAATTTTGCAAGCGATTAATGAATGAGACATGCATACATGGATGTACATGCATGTGAATATAGATAGATACACATACATACATATTAATTAAATAAAAAAAAATAAATGTCCCAAATAAAATACATTTAAGGTTAGAATTTTTTGTGTAAAAAATATTGAGGAATTTTTAATAATAAAAGAACATAAAAATGTAAAAAAATCTTGCTGTAAAAGAAAAATAAATTGATAACTTCTCTCGTACGTTCTTGGCACCACAAATTACTTCCGTTGTAAACGTGTTTTTTGTTTATTCTTTAAATAAATGAAAATTTTTAACACATTCTACCTCATCGTTTCAACATCTTCTTAAAGGTCTTTTCCATATCAGTATGGGAATGATTGGCTTAAAACAAAATTACTAAGAATGTATGTAATGTTAATGATGATGATGTGGATGCAGTCTACACAAGATTATCATAGACCCATACAACAATTACGCAACATTACAAGTATGTATGGACTTACAAATATTTATGTGCGTATGTACTTATGTACATATGTAAGTATGTGCACTGGAAGGAGTAAAGAGGCCTTCTATAAGGCCTTATTAAACAGGCTCTAGTCTTCTACATATTCATATCTTTTTTACACACGATGTCATTGGGGACCAAGGCCTTCCACGACCCATTACTCAGCAGACCTGATTGAAGGCATGCTTTGGCAGGCCTTTTTGCAGGATATAAGTGGCATGCTTAATAGAAGGCGGTCTGTTAAAAATCATGTAGCAGCTTCTATTATTTTTGATTGCCGTGTTTTTTTTTATTTCGAACTCTTTCTTTTAATCCAAAGTAACTTTTTATATTGTATATGATGCTAAATTTCATGTATTTATTAAGAAGGACTTGGACATGATGTAGTAGCTGCAACATAAACGACATAATAGCAGCATGAATGACGCCTCTTGTATGTAAATTTCAGTCTTATATACAAATTATTTGCGAAAAAAGAATACGAGAACGTTTGTTATTTCTAAAGAAAATTTTTTTTATTAAACAGAACGAAAAATCCAAAAATAGAATACTCCGTCCAAAAGAAGGAATAACTAATGTATATCGGATCTTTTAGAAACGAGTGTAGAGGCCTTCCAGAAGGGTATCATGAGAAGGTAGAAAATATTTAGTTTTGGATTTTATTTCAGGCCTTTAGTGAAAGACCTGTTTAGTGAATGCCTCGTAAGTTTTACTGCTGGATAAGTTTGTTTTGTGCTGTTTTCATTCGAACAAATTAAGATTATATGTGTGAGCCAATGGTTCAATACAAAGGCATCGTTATTGTAAGTCTAGGAGTTTGTAGGATTTCCAGTTTTCAGGTTAATAACTCAAAATCAAAGAAACCAAAAGATGCCAGAGCTTTATTTTATTTTTTCCTTCTGCCGGATGCTGTACATTTTTATGGCATACTCGTATTAGTGGTAAACATAAGTGAACATGAACATAAACATTTTATACAAATGCATGGACAGACAGTAGTTTCCGGATGAAATATGAAATTATTTTCCAGTTCTGCCAGTAATTAACTCTCAAAATCGATTCAATTAACTCTGTTTGAAGAAAAACTTGATTGATTTCACAAAACTAATGAAAGTCCCTCACTGAGTTTCTAAGGTTGACTTAGAGGATAATTAATGTACTATGTATGTATGTACTTTTGAAAACTTGTTAGAGAAATTATGAAAAAAATCTGATCTTCGCAGTAAATCAGGCTGTATTTCGGCAAAGATACCAATTAGTAGCGAACGACCAATTTAGGAGCGGTATTTTGAGCAATTTTTCTCTTACTGAATGCGATGGCAACCGTATAAATTCCATTTATTGTAAAAACTGCCACCGGAAGACTGGAACCGGAATACTAAATAAAATAAAAATATTTCTTCGAATATAAAAAAAAAATTATTTTTGTTATTGGATTTGATTTCGTTCATGTTGTGTCGTATTGGGAAATTCGTAAGTTTAACACGCGCCCATCTCGAATTTGATGCGATGACGGTCTCTTAGACATTGCATAGTGCAACTACCTATACAAGCTGAGTGCTTAATTAAACATGATTTTTTTTTAGAAATTTATAAGAGCTGTAAGGACACAAAAAACAAAAAATTTCGAAGCGCTTGAAAAACTTAATGGACCGAAGTGTCCTACGTTTAGACTTCATCGCTCCTGAGCAATCTGGCTAGTTAGTCTTCTAAAGTTAAATATGAATACTTCTCTGCTATGTCCGTGTGAATTATCGGTTTAGAAATGGTTGAATTAATTCCAAAGTATTTTTGGACACTGCACCTTATGGGCCTACGGAATAGGGATGGGCAGGTGAAAAAAAATATATCGATGTATTATTAAATATCGACGATACAACTTATTAAATTTTTTCTTTGCTGGAAATTCATTCATACACATTTTGCACCTAAAATCGTTTCGTGTTTTTTCGTGTCAATTTTGCTCAACACGCCACGACCCAAACACGCTCGAAATCCAGCGATGCCAACTTAGCCCTTTTCGGTCTAGATTTAGGCCGTTTTTATATACTCAAAACGCGAAAAAAAATGTCTAGTACCAAACAAAATAACGCGCAAATTTAGCACTTTTAACAATTATCTTTTAGCCCCTTTTTACTTTTTGGTCAATATGGGTACATTTTTCGTTTTTTGGGAACTATTTCTTCCTTTATTCTAGCAATATCGACTTGTGAATTTACATGCTAAAATCGTTTTTACTCATAATTTTTTTGTTAGTTTGCTGTACCAGTAATAAATAGTGAAGAGTCGGGAATAATCTTCTGTTTTTTTTTAAATTGGTTGTGATTTTAAGTTGGTCTCAAAACTTAAACGTGTTTTATTAGTTAGCCCCTTTTTTACGCTTTTTCGAAAAACATGAATGGATATTGATTTATAAGTGTCTTTTACAAATTTAGCTTTTTTTAGCCCCTTTTTCAAACATTGTTGCGCGTTTTCGGTTTCAAAAGTTGGCATCACTGGCGAAATCAGATTTTCTGTCACGAACACTTCGTGTTGAGTCCTGCGTATTCGTGTCACGAAAAAAAAACACGACACGTGTCCATCTCTATTTCAAGTACAGAAATTCTGTTAAAATAATAAAAAACCTTTTCGTAGAAATTTGTGTTTCTGGTAAAGGGCCGAAATGTTGAAAACTTTGTATGTATAAGAGACAGGATATAGAATTGATAAACTAACAATAAATGAAGGCATAAAAAATACTTATATAAATTACGAATATATACTTAAAACATAATGTGAAATAATTATTTGAATATTTTTTTTTGTTCTTTGATATTTTTCCTTTAATATGTTTCTTTATATACTAAATCAAATCTTTGGTTTCTTAAGTATTTTTTTCCATTTATTTTATAGTATGTATGTATATAGGAATGTGTAAGTATGTATATGCTTGTACATACATATAACTTTTATGTATGTATGTATCATGCATAATGTATACAGAAAAATTTAAATAAAAAAAACTAGAGCTCTTTTATATTTATAATGATTATGGCAGAGCAAAGTTCAAGCCAAAAGGCAAATAACAAATAATTGATCTTGCTGATCGCTGTTTGAAACTCCAATTTTTTTCTATAATAATCATTGCGTGTTAAAGAACGAAAATTAACAGAAATGCTGTTTTGTTTTCGTTAAAATAAAAAAATGAATGAAAATTACAAGAAAAAAATTTATATTAATTAACTAAAATGATCGCTGGCTATTTGTTCACCCAAATTACAACGGAAGTTGAACTGAATTAGTTTTTTTTTCGATAAATTAATTATTTTGTGCTTAAAAATTCATTTATTTTTTGGTTTAAAATTTATTTTTGAATGAAACTACATCGTTGGCGGATTTGCTGGCCAACAACTAGTTAAAAAAAAAAAAAGAATAACGGATTTTCACAAATAAATAACTGCCAAGAAGAATGATTAAAGACGAGTTTTTCCACAAGTCCTAAAATGGTTTAACAAATTAGGAAAGTTGTAGTTTTCTTTGAAACCATAATGCGTCTGTTCTTTTCACACACAAGCACACATGCATAAAAACAAAGATATAAACTTACAAATATGGTCATTTAAACCACGACTATTCACTTTATACCATAATAGATACAATGAATCTCCTATGACGTTTTTAATTAAAAGCAACTACTTTAGAAAAAAGACATAAACTTCAGAAAATGATGATACTTTCCAAGCAACAACAGCAGCAAGTTAGCTAAGCCAAAAAGTAAGGAATGAATCAAGTCACAGATTTATAGTTTGAAAAAAAAGTTTTAACCACAAAGCACTACAAAAAGAAGAAAAATAAAATACAAAAAACACAGTCTTTGAGTTCATACAGCTTCTTATTTTGTATTTATTGCGCAAAGTATGTTTGTTGCTAGTGACGGATACAGATCAATGGCTGATCTTTCATTAAAAACTGGCGAGTTGAAGAGATGTATTTGTTGCAACTGTAATAAAAGTTTTCTGCTCAGAATTTGAATAACAAAAGCCAAATACATAGAAATGTATTGCTAAATACATACATACCTACATACTCATATAAATGTTATTGAACGTTTTCAAGCAGATCAAGTGATCATTTGTTGAAGGTTGCCAGCTTTTTTTTTTTGCAAGAACACAAAAGTGAGTTGTTGTTTGTTTTGCAAAATAGTAGCCAACTGCAGAAATAATCAACTTGTAGTTAACTTTTTTTAGACTAATGCCCCTAATATTATCAAATAGCTACCTACGGTTTAAAAATATTTGATAATTTTAACTTATAGGTAAGGATTGTAAACAAATGCTCGTTTAACGTCTACGTTAAGATATCTCATGGGTAATTTATGCCTTCGATATCTATTTGTTGAAATTGCGGGTATAACTAAAAGCTAACTATGTACAGTGTAATCCAAAACTACCCCAACATCAATTCTTAAGTTGAGTACAAAATCGAATTTGGTGACAGCGCACAATCTTATTCTCTCAGCTACTTTGAAACTCATTTCAAATTAAAATTAACTTTTTGCTGCCATTATTTTAAATGGTACCTTAGCGTGATGGTCAGTAGACTGGCTAGTTTACGAACGAACTAGTTCAATTGAACGATTCGATCAATTGAACTAAAGAAACTAGTTGAAGCTTTTCACGGTCAGAAGTTCAATTGAACTATGAAACAAAATGAGGTATACCTTTCCCTGCCAACAAATGTTCATACACACTGGTAAATATCGATGGTGTTGCGTAAAAAGGGCCAATTTGCTATGTAAAATAGTGCGAGATTAGCCCTTTTTACGCATATGAAGTGAAATCATGCATGCATGTCAATTTTATTTTGATGTTTTTATCATTATCTACTTTTCCACAATCAAATATTTATGTTTTTATTGTATTGTAATATTTGTTTCCCGTATACAGCCACCTTGTATACTTATTAAATACAGGAAAGATAGAATATAATCTATAGTTCTTGTATTACATTATTCAGCACCTATTATACTTCATTCATATTTTAGAGCTATTGAACTAGAAGATCAACATAGTTTATTTTGGAAAATGAACTAGAATGACCGAACAGTGATATTTACTATGTGGCACAAATCTATTAGTTAGCGCGTTGAAGCGACTGAAAAACGTGTGATTTATGGTTCGAAGGCCAGCAGCATCTTTTTGCACACTAACTACCAGTTGACTTAAATAAAGTCAACTTTAAACTAGTTAAAAAGTAATGCAGAATCGGACAATTCATTGATTACCGCCTAGGACTTCGCAATGTTAAATTAGTCAGTTATCTCCATTTAAAGTAATCATTAGTTGCGAAATAGTTAGCATAAAGTGCGTTAAATGCTAACTGATTTGCCTATAGGGTATATATACATACACACAAAAAACTTCAATGTAAAATCGGCGAAAAGCAGGTTAATTTAACATTTGTCGATATTGATATTGCTTCATAGGCGTTTCATGTTAATTCAACATGATTTACAATTATCTTGAAGGAAGGAATTTGATATCGAAACAATACTAAGAATCATCTTGAATTATATAGCTGAATTATATAGTAGCTATTTTATTAATTATTTTACTTACGTGATAGTTATTAGCATTAGCATCAGAAAACTTTGTGTTGTAGTTGGCTGCCCCAGCCAAGATTTGCACTCGTGCCACTTGCATGATAGTCCACGCGCTAACCACTGCAGCCACAACAGCTTCAAACTTTACTTTAGTTATACACTAAATAAATACCCATCGTACGTAAAATGAATTTCATTTTAATTCAACATGATTTAAATGATTATTTAACATAAAACTTGTTTAAAATTAAAGTTATAGTCATGTTGATTTAAAATGAAATGTAACATTTATAACAAAGTTGTTTAACAGTGAAAAATTGTAAATCAAAGATTTAAGGTTGGATTAATAATTTTTCATTTAAAATTAATATGAAAATGGCAATTTTAAACCAGCAGCAGTAAATTTTCGTTGGTAGTTCGTTTTTTGTCGTCTACATAGCCGAAACATTTAAGAATAAACAACAAAAAGTCACACAACTAAACGCAACAGTAACATACTTAAACGACAGATTATTTCTTGTAAATTTAATATGATTTTAAATCACAATTGCGTCATTTTGATTTTACACTCCTTTTTTTCTGTGTGTACATATGTATGAACGTATGTATATATTTTTATTTTAGAATTTCGTCAATCATTTCTTTATCGTTTAAATTCATGATAACACTTGACTTTTGAATTTTTTCAAGAAAATAATCTTTGTTTTCACAACTAAAAAATCACTTATTTCATAAAATGAATTCAATTACATTTTCGTTTAAATTCGGTTTTAAAGAGTATTCACATTCAAAAAAAAAATGGAAAAAAGAAAAACCCTTTAACCAAAGTGTGTATACTTTTATATTATTGTAAAGTTAGTAATTTAATTAAGAAGGAATTGGGCATAAGACAGTTTTTAAAGAATAAATAAATGTTCATTGGTTCCAACATAAATGGCAGGATATAACAACATGCTGTATTCGAAGCATGCCACCACAGTTGAAAGGTTAAAAAAGCGAAAACTTCAAAATCATGGAATCCATAAGGGTGCCTGTGCTGCCGTCGTCAAGAAGATGTTTATTCAAAATTTCAGACACATCGTTCAATAAAATGATATAAATATTTTTTATGTACACATCGAAATTAAACATAAATTTCGAATATATTATCAATGTTTAAATGTCGTCCGATTATTTAAATTTTTGATGTGGAGACTTCTTTCGATAAATAGAATATAGTTTTAGCCTCGAAGAGATTAAATGAACATGTGCAAATTTCATAAATTCTTGAACCAGTCTAAGGTGCACGTCTCAAGATAAGTAACCTGACTTTTTTTCCAAGGATCAGAAACCGGTTCGAGTTCTGATACTTTATATGAAAGGGACCTGCCACTTTTACATGGCGTTGTCATTGGAGGATAGGGTGGAGTGTCTAAGTATGAAGGGAAAAAAATCGTTCAATCGATTGTTCCATCAAAAATTTAATATTTTAGCCCTCTAATTATCTTCAAAATACAACAGAAAAAAATAACTCAGTATATTATTGCATCTTAATCGAGCAATTTAAAATGATAATTTAAAAAAAGGTCTAAAAACTATTTTTTTAAACTTTTAGGCCTGTAACTCAATACCTTTTTATCCGATCGACACAATCGAGTGATGGCAAAAACTTTTTTATTCAGATGAGCCGTTCTTGGAATTTTTAACAATAAACAAAAAAATAAGTAATACCTATTTTTCGCCAATTTCACAATCGTGTTAGCTTAGAGAATATTTTTTGTTTAAATTATGACAAAAACTTAGGAATTCTAAAACTGGCGTTATAACTTCATCTTAAGTTTATGTGAAATCCAACCTTTTATATATAACAATACTTAATAGTTGTTTAATGTTACATCATATGACGTTTCACAAATTTCTCAATTTTATCTTAGTTGGAAAATCTTGATGGTGCTGCAGATAGCTAAAAGTAACACTCAAAACAAAATATTGGTAAATCTAAGCAATTTTATAGGTTAGAATTGATCCAACCCATAAAATACAGTAAAATAAACAAATGCTATTGTAGTTTAGTTGATAGTGTGCTAAACTAGTAGCCGGAAGGTCGTAGGTTTGATGCCTGTCAAGTCTTAAGCAGCAAGTGCGTTTGTTAAAAAAAATTTTTTTTCATTGTAATTTTTTGGTCTTGAACTTAGGTTCTCATGTTTCTAAACCTTTACCACCTCAGCTAAGTCATCTTGTTAAATAACAATAGCACAAAGTAAATATAGACATGAAACGGTTTACAAATTTAAAAAGTTATTTTAACCAATGAAAATTGTTATTTTATAAAAATTGCAGCAATAATTTACATTAACACTAAGTTAACTATTTAAATTGGTTAGATTTACTTGCCATTTTATTTTGAGTGTAGGTCCCAATATTTTTTTCCTATATTTTTCTAATGTAACTGATAATAAAATGAAACTTTCTAGTGTTATACGAAATTAAAATTCGGAAAAATATCTGACGTTCAACCCTATTGTGTAGTAGGGCGCATCTTTTCTTTTCTTATTTTTGCTCTAGTTAAGTAATGTGTTATCTTTTTATCGCTCATGACTCTAGAATATATTGTACCACATCCATTTTCACCAGACATAGGACAAGCACGATGAGACAATTGGTAATTGGACCATTGTAAGCTACTGAAAAGTAAAGAAATTAGAAGAAAAAAGAAAATGATAACATTTATATGCAGTGGAAACTGTTGCTAGCTGTATATAATTGTATGACTTAAAAATGTGCTTAAAAATATGTATGTATGCATATAAATTATCTATGTAGTATGACTAAATTGCAATATTAATGTGTTTTGGCATTGTTTTTGTTACAAAAGTCAACATAAAATATTCAATAAAAAAATTAACGCCAGCTTCAAAAATTTGTTCTACTTACTTACAACGAGTACAAAAAAGCATTTGACAAACAACCATCATGAAGTGTTGAACGGACATGCAGCGTTACCGTTGAAAATTTTCAAAAAGGGCACAAAAAGGAGATTTTGAAAATAAAACGGGCAAAAAAGGGGATTTCTGAGAAAAAAAGGGGCAACTTTAATAACAAGAAAAATGTTAAAAGTGATTTAATTTTTGAAAATAAAGGTTAGCAAACATAAACTACCGCTCATCTGATTAAGATTAACATTCTAGCAATACTTTTTGGCAGTTCTATCAAAAAGTATTGCTTAAACTACTAATAAAATTTAAATTATTAATAAATAATATGCATTACGTGAAATCTGTGCAAAAACATTAACGGGAATATTGTACCAATATCAAATAATTGCTGCAAAACAAATTTTGTCCAAGAGCAATTTCTAATTAGAATAGCTTTCTGATTAATTGTATAGTTCACATTATAACTTCCCCGCGAATTTTTTGTTTTTAATACATTTTATATCTTTCTAAGCCGACAAAACAACTTACAATCTTTATCTTAAGCTGAAAGGGTCAAAATTGAATGTTATGAAGGTCAAAATTCTATGAGTAATTTCTTATTAACGTTAAAGCGCTATCCACTTGTTTAATTAAGGTGCTCTTGTTTGAAAGGCTACGCGTTAAATAGAGGATAATTGACTTTGATCGGATGAAAAATGACTGAGTTATAGGGGATCAAATAAATTTTTTTTAAATATTAAACGTTTTTTACCAATTATTGTCTATTCGCAAACTGTTTTGTACCACAAATAATAAAAAAATCCCTAGCCAAAATATATTATTGAATAGTCTATTCGACTTCAAAAATTTTAAGCAATAATGGACATAAATCAGATAAAAACTAAAAATGCTAGAAATACTAGAAGAAAAAAGATCGAAAGCACTAGTACATACTTATTTCAATTTACTAGCAAATCTTTTATTTAATAGCTTTGATTTGTTTTATTTTGTTTTTTACTAGTGCATTTTATTAGTAAATTTAAATGTTAGTGTTTTAGTTTTTTATTATAGCGTTTTTAGCTTTTATTCGATTACGGTCCATTATGGCTTCAATTTTTTTAAGTCAAATAGACTATTCAGCAGATTCCGAAGAGACAACGCTTGGTGAAAACGTTAAAAATTTTATAAAATGTTAAATTTAATCACCTAGAAATCAGTAGTTTTTTTATCCGATCAAAGCTAATTATCAAATATTCGACGCGTAATTTGAAGCCTTTCAAACAATATGTAGATCACTTTAATCGAACCAGCTTTTGACTCTGGGAAATATACATCGAAAAACACAAATGTACCGTTATCTGGAAATGGCCGAAATTAACACATTTTCTTTACTTTTCTCGTGTTAAGCAGGTGCGGATACAAGGACGGGAGGGGAACGGGATATTACCCCCCCCCCCCCCCAAAAAAATGAAATATGTATACCCAATTTCTATTGAGTTTTTAAAAGAGGTTTTGCAAAATAGTATGTTTTAGTTACTATCTCTTCATTTTGTAAAATGTATCAAAAAAGTGGAAAGAATTACAAAAAGCATCACATTTGGGTGCATTTTGTAAAAGTAGCAAAGTAGTATCCAAGCAATTGAAAAAGGGGCAAATTGCTACTTTAGTAACACCAACGGTAACGCTGCGGGCATGTTGCATAAACACATCTACACACACACACACACACATGTGCATGTATCAGTTAAGTATCGTGTGCGTGAGAACATTTCAGATGTGAAAAACATACATATTTATGCAGCCGATATCTGAATAGACAGTAAAATTTTTGAAGTATATATTTGTTGTATTTCTTATTCGCTTATAACTAATTGTTATTTTATCTTAAATTTCCATATGTATAAGTATGTATGTAACAATATGATCGTATATGCAGCAGCAGCATATTGTGTGAAAGGGAATTTTGTATGAATATATTTAAAATTTTGTATCTGATCTTAAATTTGTTTGTTTTGTTTTCAATTCATGTGTTTAAGTCAAAAAACAGCATCGCTTGTTCTTTAGATATCTTTTGGATACTCGGAGAAATAGTAATAATGCCAACATACATATTTCATTACACAAAAGTATGACATCCTTGAGAAACCGAACAGTTTTTAGTTATAAGAAGAAATATTAAGTTTAATATAATTCAATTGTGAGTACGCGGAGAGTTAAAAAATATTTTGTTTACAATTTTTTTATATTTTTTTACCCCACACTTTAGATTTCAACTTTAATTTCAGTGTCGTGAGAATTTGTATATGTTATTGCTGTTTTTTTTTAAATATTTCGCATATGAACGAACATCGTGTGAATATATAGAGGTACATGATAAAAACATTATAAAAACTGTCAGTTGTTGAATCTGTTTGGCTTCATTGCATCAGCGAAAGTACCAACTGTTGAAGCAGAAAACAAAAGCAGTTTTACATACAGAGTTAGTTGACTTGGCTTAAACCATGTTGGCTAATATTTAGCAAATATATGTATGTACTAGGGATGTAACGAATACCGATACCGATACCGATATATCGGCGATACTTCAGATTTTCCGATACATCGGTATCGGCGATATTTTACTGCCGATACGACGATACTTTTAAAAAATTTTTCAGAGTTTTTTTTAACAAATAATTTATTTTTGTTCGATTTTACCATGAATTAAATACACTTCGTTATTTTTTAAATCTTATTAATATCAATTTTAAAAATTAATAATATTTTATGCTGTTATTTTGTAAAAAAAATTATTTATTTTTTGTTAATTTTACCATGAATTCAAATTCAAGCCGTTGTTTTTTAAATCTTATTCCAGCAAAAAAGAGATACTCCAAAGAAGTCATGAAAATGTAGAATTCGCGATCTGGAAGTATTGCAAATTTGGATAATTTCTAATTAGTTTTACATATCCTTGCCCTTGCAAGAAGTTCTGTTTTTCGATTACCAATCACCGAATTGGAAGCGATGCTAGGACAAATTTCTTTTTCGGTATTCTATAATGATTTTTCCTTAAGGAAAAAGAATAAAAAAGTACCCATTTTCACAATTTTTTTATGCGAATTTAAACTCAGAACTGTATTTTCATGTAAATTTTAGTGAATAAATATAAACTTAGAAGTCTTTTAATAATTAAGCTATTAAGTTATTTAGATGAATATTAGTTGATAAATGTCCTTTAAAATAAAATCGATTTTTTAAGAAGCATGGCGAGTATTTTTTCAAATTATAAAAGAATTAAACAATGTTTCTTGCTTTTCTACCAATTATCTGCATATTTTTAATATAGATTTGTTGGAAGCAAAGAAAATGTAGCTCCTTAAAAATTACTTCCAATGTTTTATAAATTTTAAATATTCTCTCTTATAATGTAATTTTGTATAGTAAAAAATTGCACTTGAGTTTTGTTAATCTAAACTTGAACTCAATTTCAATATTCGTATCGGTATCGGAATCGGTATCGGCGATATTTATTTTTAAATATCGGTATCGGTATCGGATCGGCAAAACGGCGTATCGTTACATCCCTAGTATGTACCTATGTATAATACAACTTTAACTTTTACATTTTCAAAACTCTTATCAGAATACGAGCCCAATATATATATATGAAAAAAGAAATACATACCTACGTGCTTAATTCAAACAAAACAAATTTTAATTAAATAAGAATATTTTTTTTGATCTTTAATTCTAACGATACAATCGTCCGTTATTCAGATGTAAATAATTTTATAAAGGTTCATAGAAAAATTATCCAAACGTCACTGCCTATGTTATAAAAAATCTCTTAACAAAATAGCTAAAAAATCATTTATTTTGCTATTAGCATATAGACATGTACCAAGTACACAGCCCCTATTTCATTAAAATCGATCCACAACTTTTTCATTTATCCACAATTAAGTGAGAAAGCTCAATTGATAAAAGTCATGATTGTCGTACAACCGAAACATTTTAATTTGTGTGTGTATGTAAATCACAATTTTTATTAATTGATTTCCCTCACTTAATGTGAATAAAACAAAGGTTGTAGATAGTTTTTAATGACATAGGGCTTGTTTCGTTTGGAACATATCTAGCTATATGCTAATAGAAAAATAATAGACTTTTTTATA
Source organism: Panzeria rudis (assembly GCA_956483635.1). Lineage (NCBI taxonomy): Eukaryota > Metazoa > Arthropoda > Insecta > Diptera > Tachinidae > Panzeria > Panzeria rudis. The sequence continues at coordinate 150,778,191 of OY101450.1, forward strand.
TATTTTTTATGAACTTTTTAAAAACAAAAATATATTATATATTAAATATTATAGCATCTATAATATTTAATATACATATATGGTAACAATTTTAGTCCTAAATAGCTTTCGAAGGAGTGAAATGATCAAAAGAACATTCATGATCTTTTTGTGGAGCGTTCAATTCTCTATAAAATATTTATGTAATGATCATTGCGGTATGTTATTTGTTTCAGAGATAAACATTAAATGCAAAAACTCCAAAATGCCATTAATTTTTTATGGGATATGTTAAATTTCAAAGTCAGCGATTACACATATAATTTTGCGGGTCTGGCAAGATTTTGCCGGCTATCTCTATACAAAGACAATAAATAATTTTGCTATGAAGAGAGAAAATAGTAAAATTCACAATAAACTAAATAAAACAAAAAACAAAAAATAAATAAAAATTTATAGTTCTTTTAACAGTACAACCAACATGGCCTGTGTTAGTTGTGTTGCAAAATGCACGAAACTTCACGCCTGGCCAACGCCACCAAACAAAAGAGTCAGTCCAACTTAAAAAAAAGATACAAAAGCAACAAATAAAATGCGACAAATTTAACATTTCGTTAATTTTCAAATACGAGGACTGACTTATTTATCAATTCGTACAGGGAGACATACATACAAACATTAAAAACCAGCCAAATAATTTTTTTAAATATGTACATACTAATTTAAACTAAACATTTTTCAGAAGCTTTGTGTATTATTAATCTCTAAAATGTTGAATAAAATAATCTCTATATTGTTTAGGAGATAACTGAATAACCTGTCTACATTTCAACACGATCGTCATGTCAATAGTTGATTCCTAATAATCAAAAATTTTTTGGGTCAAACTAATTAAGAAATAGAAATTTTATATAAAAACGTTTGTCTATGATTTGATTCGACTGACTTCGTTCTAATAAAATATTATTTCTAATAGATCTCCATTAATTTTTAAATCTATACTTCAGTTCTTAAGTGCATGCACGTCTTCAGTATTCACATACAACGTATCAGCACGAGAACGAGAACACGATAACCTTTAAGCATGATCATATTAAATGTTGATAATAAGTGTTAAATGAAATTATTTATTATTATTTTTCCAATTCCTCGTATTTGTTTCTATCTCTCTATAGATGTGCTGCCTATACAGCAGCAAAGCAACAAATTACTTACATGCAAAAGTTCATAAATATTATTTTTCAATAATAAAATTAAATGCTTGTGTTTCTGTTTACAAAAAAAAAACAATAATATTATCGCTAAAGTAGCGTAATTTTAAGCTGATCTATGCACATTGTTCATTCTTAACAACATTAAGCGAAAGACGATTTGTGTTTCATGTTATCAACGTTCCTCACTGTTCCCTTTTTGTTGTTTTGTTTTGAGAGAAACCTATAATTTATTATCAGTAGAGAATAACACAGAACTTCGAATATTTTGAAAAGCAAAATTTGATAAATAGTTAAGACACCCACCAATTATATATATTTATCTAGTATTTGAAGTGGTTGCTCGCTAAACTAGTTTCCTGCATTATCAACTTAGCAAGTACAATGAACGTGTGCTGCACAACTTCAAAATACCGATATTTTCGTTATTAGTGGCGCACGAAACCACTTTACCCAGATAATGTTGAGCAAAGCTGATAATAGTGGTAATTGAACTGCTCTACCATTAGTTTTGTGTTCATTTAGATCACCTTTATACAAAAATATAACGACTTACAGCCACATGCACAAAAAAATTTTGTTTTAAGTTTAAGACTCACAATTGTTATTGAACAGTTTCACACTAAGGAATTTTAGGTTTCCATACTGGCAACACCACCATGTTTTGCAGTTAGTGTTGCAATAAAAAGAATATGATTTCATCCGGATATTGAAATAAATGAATAGCTTTTTATTGTTTTCATGTACATAAGTTAAGTTTTTTGAACTCTCTTTATAATATATTTCTCAACTTAGTTAACACAAGTTTTCTATGAAGTAAAATCAAAAAAGTGAAATGATTACAAAAGAATTGACACGACTTTTTATATCATGTATGAAAAAGGTACTCGAACAACGAGCCTATTTTCATTTGTGTTGATTGTTTCTACATCACTAACATTTCTTTTTTCTTTTATGTCTTTTGATGGTGTTTCTTTTCTAATTTTGTTTCGAATTTTGTTTAACTTAAATAATTTAGTGGCATATTCTATCAAATTAAAAAAATTACATAAACGCTTATAGCCAAGACTTCAAGCTTTAATTTAAAGTAGGGATGTAACGATACGCCGTTTTGCCGATCCGATACCGATATTTAAAAGTAAATATCGCCGATACCGATTCCGATACCGATACGAATATTGAAATTGAGTTCAAGTTTAGATTAACAAAACTCAAGTGCAATTTTTTATTATACAAAATTACATTATAAGAGAGAATATTTAAAATTGATAAAACATTGGAAGTAATTTTTAAGGAGCTACATTTTCTTTGCTTCCAACAAATCTATATTAAAAATATGCAGATAATTAGTAGAAGAGCAAGAAAAATTGTTTAATTCCTCTATAATTTAAAAAAATACTCGAAATGCTTTTTAAAAAATCGATTTTTTTTAAAGGACATTTATCAACTAATATTCATCTAAATAACTTAATAGCTTAATTATTAAAAGACTTCTAAGTTTATATTTATTCACTAAAATTTACATGAAAATACAGTTCTGAGTTTAAATTCGCATAAAAAAATTGTGAAAATGGGTACTTTTTTATTCTTTTTCCTTAAGGAAAAATCATTATAGAATACCGAAAAATAAATTTGTCCTAGCATCGCTTCCAATTCGGTGATTGGTAATCGAAAAACAGAACTTCTTGCAAGGGCAAGGATATGTAAAACTATAAGAAATTATCCAAATTTGCAATACTTCCAGATCGCGAATTCTACATTTTCATGACTTCTTTGGAGTATCTCTTTTTTGCTGGAATAAGATTTAAAAAACAACGGCTTAAAATTAACAAAAAATAAATAATTTTTTTTACAAAATAACAGCATAAAATATTATTAATTTTTAAAATTGATATTAATAAGATTTAAAAAATAACGAAGTGTATTTAATTCATGGCAAAATCGAAAAAAAATAAATTATTTGTTAAAAAAAAACTCTGAAAAAATTTTTAAAAGTATTGTCGTATCGGCAGTAAAATATCGCCGATACCGATGTATCGGAAAATCTGAAGTATCGCCGATATATCGGTATCGGTATTCGTTACATCCTATACTATATATTGCGTGGCTGTTTTTATAATAGATTTTTAATAACATAGTCTGTGGCGTTTGGATAATGTTTCCAAGAACCTTAATGAAATGTAGAATATGAAAGATTGTGTCGTCCCTTGGCAATATTGATAACAATAAATCCTTAATTTTCCACATAAAAAAGTATGCATGTATACAATGTTTTATGTTTAGAGGAAAGCATTGGTAAGAAGAAAAAATATGTTCTTTGTGGCAACACTGATGGTAACCAACATTTATTTAATTTAATACGTTAATAAAGAGAAACCAAAAGAGACTTTTTTCAACCAATGAAAGTATTTTTGTTAAATGCTCGTCTCAAGCCTTGGATCAAAACTTATCTTTAAGATACATTAAAAAACAGGTGAGAGTGAGAAACACACGTTGAGATATTTCCTCTCACCTATATTTTTACACTCTATTAAACCGGTTTGATAATAAATACATATCTTTAAATTTCTTAGTAATTTATAATAAAAAATAAATAAAAATAATGAAGAAAACAACAACAAAAATAAGCCTTTGCTTTTACCATAAAAGTAAACGTCTCAAAATACTCATACAATAAAATAAAAAATATCTCTGTTTACATGTATATTTTTGACCAGTGTTGTCAAATCTATCGTTCCTTTTTCAACAATTTGATTAAGGATTGACATGTTATAAAACTATTTGTACTAATTAACATCTTAAAAAGGAAAGTATAAAATGAGAGGTTACAATTATATGACTTCACTTAAGATTGGCATTGCACAGTGGGGTCATGTGCAAAATATGTAAGTGGTAATAATTACATATAAAACATCTAACTTCTACTGATTGTGCCATTTTTTCTTCTGAAATTTCTATTACTGCATTTTGAAATCTATATAAGCTTACTACTTTTGAAAAAGTCATTGCAATATATGTTGCTGATTCCATTATTCTCGCTTTTTGTTAAGAATGTTATAACCAGGGCTCAGACTTTCATGCAACTAAAAATTGAATTTAAGCGCTTAGCAAATGCACCTAAAAATGAAAAATATGCATTTACCTACGAACAAAGTACCAAATGAAAATATTAAAATATTTTTTTTTATATTTTACTATTATTAGAGAAAAAAACATAAAACAAACACAATTTGCTCTATTGTTTAATGCAACCGAACTTTAGTTGCGTTGCCAGTCGGCAACTGAAATTTATTTGTTTTCAAAAAGGCACTAAGGAGTAACTGAAATTAACAGCTCTCAGTTGCCATTTGGCATCAGTAGTAAGTATCATTTTCTGCAACTGTCAACTCAACTGAGGCTCAGTTACCATCCATAACTGGCCTATTAATATTTTTTTTTTCCAAAATTGAGAAATATGCATTAAAAAATATTTATTGCTCCAAAAATATGCATTTATTGCCAAAATATGCAAAAATATGCACTTACCACCAAAATATGCAAAAGTATGCAACTACAAATTGATGCCAAACTACTTAAAACGATTCGCATAGATAATTAGTCAGTACCTCTTCTTATATCACCACAAAAAACATGCATTTGCATGAAAGTCCGGGCCTTGGTTATAACACAGAAACGTAAAATAGCCTAAGCCTTGTAGAAGTTGTATGTTGTACAAATATTCAATAGGTATGTTTTGTTATTGTTTCATAGAGTTGATTTGTTAATATTTTCCCAACAGAAATAAAAATGTGCACAAATCTAAATAATCCTTTTTTTTGTAGAACCACCCGTATTCTCAAGTGGATTTTCTTAAAATAAATTTTCGCATAATTCCACAGTCGATATGTATTTCGAAAATTTCAGTTTTTCTGATTAATCTGCTATCTATCACCAATTATTTTTGCAATATGTTCCACTGTGCAACACTGCAAATGTACTTAATTCAAATGCGTTATTTTTAACCATTTTACTTTTATTTAATGGCTACGCGCTTTTGGAGATTTTAGAGCACTTTAAATTGAATATATCAAAATGGTTTAAAAAGAGTTTGCTTATATATGACACTTTAGATACTAGATTTAGAAAGACGTAAATAGCCTTTCGACTTATTTTCAACATTTCTGTGTTCATCTATGGGCCTTTGAACTTTTTAAAAGCGTATACAAATCTAACCTATTTTTATTTACTGCTACAGAGAGACTTGTTTAGAGACAAACTCGTGATAAATGGAGAATATTTATATGTATAGCGATGTAAAGCCCTCTTTCGAACGATATATTCTTGCAAGTTGTTCATATAGTTTCTTCTATGATATAAATTAATAAAAAAAAGTGCAACAATCTTTAAACCGAGTAAATGGTATGAGTATGGTAAAAGTATGTTTCTTTTTTCAAACATTTAAATGGCTAACATTCCTAAATAACTTTTATAATCTTGGAAAATTAACAAAAAAAAAAAATAAAAAATAAAGATACAGATACAGATATTATCGAAATGGTGTTCCCATTATGTTTAACACTTGTTGGGCAAACAATCGTTGTACAACAACAACAACAGCAATATTAAAACAAAAGCCAAATCCTTTGTTTGAAATGTCTCAAATAAAGCCAAACTAAAGTGAACGCTTTGTGTGTAGATAGATATTTGGATAGTTCATCTTACAGTTAGCCAAGTTAGTACAATTTAAGAGTGTTGTACCTGAATCTTAATAAAAAAAAAACAAATAAGAAAATGAAATGCTTGAGCTGCTCTCTTTTTTAAGATTGTTTTCACTATAAGACAAAATAAAAAAAAGAAAGGTTTGATTTAATGTTGCATGATTGTCTGTGACTTCTTCATTTGTGAGGCCAGCCATTTTACTCTTTTAACATCTTTTTGTTTGAAATATTTATTATAAAATATTTTAAAATTTTTTGGTTTTTGTCTTAAGGTTTTGTTAATTCAAAATTTTGATTTTATCAGATTATAAATGATTCTTTATAATTATGTATCTTTTTTCGATTTGAATTTTCTTTAATTATGTGTGATGTGCGATATGTGATGTGGGGAGTGGGTACTGCGACTACAAACAGGTTTCAAATGGAATTCGTTGCGGTCTTTGTGAATATTCAAATCTTTTGTTAAACAAAACCCTGAAGGTTTTATCGTATTCTTATAATTTTCTTAAGAAACAAAATTTATGCTTTTACTTTGTACATAAGTATGCATGTATGTGTATATGTAAGCATGAATATGTTTTATAAACTTCTGCTAAGGAATGTCTAAAATGACCGCCAACAAGACAATAATTCATTGGATGTGCAAGTATTTTTTTTATTTTGAATTTTTGGTATCTGAGAGTTTTTATGTTTTAATGTTTCTGTTTGTAGCGCGACAGCAATTATCTTTTAACAAACATGAAGTTATTTTGCACAAAAGCTTAAGATGTTTTTTATTTCTTACATTATTTTCGTAAAAAAATTTTATATCATTTTGTATAAAAGTTTCTAAATGTACATACATACCCAGCAAACCATCGCGTTTGATAACAAATTGAGCTTGATGTGAAATCGAACTCGTTCTCAATTGTCAGACGTTAGAGATTGGTCTGAAAGTAGTTGTAAAATGGGAAATTTTTGTTTTATCTTGATAAATTTGTCTTGATAAACCTGTTTTCTTGTTGTGTTTTTCATATAAAATTAAAAAATGTTTTATTTTTTCTTTCTAAATCAGATCCTTAAACAGAACGCGTGCTATAAAACTCACTTTGTGCAACTTTTAGCTAAATCGAATAAATTAAAATTTTATGATATATAATACGCCTTAGAGTTCTCCAATTTAACTCAAATGTTTACCTACACCTACTAACATATAATTATTTTTTTTTTTAAATTATGCTTCATTTTTGTAAATTTCACAAAATTAGATTTTTGAGCACTAGAGGTGGTTATTCGTTATAGTTATCCGAATTGGCCCAAAATGTTTACCCACGCTTAATGAAATATCGTTTGCTATAAATTCAGCTTAATTTTGGTAAATTCGACAAAATTTTATCTTTGACATAAATGGGGCCACCCCCTGCGCTATGTTGCGAATTACCTTTGATACTTGATAAAAATTGAGAAAGTGCAAGACATTTCTAAAATATTTGTTCTCAAATGAACATTAACGCCCGTATATGAACGAATATATATCCAAAGCGTAAATTAGATATTTTAGCTTACAATCCCTAACTATTAGTTAAAAGTGTCAAATATTTGTACATTTGTGCACGGAAGGATATCTATTTGATCAAATTACGGACATAATTAATGTAAATTCAAACTCTTATCATAAGTCTCTGTCTAGGTCTGGAAAAGGATTGAGGATTACAGTTGAAATAAAACGAAGAACTAAACCATCATAATTGAAATGTTTGACCTTGTGGTTGTTGGGTACATGTATATAGCAGGTGCGGATCCAGCTTAAGCTTTTGGTGGTTTGGGTGGGGATTTTTAAGTGAAATATACTATTTCGCAAAATTTCTTTTAGAAACCAAGTAGTAATGGGGAAATGGGATATTCCTCCCCTTATATCCGCATCTGTATAGATGTATGTGTTTTATATGTGTATATATAAGTATTTGTATAAAAAAATACATAAGCTACGAGCCCAATAACAATGTTAATCATGAATTTCATGTATGTCACTTACCAACAGTACACGCAGAAAAATTTTTGATTGATTCCCAAAAATCAACATAAATTTGTGTGTGTGTGTGTGGTCGTGATCATTAAATATATTAAAGCAATAGAAAAACTGCGTTCAGCAATGGGCTCAGAAGTTCGGTTCATATACAATACATCATTTATATGATCAAATCCTGCGTGATGAACGCTACATTCGTACGCGTTTTCAGATTAAAATATAACAATTTTTTGGTCTTTCAAAAGAGATACCTTCAACTTATGCATAGCGTTTAGTGGGATTTAATTGTTCTTTCGAATGGCGTAAAACATAATTTTTTAATAGTTACTCATTGCGAAATAATTGATCGCAAAATTTTGTTACGCACGCTACAAAAAGTGGAAGTAAGTACTATTTTTTTATAGCGAATTTGGCATAATAAAGCACACAAAATCTAATTCATAAAAGAAAGAGGAGCATACGAGAATTCTAAAATAGTTTAATTGCAGCAAAAAAATTATTTTGCGTTTTTTGTCAAAAGTCGTGAACCCTTTCTGACGCACGCTACGTGACCAAGCCTACATTTTTTCTTAATAGCTATAACTTTTTAATTGTACAATTTACAACAAAAATGTGTTTAGTGGAGTTGTAGATAATATTATCTAAAAGAAAGCTTCGAACAAAATTTTCATATTCCTTACAGTTTCCGAGATAATCTAAAACAATAGTCACTCCCTTATTTTCAAAATATGGCGCGTTCCCGTTAACCTCCGACCTCGAAAACTCAAACCTAATCTTACGGTCACAGTAAATAAAGTAAATAAAATGTGGCTCTGTTAGTAGAAAAGTGGGACTCTATTGAGTTTTTCGAACTTGTACTTGCGTGTGGCAACGGGGTGCAACTAAACACATAAAAAATAGCATCCTATATGAAATGCAAGGTGGTTCATAACGGGATCACCCAAAAAATTTCCCTTTATATATTTTTAAGGTTAGATATATAGCACATTATTCCATCAACATATCCTATAAGAAAGTACTATGTATCATTAATTAGTTATAGTGGCTGATGAATTTTGCTACATTAAGAAACTCAAATAATTTTTTTTTCACTGTATTGAATTCATTTTTCTTTTATTCATGTTAAAGCTCATTCAATTTTATTAAATATAGCTTAATTAGTTTTAAAAATAATGGAATTTAAATGCCCCCCCCCTGCTCGTTGATGCATGTGCGGCATCTTACCAAAAACTTGTTCATTACTGCTTGGAGAGTTGAGACAGGAATAGCCGCAATTTGTTTCTCGAATGGATTGCCTTAGTTCATTCAAATTTGTTGGTTTTGCCTTGTAGACTTCTTGTTTGCAATAACCCCACAAGAAAAAGTCAGGTACAGTAAGGTCAGGCGACCTGGGTGGCCAACGGAATGTGGAGTTTCTGGATATCAGCTTATTGGGAAATTTTCGTCGCAATTCTGTCATAACAGGTTGGGCTATGTGAGGAGCTGCACCATCTTGCTGAAACCACACAGAGTTGAAAGAAATTCTCATTCGGCGTAATTCTGGATAGAAAAACTCTCAACATGCTCAAGTAACGGTCTCCAGTAACCGTAACGGTGTGACCGTTTTCTTCGAAGAAGTAGGGCCCGACAATGCAGCGTGATGAAACTGCACACTACACTGTGACACGAAGTGGATCCAATTCCGTCTCATGGAGTATCTGTGGGTTGGAAGCACTCCATATTCGACAATTTTGTTTGTTTATGTTGCCGTTTAAATCGAAATGGGCCTCGTCAGACATGAAAAGACAGTTCAACATGTTTCCATCCTCTTCCACCATTTGAAGCATTTTCTGGCAAAATTCCAAGCGAATCGGCAAGTCTGCAGCGTTCAGTTTGTTGGCCATTTGAATTTTATATGGGAATAAGTCCAAATCTTTGTGCATAATTGACTGTAATGACTGTCTGCTTATACCCATTTGAGCAGATAAGCTTCTTGTCGAAACACGTGGATTGTTTTGTATGGCAGCAGCTACAGCAGCGATTGTTTCCTCCGTTCGTACTGAAGGGTTTCGATGGTAAGGTCTTCTGTTGACTGTCCCATGCTCGGCAAAATTGTTTACAAGTCTCATTATGGTCCATCTGCTCGGAGGATTGCCGCCAAACGTGCGCCTATACTCTCTTTGAACCGAAACTACGGACTCCAGTGCGTGATAGCGGCGGACAATCCAAATTCTTGTTTCAGTGTCCCAGTTATCCATTTTTGTTAAATGTAAAAGTCAATCTGCAAAATAAAAAAAAAAAAATTTGCCAGATTCATTAAATAGAAAAAAAGTTATTAAATTTTTTTTTGGTAGCGGCTTTCATCAACCACCCTGTATATGCTGTGGCTTTTTTTAAATGAGATTTATATGACGTTTCGATAACATTGGGGAACAAAATGCGCATTTTGGTTTGTTGCAGCTAAAACTATTATTGATAAAACATATATGGGCCATACAATTTTCAAAACTACCTTAATTTTTTTATTTTTTGGTCAGTTATAGTTTTTAAAATATCGCGGTTTTTATTTTTTAGTGATTCTATCTCTTTTTTTGCTTCTTCGCCCAATTTTTCCAAACTGGACTTTAAAATTCAATAAGACTTTTTGGATAATTAATCTACACAAAATTAGCTTTCTTTTAAATATAATATTGTTAATGTACGTTCCAGAATATTTTGATGAAACTGCAAGGATATTGAATGTTAACTACTTTCAGTTTTATCCTTATAGATCTTACATTTTAAAACATTTTTACCAAGCACATAGATAATACTAAAGTAAACACAATTTTATGAAAAAAATCGAACATATTTAAATGTCCTGAAATAAGAATAAAACAAGACAAAATTAAGCAATAAATGTCCTTAAAATACCACTAAAGTCTAATGCTTAAAGCTCGTGCGTTATTATACTCAAATGAAATATATTTTTGTACAGACTAGTAATTTGTTAAAAAACATTCCAAAGAAAGATATTTACTCAAAAAAAAATGAAGTTGCAAATGAGGGAATTTTTTGCTGTTTTGGACTCAGAATACCAATGAATATTAAAAAATAAGAATAATAATATAGTTACTTAAAATAATGACCTTTACTCATTTGTATCTTTAGGATGCAGAAAACAAACTCAAATTTCGACCTAATCTCTAAATAATTCGCTACTAATTCCTTATTTTAATTAAAAACTTTGTGCCCTCTAATGCCTTGTGCATGGTGTGTAAATTTTTTTGTGGGAGTTTTTGTGGTATACAATTTTATTAAGGTTAAAACCAAAACAGCTGAAATTCAACATCCTTGAAAGATCAGAAAGACATCACGAGGCAACCATCGGAATTATTATACTCAAAAGAAACATATGTTTGCGCAACACTCAAAAATTAGATGAAAGCTTCCAAAAAATAAGGTATATAATGTAAACTAATGAACCGCGATATAATTAATGAACCGCGATATAATTAATGAATTAATGAACTAGATAACAGAGTAATGAGGGTTCAACAGCACGTACAAAACGGAGGTAAAATTTAAGACACCAAAAAGTCTGTTTCGCTGTGTAATTTTTCTATGAACCTTAATAAAATCATTTACATCTAGAATACGGACAATTTATTTAGTATAATATTTATGAAATAAGCGTGTTGAAAACTGTCCAAAACCACTTTAATGAGTCCAATTATTTCTTGTAAATAAAGTAAAAGGCAAATTAATGAAATGCTTTAGTAAAATTGTTTCTTTCGGTGCATTTAAAATAAATATGTATGTCCCAGATAAAACTTGTAGAAACTTATGTTTGTTTACTGTTCAAAACTGAGCGTTTTATTTTTTCATTTTTATTGAAAAGATCATCAAGAAGAAACAAAATGAGAAGGAGTAGACCTTCTAGTTAATCTTGGTGTAAAAAGAAACCGAAGATGACAACCACAGCATGTGGCCTTAAATGCATATTGCTAAGGTTGCAGCAATAGCAAACAATAAACAGCATTCCAGCGGTAAATCAAGAAGCTTACTAAGGATTCCAGCAACCACAAATGCAATGAGAGAAACATCAACAGCGTGGCTGGAGAAACTTAATTTTTGTTTGGTTGTTTTTTGTGTTAAAACAATGTTTTCTCGTGCTAAAGTTGAAAATTTCATAGCGATGCCAAACAATTGATAAGAACTGAAAAAGTAACTTCTTTTATGGTATGATTCCTAAAGGGCCTAAAATGTCTTCTTGTTCAGTGATGACCACAGCAAAAAAAAAAAAAAAAAAAAATAACTTAACAAAACTAAGTCGTGCTTTATAACTTATAACAATAGTTGAGAAAGAAACATCGGTTAAAATAAAACCAAAATCAAGTAAATCGTGCTAATTTGTTACTGTGAACAACTTTTTCCTTTTTTTTTGTCACTTTAAGGCAGAATGTAATTAATGATGATGACCAAAACAAAATGCATTCACATTCAGAGATAAATATTGAAAGACTGAAAGAATTTAAATATTAAAAGAAAAAAATCAGCATCGTTGGAACAGCATCCACATTATCTTGTAACAAAAACATAAATTCCAAAGAACCCGTATGTATCAACAACCTTGAAGTTGTGGTTGGTTCTTGGTTGTATGTATAATATCAACTAATAAAAAACAATATGTACGAGTATTAAAACATAATAAATACCTGAGTCAAACATTAAAATTATATTTATTTGCTTTATGGAAAAAAGCATATTTTAATGGCACTTACGGAAAATGGCAAGATGATCATGCATACATACGAAAGCTAAGTTGAAAACCACACATTCTCTCTACGAAAAAAAAAACAAAAACGCAAACGACCTCAAGTCTTTGGCCGATGCTGTGATTGAAGTGGATTAAACATGAATTTAACAAAAGTTGAAAAATACCAGCCCATCTCAAGCATCTCTGAGCCAGCCAGCTATCAACCCATTGAAACAATTTGACAAACAAACTTAAATATTTGTCCCTACAATTTCACTACAGACACATGACTGAAATAAAAACACATGTACTCGACAACGAAGATCACTCCAGAAGAAGAAATATCGAATTTAGCCACGTTTATCGTGCTTAAATCTTTATATTAACTGACATAGGAGCTAATATCTGTGTGTAACTTCGTATGTATGTTTCTATGTAAAACATGCATACTACTGCACATTAAAAGCAGTGTTGCCATATTCAGGTAATAAATAATTGATTATAGTGGCGAAACTACAACTATTATGGAGAGTTCTTGCAATAATATTTTCTAAATTGAGGTCGTAAGGTCATATATTTTTTAAATTGGGTAGTTATGCCTCTCCTCATATGTAATTGTGAAGTTCTCCTATGGCAACACTGATTACACAATTTTTTTTAGCTTTACCTTCTTTATGCCACGAGCAGTTAAAACGAAAACAATAAGTAGTTACATACCGTCATACTCAAGCATAATGCAAAAGAGAACAACCGCATGCATAAATCCAAGAAAATCGTAAACATATGTATATGTATACTATGCAACACTATTAGGATGGTTCCTACGAAATGGAGGAAAATCAATTGAAAATCTCACCAAGCTAGATCATACTGTATTGAATTGTCAGTAACAAAACTAATAAGCTAATTCAATTTATTGAAGTCTCTTTCCTTTTAGTCTCATGCCTTTTCTACAACAACACCAATTTGATGAAGAGAACAAATTTTGTATTGTTATATACACACTCACTTGTATTGTTTGTTTTTTTTTAACTTTTAGCTAATATGTATATGGATGTGTACTATGTGCCCATGCATTAAGCGCTTATAGCTTTTAAGATACTGAACCGATTTTAATAAAAAAATATAGACTATGCACATTTGCCAATAAATATCTTTGAAAAATTATAAGTTTTGTCAAAATCGGTTCTATAATGTGAGAGTAAAATACTTTACACAAAACTGTCGTGCCTATTAATTATATTTGTATATAGGTAACACGCACGAGTTTGTAAAAAAAGTGCACATTCTTCTAGCGGATTGCCTTTGCCTGCCTGCTTTAAAATTACCACATTAACTAAGCACATATTTTAATGCAGAATTGCCACAAATTTGTTAACTAAAAAAATTAAGACTATCATTTAAAAAATATAATCAGTAGAAAAATAATATTTGCTTTGAATGGGTGTGGCACTGCCCTCTTTTCTAATCAGAGTATGCAACTGTTGCGAGAGTTCCATCTCTCTACAATGTTTCGTAGAAATTGGCTAAACAGGAGTGACTCAAAGCTAATGTTTACATGTTATGAGACTAGCACTGCGTACTTTTTTAGTCATAGTATCGTATTTTCAAATAAGACACAAAAGAAATAAATTTAATAGATTTTCATTAAAAGTTATATTGTCAGAATTTGAATAATACATTTTTGATTACATTTTTTCCTTGCCAAAAACTGAACGTCACTAATATACAGACATAAATTGAAACAAAATTGTTAGTACTGCCAAAGACGATGATCATCCCAAGCTAAGCTTAAGTATACGGAAGTCTCTCTTATAGCGTGGAAATGTTATAACAAGTAAATTCATAATCTATTGTAGGAGGTATATGTTGTTGGTAATCTTAATACATATATACAAATCACAAGTCTTTATATACTTTTGGAACCGATACATTTTTGTTGCTTTATTAAAAAACGTGTTATAGTTTATTTTTACTTAAATATTAATACGTCTGCATCATATTTTGTTCCTGTTGTTAAAGGTAGCTGAGACTTTTTAAATAAAACTTTATAATTTTTCAAAATATTATGCGTCTACCTTTGTGAAAAAAGTGCTAACTCATAAACATTTTAGACTACCAACTAGGCTCACATTTTCACATTTTCTAGCTTTTTCTACCACTTTTGAGCGCTAGCTATGTATCATGAATTAATATCTGTGCTATAGAAGGGAACTCTGTTTCTATTTATATTGTTAATGTTGTTGTTGTTGGTGTGCATTTCGCTTACGGCAAATGCATTAAATAATGACGAAACATTTGATAAACACTTGGATGCAATATTCGTGAGTATGTGTTTGTTTACAATTCCATGGTACCAACAATAAATACAATAAAACAATGTGCATCAATTGTACAAACACACAACCAAATATTTGGAGTGTTTGCTTGTAAGAAGATACATATTTACTTCGAACATTTGCTTTTTTTAACTTTCAAAAAGGATTGTCTGCCATCATTATGATCAATGTCATCGTCATCATCATGATGATCATTATTTACTTCGTACTTATCAAGTTATATAACGATAATTTTTTTACTTGCAGTAGGGACGTAACGATTATTAATTTAGCAAATGCAAACCCCAATCATAAATTTTAAAGAAAAACTAAATACTGTCGCGTAGGTTGAAAATTAAATTGATGTTAATTTTTGCCTTGCTCTTGGGACGCTAGATGGGGGTAGTGCACTAATTTTGCAGTTTTCAATAATACTTAATGATAGTGCAAAATTGTGGCATGTCATAATGTCCAGTGACATAATGTCCAGAATCTTCAGTAATAAAAGAAATATTTCTTAAAATTTTCAAGATATTTCCAAATTAGTGGTAATTAAGAAAAAACCCTTTATAACTAAGCTGGTGAAAAATAGTAGAAACGCTGGGAAAGTGTACTTTAATATCAGCTTGAGAGTGATTTAATTCTCGTGTTCAATTTTCACAAAAAAGTTGTATATATAAAAATTAAAATCACATTCAACAGAGCCACCTGACAAGTGGTGATAAGCAAATACACGTGAGCACTGACGATGGAAGTGTAGCGGCTTCCGAAAGTGGCGCTACTCTGTTCTGCTGTGTACGTAGAAAAATTAAGTTGATATTAATTTTTCCCTTGTTCCTTGGAATATTAATCATGCCCAATTCTTTCTGAATATAACGTTACGAACCTTAGCCTAATAATCAATTTGGATTCATAGTAGAAACTAATTTTATTTCAATTTCATTTAGTGCTAGAGCAATGCTTATTTTAATTAAGATTTGCTGCACTATCCACACTCTAAAACACTTTTCTTGAAAATTAGGTCGATAATAGTCGGCAAGACTTTACTGATTATTATCGACCTAAAATTAAACACGCATTATTTTTGATGATTTTTGAACAAAATATATATAACAAAGAAAAAAAAACATTTGCGAAGCGATTGGCTGTGTGCAGCTTCGAACAGCGACCTCCTGACTGATAGTCAAGCGCAGTGTTGCCATATTTTTTATCGAAAATCTTAAAAATTCAAAACAAAAATCTTAATTTTCCCTCAAAAATCTTCTTTTAGTTAAAATTTATATTATTTAAAACATAACGCGAAAAATATATAAACGCGTAACTAACAAACATGACGTATTTACATTTAGGAAGGAGTTTATCAAATTTAGACACTGTTAGACTTTAAAAATAGAATCTAAGTACCCATTTTTCTTAATTTGCACGATGTGTGTGTAAGTACACAGACTTTTTTTTTCAGATTTTGTTTTCAGACAAGCATTTGTTAAAATTAACTTTTAAATTCAATAAAAAGTTCTTCTGATTCATTTTGCAACTTCTCGCGAATTTTTGTAAAGTTCGCGATAAAAGCGACTTTGTGCAACTTTTCAGCTTCCTTATAGTTTTGCCGATTTTTAAGCAATATTCGACTTTGTTAGCATGCCGCTGTTAGCAAGTTTTTGCGAATTTTCGCTATCTACGCGATTCTTACCAAATTTTTTTCATTCCTCATAGTTTTCGCGATTTTTAATCAAAATTATTGCTTGATTTAAACTTTGCAATTTTTTGTGAATTTTCACTTTAAAATTTTCGCTTTAAAATTTTAGCGAGTTTTTGTAAATTTTCATAATTTCCGCGTTTTCCCGAGTGTTTGAATTTCCTTACAATTTTGGGACTAGTTTTCACTATTGCAATTTTTCAATATTTTCGCGATATGCTTGATTTACTCAAGTTTTTGACATTTTTAGAGCTCGAGTCACTTTTAATCTATTTCAAGCCTTGATATCGGTGTTTATTTACTCTTGATTTTGCAAATAATCATAATTTTGTCAAGTTTTTTGAACAACTCTTCTACAAGTTGTTATACCTGGTTCCCATTCCTTTTATATTTGTTTACTATTTGGAAAACATATAAAATTCAATCGTATAATTATAACTCACTTTTGTATGAAAATTGCTAACAACAAAAATACAATATTATATATTGTATAATTATACAACATATATGACGTTAATACGAGCTTGTGAATTGAACAAATATTTACTACTAATCTAAATAGTTTTAATTTTTTTTTCGTTGTACAGGATTTGAAATAAACAAAAGAAGAAAAATGCCTTAAATGTCAAAATATATATGACTAACACTGTACTTTGTTTAAAAATAAACACTTTTCAAAACACATTTGTTTTTTGTAAAAAAAACAAGAAAAATTATGTATTTTTTTGTTACAATTAACTACAAAATCGATGCAATTTTAGACAACGAGAATTTTTAAACAGAAATTTAGACAATATGTGATACTAACTTTTAACTAATGTTTTAAGGGTGCACTACTATGTTTGGAATACTAATCAACTCCAATTTTTTCTTCATATAACATTACGAACTTTAGTCTAATATAATCACTATGGGCTCAAAAATTAAATACATACTTTATTGTAAAGAAAACTAAAATGCAGTAGTCAAGCAATCTCAATCCTGTTGTTTTACTGATGGCTTCATTGACCTCCTTTTATTATTCGCTTTTGCGATTCGCGCAGGCAAATGATAAAACTTTGGAAACGATCCTCATTTGTAAATGCGAATATTCGTTACTCCCTAATTTGAAGCAACAAAAACAGAAAGTCTTGAGCAAAATACATAATAATTTACCATTTGGATCTTTAAACTAAACTTTATGTAACGCTGAAAAAAGTCAAGAAAAACAACAAGCAATAACAATAACAACAAAAGTTAAAAGTAAGCGGCTTTATAAGCAATAAACATGGATTCTTGGTATTTTAGAAGCAACTCAATCTTTTGCTAAAAATCAACACAATAAACATTTTTGATGATGATTATAAATAATGGACAAATTGAACTTTTCTCAACACAGAAGAAATTATCACCAAAAAATTTTCAAACAAACTTTTGTCTAAAAATAAACTTCATTTTCAGTAAATGTTTTTCACATAACCAATGAATTCACACAAAAAAATATACACAAAAATATTTTTTATCAACCCCTTGTTTGGAACTATTTTTATATCTTATTAATGTTTTTGTTCGCTTTTAACAGTTTTGTTAGATTTTAATTTGATAGTAATGTTGACAATTTTTAATTTTTAAAGCAAAATAGACCCGAAAATATTTCGGTGTATTGTAAAGAAAAATAACGTTTTCAAGATGTCAAAAATTTCTTATGCGTTTTGGTCTAGTAAACAAAATTATTTGCCATATACGAGTATGTACATTTTTAAAATATTTAAATTTGTTAAAAAAAATGTTGTGATTTTGGTTAAAATTTTGTTCAATAACATAATTATTTTAATTGAAAAAATTGGTGGATTTTTTCAAACGACATACACACAAATAACAACAACAACATCAATGATAGCAAAAGGAATGCGATTGTACACACAAAAAATAATTTTTTGAATTTGAACAAGTATTTGTGAAATTCAAATAATTTTTGTTTAATTCGGACCTATAAATAAATTTGTATATTCAAATACCAAAATTTGTTTGAAAAAAATCCACCGATTTTTTCAATTAAAATAGTTATGTTATTAAACAAAATTTTAACCAAAATCACAACATTTTTTTAAACAAATTTAAACATTTTAAAAATGTACATACTCGTATATGGCAAGCAATGTCGTTTACTATGTAGAAGAAAACTCTTACGAAATTTTCGACATATTGAAAACGTTATTTTTCTTTACAATATAACACCTAAATATTTTCGGCTCTATTTTGATTTAAAAATTAAAAGTTGCCAACATTACTATAAAAATTAAAATCTAACAAAACTGTTGTTAGAAGCGAGCAAAAACATTAATAAGATATAAAAATAATTCCAAACAAGAGGTTGATAAAAAATATTTTTGGTATATTTTTTTTTGTGTGTACCAAGTTTGTTTGCTGAAGATTTTTGAGTGAGTCAATTCGCAAATATCGTTGCGTTAATTCTCATTCATTTTTTAGAGTCTTTAGATAAACATTCAGACTTGAACATATTTAACAAAGTGAAATTTCATAAATCCTTAATATATGATGACGATGACACAGACAAAAATGTTGTTTGATATATTACATAAAACCCAGTAAATATTTTTGTTCGATTAAGTAAACTATTTTGTTTAATATTTGTTATTATTTTTAGACTAATTGGTTTATAGATTCAGACAAAAATATTGTTTGATATTTTTCAGAAAATCCAGCAAATCTTTTTGTTTGATTTAGTAAATTGTGTTGTTTACAATTTGTAAATGTTTTTAGACAAATTGTTTTATAAATTTAAACAATTTGTTCACTAGAAAAAAACGTTTTTTTTCAATGAAATTGTTGAGATATTTTTGACTATATTTACAAATTTGTTTGTAGGTCCATTCCTAGACAAAATATTTACTATTTCATTGAATGCCTTTAGAGAAAATTAAATATAGTTTTTTATGTGAACGATAATACTAACATTGAAAACTTAGCATTTATATATGTATGTTGATATTGCAAGTATGTACATAGGTATGTATGTATTTACTTTATTTATTATTTATTGAAAACGATTAAGGAAACTTTCGAAAACAAACTTTTGAAATTATAAATTTTGGTTCTTCATACTTACATACATATTAGACTTTAATGCAACTTCATTATTTAAATTATAAGTATTTTTTGTTTATTTTAAGAAAATACGATACTTTATTATTTTGTTATTTATTTTTATGTGTCTTACTTTAAAAATAATTATTTAACCATTAAGTAATATAATAGCCATAAAAAGTGTCCATAGAAGTACATACATATTTGTATGTATGTGTGTATGTGCGTGTTTGTATGCGTACGTGTATTGAGCATCAGGGCATAAAAAAATGTCAAGTACCATATTGTCATGTATCTGTATACGCTCTTGAAAATTACTGAAATTAATGAGCAAATTTTTATCCTTTTTGTAAATCTTTGTTGAAAAATCTCATGTTTCTTCCTTTTAACTGCACCTCTCTCACCTGTCTACAAAACGAAATATGGGTTCGTCCCATCGCAATCCATTTAGGCAGCAGATACAGCTTGTCTGTCATCTATACATTGATTTTAGACTCTCATAAGTATAAGAAAACAAGCAGGTAACTAAAATAAAAATTACAATAAATAATAATAAAAAAACAAAACATTTTTAAAACCTGATCATTTTTGGAATTCCAAACAAAGAACAAATGAATATAATACAGACTCTAATATTTTTTGTACTTGTGGACGAACTCATGCAAAGGGAATAACAACAACAAAAACACCACAAGCAGAGAGGAGCAACAATAGAAAAACAAAATCAAAAATCCTTTGGCGCATCTGCTTAAACGGATAAAGAACATTGGCGTAACTAAAGTGCACAACAATTTTCATACAAAAGAGCAATGCAACAATATCACCAACAGCAACTACAACAATAAAAAAATAGTATGTACCAACAAATTATTTCGCTTTTAGCCTCAGTCCTCACGCTTTAAGACAAAAGTCAATGCCAAAAAATAAAAGACTAGTACTCCTCTATTATTTTGAATCTCTGTTTCTTCTAATGTTGGTATTTATTTCATCTTTGGTCTTTTTACTGTGTTGTTGCTACTATTGTACTGGATTGCTAGCTTGCTCCTTGACGCTGCTGGTTGTACTTGTATCCCGCTGTGTATGGCGTGAAACTCAAGTGTTTGGTTGGTTTGTTCAAGTACATCACTATTGTTAATAAATTCAACAACCACTTGAGTTTGACAAAGAAATTTTGTAAAAATTTTTTTTATAAAAATTTCTTTGTTACGCCTTCAACAAACCATTCGCAAATATGAACGTATGTGTTAAACGAAAGAAATTATAACATTTCTTTTGATCCGATAAGTAATTTATGTGCATGTGTTGGAATTGCCTATCGTCGCTACCCTGCGGAAAACTTGGTGACAAATTATCCAAAAGTACCCGTCCTATGACTAGAGAAAATGGGAGTGATACCAGAAATAAGATGTGGTGAATGGTGAGGGAAGACATATCATGCAAATGGTCACATATTAACCATTTTCAGTAAATTTTGTTGAGACTCGTGCTAGTATTGGAGTAAACGGAACTGAACAGATTCGATGCAGCTAGATCTAAGACCTATCACATAGTATCAAAATAATGTTAATTGTATCCCTCCAATTAGACCGCCATATCACTCAGGAACCAGTCCCGTAACTGTATTTGGATATTAACTTTAGCTTTACTGGTATTTATAATTTTGAAATGGCCCAAAATTAACGAAGAGGTTTGAATAGTCTATAACTCCATTATTTTTAAATTTTTTCATTTATTTTTTTCAGATTGTTGTAAAGAAGATTTGGGAAATTAAAACTGGAAATATTTACTACTGACCAACGAACATACATCAAGCGAAACAATGGCGCTGTAACCGGACATTTTCGTGGCTTTCCATGACTTTTCGCGATTTTCGAAGCCAACGTCTGAATTTTTCCTCGACTATTATTTTTTTTGTTGTTTGGGTCATGGTTTGTGACTTATATACATATGAACGATCTTTGAAATAACCCAAAAGAGCGGTTTAGTCCGGCTAATAAAATCACTGCTTCTTGAAATAATGCGTTCGCTGAAAATGCTCCGTATCAACGTCATTGTTTTTTTTTTGTTTTATGATCGTTGTTCAATAGCAAACTTTTCCAGTTTCAATTTCCCATATCTTCTTTACAACAATCTGAGAAAAAAAAGAAAAAACATGCTAAGATAATGACGCATAATCATAGTCAAAACAAAGTATACTTTAGGAGTTTAAAACCAGTATTTTGTATGGCAATACTTGTTTTAAATTCTTAAAGTATACATTGTTTAGGACTATGAATATGCGCCAATGGATTTATAGACTATTCAAACCCTTTCGTTAATTTTGGCCCACCCCGTATAAGTGCCCCTGTGGTAGAGTGGGTAGCGTGCTAGCATGTCATGCCGGATGTTGTCGGTTCGAATCCCATGAAAGGCTCTACTTAAAAATAAAATACAATGTCTACTTGCACTTGTAACAATAAAAAAATAAATAAACTTTCAGTTGTTAATCAATTGTTACAGCTAAATGTCGTAATAATATTTATGTCACAAGGTACATACAAAGTATCAAGTAGCCCCATCTTAGGCCATCACTATGTAAGAGCAAACTTTGTAATTTTAAACGAATAGTTAAGTTTTAGGCTTGAAATATATATTGTGGCTATAACGCGTACTATGCTACCGTATGCAGGGTTAAGAAGGAAAAGTCTTCTAATTGGCTTATTAAATACTGAATTTACACAAAATAAGCATGTTAATGGCTTTTGTAAACACATTAGACATGTCATAGGAAAAAACAAGAAATGAAACTGTTGAAATAAATAATGGAATAAAAACGATCTCAATCTAGTACTGCCATATATATTTTTTCAAAAATGTTCAAAGTATAGAATAAATATCTGCTGGCAATATAAAACATTCAAAACAACCTGAAGTCTTTCTTCAAAAATGCACCGAACTTAATTGTACAGCTCATATATTTTGATTTGTAACAACATGTTTAAAAATCGTGTATATTTCATTAATATACAAATCCCTCGATATATCGAAAGCAAAAAAAAAAAGTCTTGTACAGTGAAAATCGAGGGTCATATGTAGTGTAACAGTGCTTTTTATAATTTTAATGAAGTACATTTCAATAATTTAGTTAAAATGTTATATGTATGTATATCGTCATATAAAATGTAAAACCATGTAACTAAAATTTTTTAAATTTTACAGGAGAGGGAAAGCAATTTATAAAATAGTACAAATTAAAGTGGCTACGGTGTTTTCTTTTTTTGATTATAACGTCGCCAAGCATGACAGTGAAGCCTAAAAATTTGAAGGGACAAAGGCATTGATATACACTAATTAAATAAAATCCGATTGTGAAATTTTTGTCACTTACATGGATGGTTTTACGTTTCATTTAAGATACATATCGTTGGTAGCAAGTAGAAAGACCCTAACTCAAATAATTTTAACTCTAAAGGAGAAGGTAAAAAACATAATAGAAACTGTAATTTTCAAAATGTAACTTTTTTTAAATGCATATTTTAATGAAAATGAGACAAACTTTTATGTTCAGATAATTTTTTTAATTTTTATATATGTAAGTGTATGTGTGTGAAATATATTGGAAGCACTGAAAAACTCGATTTCGTAAAAATACGAGCTAGGTCCTTTCTACTTGAGACCATCGATATGTATTTCTGAAAGTAACTCTACTTAAGGTCGAAAAAGTAAAAGGTTAAAAGATTAAAAAATCTTTTTTCTATGGCAAACGGCTTTTTATATTACCGATCCAACAAAAACATTTTTTTTTAAATAAGATAAATCTTTACATATATCAACACTGTCAACGCCATAAATTAACTTCGACAAAATTTATATAAAACATAATTTTTAATTCAAACTTGAAAATTAAAATCAAAATTAAAACAAAAGCGAATGTACAAAAATATCTTTCATTCGCTTAACAATTAAAATTAATTATGACAAATTTTTAACCAGAAATTCAAAATTACTTTTGTAGCTCTTGCCATAAACTTGTGTTTTGACAAATTTGTTCATTTATTTAAGAAAAAATCGTTTCGAAAATTGTTTGCTCTTCTTTCAATGTTATTTTTTTCCTTATTTTATTTATTATTTTCTTTTCGCTTGTTCATTTGTTTTCCAGTCTGACTGTCTGCTTGTCAGCTTGTTTAGTGTGAGTGGCGGTGGATGTGACGACAGTGGTGGTGTTAAAATAAAAGCTTAAATGCGCGTGCGTACAAATGTATTTCAATTTCAGCAAGCCGGTTTCATGGCTAAACAATTATTTGTTGATTTTTTGGCATACGTTGTTGATTTCTGTAAAAATAAAATAAAATAATATATAATGTATGTACTTAAAAAAACATAAAAAATATTGAACAAACACTAACACTTGAGACTTGACATATCTACATCCATACTTACTTGCATTCGATAAATAAAAACAAACTTAAAACGTCATACAAGACATTCAACGGCATCATAAGATCACGTTAAAAAGTTAATAAACCTCATTCACTCACAGAAACACACACACACGCACACACCCATAAACTCAATCCCTCATGATTTAAGCATTTCTTGGTTTCATTTTTTGTAGTTTAAGTTTTTCAGAAAAAAAAAAATCAACAAACTTTCAGTGTGACTTTTTAATGGTTTTGTAAACAAATAACAGCAACAATTCAAACACTTTAACAACAAAAAGCAACATAATATATATATAAAAACCCAGCAAACACACAGGTTTGATGTCATATTGAGAATGATTTGAAATCAAACTCTATCTTGTAGTACAAACGTTGGCAAATGATTTGCATGTAAATTAAAAAAAAAAACATATCATTCTTAACAAAGAAAGGGACTTTATCTTTATCTTTATTGAAAAAAGGATCTGTTCAGAAACTTATCTTCAAACGTCATTCTCAAATGTTCTTCAACAGGATATACACGCATACATATTTACATTATTTTGAGCACTTCCTAACAACTTTAAAAATAATGTTGTGACAAGAATTTTAGTTGTAACAAGAATTTTAGTTTTAAATTATGTTCGATTTGAGAGTCTTTAATAAGAAATACTGGATTTACACAAAGACTTTTTAGCTTGACTTTTTGTAGAATTAAAGGTCAAACAGCGTAAAAATACGTTTAACCGAGTAACAACTCCAAAAGATATTCCATAGGGAAGTAAATTAGTTTTGGATTTGGTATCCCGTTAAATGCCCTTATAACTCTTCTGACCAAAACCTTTAACTCAAGCTAAAAAGTCTTCGTCTGAGTCCCGCAAAAGTAAAACAAAAAAACTCTTAGATATAATTTTTTGTTTGTTTGAGACTGGTTGAGTTTTTAGTTGTTTTGTTTTTGTAAACAAAGTAAAGTCGCATCATCGCAATGTATTTTGATGTTTTGGAACTCACTTACTGTTGAATGTGTTCTCAAATAAACATCAATTTGCATTCAAATTTTAATCTTGAAAAAATCTTGACCATATCGTTTCGTATCAAACGATAAAATCATCATATTTTATACGTTTGACCTAATGTTTGATGGGAGTAGACGCGACATACAAAAAAATACTTCTCTAAAAGGGAATATATACATACATACTTACGTAAATAAAAATGTATGTATATATATATATATATATATATATATATATATATATATATATATATATATATATATATATATATATATATATATATATATATATATATATATATATATATATATATATATATATATATATATATATATATATATATATATATATATATATATATATATATATATATATATATATATATATATATATATATATATATATATATATATATATATATATATATATATATATATATATATATATATATATATATATATATATATATATATATATATATATATATATATATATATATATATATATATATATATATATATATATATATATATATATATATATATATATATATATATATATATATATATATATATATATATATATATATATATATATATTGGAAAGTTTTATTCTAAAAATTCATCTTTACATTCGGAACATGAATTTTTGAAATTCCGAATAGTCACAGACATAAATAAAATAATTAATTTACAACAGTAAAAGAAAAACTTGCTTTTTAGCTTGTTAAAAATGTACATGTACTCTAATTTGGACGTGAGGAGCGTTTTTGTGAGATACTGTTTGGTGAAAACACGAACTACAAAAACTTTTCTTCGACGCTAGCTAGAGTCTTATGGGTAGCAGAAGATTTAGACTTTGCGGTCATTATGTTTGAATACACTTTGCTTTTTTGACATAGAGCAGTTCTACAGGACCTCAAAGCTAAGAAACTCGTTTGTGAAAATATTTCTGAACTGATAACTGTTGCAAGTGCATATGTATGAATTGATTTTAATGACTCTTCGACTAAAGTAATATACGTGCATTAAAATGAAAGGAATAGATGATTACATATCAATGGAAAGGAAATTGTTTCTTCTCTTTAGTATTCTAAGAGATTTTAAGGACTTGTGGATATAAAACATAAATATGTTCAAAGACGCTTTTTCTACATCTTAAATACACTGGAATGGACTGGAACTGAACTTTGGGGCAGAATCAAAATATATCGGAAATAAATCAGCCATTTCTAAACGGCAAATTTCATACATAACACTTCGGTAATGTAACATTTTTCAACACTTGTAATTTTTTTGTGTCTCGGTTGATGCTAATATTTTTCGTGTCGTTCGAACTCGCTCAGCAGCTCGCTTTAGACACAAACCTATGATGAAACCCATGTAATTTAAATGGGTTTGATCATTGGCTTGTGTCTAAAACGAGCTGCTGAACGAGTTCGAACTAGTTGCACCCAAATCTACTATATAGCCCTTATAAGGCTCTAAAATATCATGTTCGGCTAAGCACTTATTTTTTATAGTTAATTAGATATACTCATTTGAAAATTCAAATTTCTTAATTTTTCAAAACTTTGGTCCAGTATATTCATCATGTCCGATCCATATGTCAACCCATTGTAACAATTGTTTTTTATTAGTTAAACAACAAAATCTCAAATTTGGAATGATTTTCCTTCATCCCACGTCTAATTTTGTTTATGAATTTTTATGTTACTCCATACGTATACTTAATAATATTACGTATACGTATGGAGGATCAGACCAAGTTATAAACCAAGTAAAGCTATTTCAGTACGAGTTTTTATTTATAAGTCCATTAATTTTCCACGTTTAAAAGAGATAGGCAGATATATCAGATATAAAAACTAGTTGTAGTTTTCAATAATGTATTTAGATTTTTAAAATAAAAACTTTAAAGACTTTTTCAAAACAAGGGGAAAATGGAGTTTTGTGCATATTAAATATTTTCTTAATGCTATAAAATCTTTGGTTGTTGATATTTTCCAATCCAATTATGCAGTTAGATAGGAAACTCCAAGCAAGCAAATAAAACTGAGGTAAGCGAATATTTGAATTCCTTAGAAAGTTCTAAGAAGTCAAAAAAATTATATAATTTTTTTTTGTCTTACAGTCTACATTTGGTACAAGGTCCACGAAATGCTTTGGCAAACAAATGAATACACAAAAGGGTTTCTGCAAGTGGCATTTGTTTTAGAGCCCAAGCCTTGGGATTTTAGAATATATAAGCTAAATAAAGCCAAAACTTTGCTGCAAAATATATCGAATTTTCGATTGGTTGCCTAGTAGGTTGGCTTTCCACTTAAAATTACATTTAAACCCATTTTTAGAAATGGTATCAAACAGAACACGACCCTTTGGTATGATTATTCCTGTAGTCGCTAACCTAACCTAAAATTATAACAAAGGGATCATACTCTCGAACCCAAGTAGGCTGGAATCTTTCATTCTCCTGTACCAGCAAACTGTCAATCTTGTATTCGCCAGTTGCCAGAAAATGAAAGTCTAGTGACTTATAAATTTGCTGCATTGAATTTCAGTAAACGAAAATCTGAGGGGAGAATAAATCTATGAAATCACCAGCTTTTGATGAACATTTTCAATTCAGATGTTTGTCACTTTAAGATAATCTTCACATAAACGACCAAAATAGCGCTTACACACGTTTTAAGTTTTGAATGATTTCTGGCGCTAAAGTTGAGTTGGGAGTTTTGGTATCATTGAAGGCCTATAGCAGCATCTTATGGCATATATATTTATAGAATATTTTAGAACGCTACATTGCCGCTAAAGAAGATGATTGCGCCGTTTTTAAGAAAAGGACAAAAAGACCCATACAGCGAAGCGTGAGAGGGCTAAAATTTTCCTCGTTGTGTTTTTCATATAACTGCTAAACACATCTTATAGTTTAAACGTAATGATTGCAAGGTTTCCTATGCCGATTCACTATAACAATGTGCAAAACTTTTATAACTTTTTTTAAAGACAACTAGCACAATCAGACAATTAATGCCTACCTTTGATGCCTATTCTTTGGGAATGGGATAGTGTAGAGGAAACAGGTGCTGAAGTGGGAGAGAGATAGAATACTTAATTCATTTACAACTCTGCTGTTGTGTGTTTTTTGTAGAGCAGTGTTGCAGCCCCTCTGCTGTCATATATAGGCATTAATTTGTTTAAGCTGTGTAGCGATTTATTAGTTCTTTTACTTCACCGACGGTTCCGCTACAATACCTGTGAAGTTCATTAGGATATGCTAGTATTAGTCGCTAGCGGTACTGCCAAAGTGATCAGTGGCTATGTCTTCATCACTTTAACAGTCCAACAATAACCAACACAATAACACACCAATGCACATCAGAAAAATTCATGATGTTGTTGGCTTGCATGATCCTTTTTGACTCCCTTTACCTATTTTTAAAATAAAAATCAAAAATTCCCGACGAATGAAGATTTTTCTACGAACATTTCTGGCACCAAAATGATGATAACATTGATAAGCATCTTGGGGATAACGAATTCTACCTCTGTGGTACGGTACACCAAAAACCAACCTGGCTAAAAAATTACTTCTGTAGTCAGTCTTAAGAATGGTTTTTTCTTGTGTATAATATAATTAAATGTTCAATATTAATTGGTTTTATTTACATACAAGTATATATTTAGTAGAAACATACCTACTATGTACATATACACTAATCACTCTTGTGTTAAAAATTTTCTCGGAATCTAATGAGTAGATATTAATTTTGATCAAATCTCGCCGTATTTAATTATTTCTACAGTTTCTATATCCAACTTAAGATATTGCCACTCAAAACATATTAAAAACGAAATTAAAACAAACAAAACCCACGTTTGTTACAAAATTTTAAGATAATTTATCTCAATAAATCCAGATAAATTTCAATAACAGGTGAGAGAGTAAAATTGGAGAAATAAACTCTCCGACCTGTTTTAAAATCAAATGAAGAGATATTCTTCCACTACCACTGCAAGAACTGCCAACATGACTGTTAGCGATGCCAACTTAGTGCTTTTAGCACAATTTTTATTGGTTTTTGATGGCTTAAAACGCCAAATTTTTAGCTGTGGTGCTTTACCAAGAAAAAACAATAACTTTCAAATTTTCCAGCAGTGCCCTTAGTGCTTTTTACAAATTTTCATATTTTATAATTTTTATCAACACATATAAACTTACATAAATTCGATTTGGAAAAAGTTAAAGATTAAATTTCCGGCGGTGGTAGCAAATGCTGCTGACATTAAACCTGTAAAAGATAATATCGACTACTAAAATTTGTGATAAACAAAATTATGGTGACCAGACAATTTCGGTTACTTAAAAAAGCATTAAAGATATTTGCAGAATATCTGGGACGCTGTTTGGAAAGGATGTAACTAAAGATGGGAGCACTGGTTGCTAGTTTGGAGATAGGGAAGACTTTCTAATCAGTTCTAAATTATAAGGCGTCTAGACGTGCAAATTATTTGTTATGAGAACTAACAAATAATTGTTAGCACAATAATTTTTCACACCTGTAGTGAGATTCTGTAACTTTTAACAATAACAACAGTCGTTATATTGACAACTTAATAAGTTGTTTGCACTAACGATTTTACGATGCTGTGACTTCTTCGTAACAACATTGTTTAAATCTAACATCATGTGGCATCTCTGTTTAAAAATAAACGAAAAGCGCAAAGAAGAATGTAACGAAAACAAATTAATTTGCGATTGCCAAACAGTGTACAGAAATCTTTTTCATTAACTTCTTTATTTTTGCGAAATAGTTCTTCAATTAAGTTGTTAAATAATAGAAATATTATTATTTATACGTAAAAGTTTTATATGTTTGTAAAACAATAAGTTTAATTGTTGGCATAAAGTACGTGCTACGGCTGCACAGCGGACTCTTGTCTATTCAGTAACAACATAAAAATTATTGTCGCTAGTTAAGAAGCAACAGCAAATAATGTTAATCATTTACGGAATGGCAAAATCGGTAATTTGCAAATGACAACTATTGGTAAAATTAAATAGAGAATTGCACTACTGGACCGTTGTTGTTACTGTTTTGTTATTGTTATGACCTATAAAAATTTTTGGTTACAACTCTGCTGACGTTTTGTTTATTGTTATAGCAAAAAATTTGCTCGTCAAGACAGTGCTTCCAAGTGGAAATTCTCCTCATAAAAAATCATACCTGAAAACGGCAGTTTTGAGTCTCTTCCATATAAGCCTGTAATATATGAATGAACATTTTTACAGACATTTAATGCAACAAAACATTAAAAAAAGTTTTGCGGTGTTTTTTTAATTTTTGTTGTGCTTTTTTCTTCAAAAAAGTTGGCATTACTGATAAATACCTGGAAATACCTGGGCGCAAACTCAAAACGTACGGAGTTACTGACAAATAAAAAACAATTTAAAAAAGGTGGTTAAAATGTCGTGAGTTACTGAATGGTAAACAATCTACACACCACAAGCAGAAGTCAAAACGAAAGAGAGTCCCCAACCAAATGCCAGAAGAGAGTACGTCTGTCTGTCTTTCTGTCGTCTCTATGAAGTGCATGTATATTTTGTGTACCATATTTCGTGTGTTTGTATACAATTCAAAAATAGCGTTGGTAGTTACTTTTGTATTTTTAAGATAAACTTTAGTTTCGTTTTCAACGTTTCAAAGCGCACTTCGTATGGAAAATAATTAAAAGACATGTACGGACTTATTAACGGCGTTTAGTGAGGAATTCCTCTATAATCTTTCTTGTTTTCAAGAATTCCAATTTATACAAAAATAATGCAAAATTTATAGGCAATTAATATATGCTAAAAATTAGAATCAGAACGAACGAGTGTTCTAAGAATGTGGCAAAATTCGTTTAAACATTAATATTAAGTGTAAAAGCAATAATATAACAACAACAACAAAATTAAACAAAAGATCTAATAACTCGTTTGGCCAGAAATCTTTATAAGAAAAATAAAAAATGATACTGTTTTGCTAAGCAAAATTTTAAATTTATGATCATTTAAATGTGTACGTACACATTTTTGTACTTACAAATTAAAATAAATATGGAAATATCAAACGGTTGAAATATATTCGAAACAAAAAGGTCAAAATAAAAAGTGAATTTTTTTAGAGAAATAAAATTTTTTGAAAATTGTGAAAGTCTATAAATGACGTAAGATCTTATAAGCATTTTAAAGTAAAGTTTGCAAAACTAAAAACGTAAAAGTCTGAAAAAAGTTTTTGTTCTTCAAACAAGTTTATCCATCACACACTTCACATACAGTCAGTCGCATTCTTGCTCAGTCAATCAGTTGCGAAAAAAGTTCATCTTGCAAAAATATATGTATAATGACGTTGGCGTTATTAAATTGTTAGCCTTAGTTTTGACAATGAAAGGATTCAGTTGGTTTGGAGCTTCACTACTCCTACTGATAGTACTCGCGCACAATCTCAGTCCTATTCAAGCACAACGCACACGCAATGGTCGCAACAGCAATACGGAGGAAAGAGGGCAAAGAAAACGCAATAACAACAGTCAAAGAACATCATCTGCCCATCGCGTACGTACCTCCTCATCACAACATTTACTATCTACATTAGCCGCCCAACCCAATACCCACCATCTCATAGAAGATCAACATACAGAATTTGTTAAGGGCAAAAGTAAGTTTCTTAGTGTTTCTTAAAATGCAGTTAATTGATCGATCGATCGATTGGTTGCTTGTTTCTGCTTTTTATTTTTCATTAAATTTGCTAATTTTTCATTGTTGGTTTTGTTTTTGTTCGTAATGCATTAATGTGCAGATTTTAAATGAATTAATTAATTGATTGAACCAGGTAAATTTCCAACAACTGTAAAGTATGAACAATGTTAACAAATAAATAAAGTTTAGTTTTACAAGTTCAGCCTCATACTTAACTTGTACAAAATGCACACATGCATACATACACACACACATCCACGACCATTTGATTTGAATTTTGTGCATTCGATTGCGATTACAAATCTTTTTTGTTTTTGTTTTTGTTTCTGTGCTCGTATTTTTGTTTGTGTGCGCCATTACACGTTCCATAGTTCACTCTTGTTAAGACGTGATTTCAATACCAATTGGCATCGCCAACTGATGCGATATATTTTCTGTTTTATTTTACACTTACACACACTCACGCAGGCATACTCACACACACACACACACACCCATACACCCAATCCCATGCACACATGGCTTGTAATTAGAATATTTTGGTTTTTTTATCATTTTGCATATGGAAAGAGTTCAGACGTTAGTTACATTGAGTGATTGATTGGAAAATTAACTAGAATTTTATTCGAGTTCGTTGAAAATGTTAAATTTAAAAAGAAAAATAACAAAATACACACAGCCATACAAACAGACAAACAATCGTATTAAATGTGCTAATTAATAGAAAACGCTTACAAGTGTTATTTAAGTGTAAAACAATTAAATTATTCACCCTACGTTTCTCAATTTAATTATTGCACAGTAAAACATCAAGAATAATTAATCAAGTAAAAAAATGTTGAGTTGCAAGCAAAAATTTTGGTTGATTGAAGAGTTTAGTAAAGTTAAGCAAATGGTAGAAAAAACTAAAAGTTGTGCAAATTCCATGTATCCCCAGATTGATTGCTGTAATAAAGTTGAATAAGGGGCAAAATGTGCAAATGGCTATATATGCTCATGCATACACACATGT
Source organism: Panzeria rudis (assembly GCA_956483635.1). Taxonomy (NCBI): domain Eukaryota; kingdom Metazoa; phylum Arthropoda; class Insecta; order Diptera; family Tachinidae; genus Panzeria; species Panzeria rudis. Next base: position 150,811,073 of record OY101450.1, read on the forward strand.
GCATGTATTGTATGTAAAACATATTTGAAATAAAACAATATACATAAATTATTACAATGATGTTTGATCAACTTTTATAGATCATGCAAGATACTTTTATATGATAGATCCATGTCCATTTAGGTGAGTCGGCGTACCCCATTCGATCATTTATTTCAAATTTTATGATTGAAAATTATAAATCATTATTAATGTTACAATGCTAAATATACATATAACGTTTATAAAGGAACACTTGCACACACATACATACATTAATGTCTATAGATCGTTACCATTAGGGTTTCATGAAAAACAACGATTTGTCTTCGTTAAATATTTTCCAAAAATTGAAGATTAATAAAAAAAGATAAATCAACAAATATTGTTTAAAAAATGTCTACCTGCTGATAATTGTTGTTGTTGTTTTCTACCGTAGTATCATATCTTAAACATTGCATCACTTTTAACTAACTAAACCCAACAAACACAAAGTCAAACGTTTTATAATATGATTTGAAACGGTCGGTATTCTATTCTTTTCTTCAAACCTTTGTATGACAGGTCCCACGCCTTTAGAATCTATCAAAACAGTTTTTTTTATTTTTAGCCGACTGGAAAAAGCAGGAGGCTATCAACTCTGTAACAACCGTACATATGTTTGTTCACTCATAATTTCGCCATTTTTAAACAGATTCCGACAGTTTTTAGTGCATATAAAATGGTATACTTCCAGATTGATCGCCTTTTTTTCAAATTATTTATTTTGGCTATATTGTCTGTCTGAATGTCTTTCTATTTTGGAGTCGGTTTTTTCGAAAGAATTATTTTTGATGTTATGGGGTTAGTGTACTAATTCTTCAGTTTCCATTAATACTTAGTGATAGTACAAAATTATCACACTAATTTTGTTCATATTTAGTGGTGAATTGAAAACTAACAGCCTCACTAAACATTAGTCATATTGATGTTAAAAAATTTTGCACTCAAATTAAATTATTATATTTTGACAATAGCAATCTTCAGTATATTGCAACCTTTTTTCTTCACTAATTTTATTGCAACGTAGAAACTTTGCACTAAATTTTAAGCCAACATTTTTGAAAGTTTACTGCCAGTATGTTTAATAACAACTTTTTGTTTAGTGCTGATCTAAATTGTGCACTAATTAAGTGTAGTGCAGATTTTTACAATAAAATATTTTGTTTAGTGCTAGTGAATAAATGGTACTTTATCACTAAGCTAGTGAAAAATAGTGTGAAATAAATGCTTATTATTTCGATCAACACTTGATGTTTAATGTTTTATAGCTCGTTAGACAAACAAACGATAATATTCAGTCTGTATACATACGTTTTAAGATCCATAATTCTCAAAGATCTCTATGCAAGCAATAACACTGAACCAAAAAAGTACATAAATTCAAGGAAAAAGTTCATTGTTTCAATGAATTGCTCATTAGTTTTGACCTAATGTTCTAGTACGTCAAATCGATGAACTGGTTCATTAATTTTCTTTAAGAATAAAAACAACGAATGATTTAAATTAAGCATTTTACATTGAACTTCAATGTATATTTTCATTGAAACAACGTTTGCTTAAATTGAATGAACGTATTTTTGCAAAAAATTTATGAATCATAGTCAATGAATGTCATTAATTGAAATTATATAAAATAATTTTTTCTGTCAGCCCACTTTAAATTAGAAAGTAGTCTAGAAGGAGTTCTAGAAAGTTTTCCTAATTTTTTTGTTAACAAACATTTGACACTTAAGAAAGATGAGACTTGTGTGCTTGCTGGGAAGAACAGAATCTATATTTTTATATTAATTTTTTGATTTCTGCTGATTTTTTGTATAGTCACTTTGAACAAAATAAAAGTAAATATGTATGGTATTTTTATTTATTTTGATTGACTGTTCTCAACTTTTGTCTAAGCGAATGGTTCGTTCGTATGACAAAAATTATACAATGTTAAGCGCACAATGTTGATTGAGTGTTAAGAATTCGTTAAATTGTGGTCTTGGGTGATTAACTGTTCTTTTCTATTTTGGGACTAAATTCAACAAAATGCACTTTATCTTATCATACAAGTGAACAAACAAACGTTTGCTTAGCAAGAATGAAATGTGTTACAACAATTGACTTTATTATTTATTATTTTTACTTACAAGTTCATTTTGTTCTTGTTTTTTAATCACAAAACTTTTGTTTTCTTTGCTTTTTACCTTCAAAATACTTTTAACACAATCTTTCATTTTATTTTTCAACAGCAACAATAATTTATAACGCCAGTAAAGACCACTTAAGACTTTTGAATGATTACGAATAAATCACATCTATGTATAGTACACAGTTACATTTAATTTGTATTTAGTGAAGAATGAAAAATCATATAAAAGAACCAAGAACTTGTCATAGATACTTTAAAACACCCTTTTGTTAGTTATATCAATTGTTTAATTTAGGATAATGTACTTGAGAAATCCTGATAAAGTTTACAATTAGACCTAAATTGTAAACTACAAATAAATAAGTTAGAACTAGTTTTCTTGAAGAATACAATCAAGTCTAATGGGAAAATGTGCATTTCGTCACACAGAAACGTGTTGAAATGGTGATAGTTCTTAAACGTACGACAGAATCATCTGTATTTTAGATGTAATAATATTATTAAGGTTCGTAGAAAAATTATACAAATGTCACTAAATCTGGCGAAACAAATCTCTTAAACAAAACAGCTACAGCACATAAAAACTTGTCTTTACTGAAACTAAAAAACAACGCTAAAATACAATAAAAACGTAATATCTTAAAATAGACTAATTCAGTTTATTTAACTCTCTTCCCTTTTAGTCCTATGCCAGTCCTAGAACAACACCAATTCAAAGAAGAGAAAACTTTTCATTCACACACACGGGCATATTTGGTTTTTTTTACCTGTGCGCTTTTAACAAAATATATGTAGCTTGTGCTTATTTGTGACATACATATATCTTTAAAGCTATATATTAATTATATAGATATTCCCGCTGAAAAATGTTGCTTACAATACGCAAGTTCATAAGCGAGAAACGCAGTTAATTGACTTGTCTTATGATACATTCTCTTTCCTCTAGGGATATTACTCAAGCAGGACTTTAACTCACTTTGGGCTTGGCTCACGTCTATAAACGCTCACGTTAGTGAAAAGAAAAATTAATCACAGTCACGAAACTCAAGCTCATGAGATACTCACGAAATAAAATAAGTTGATCTAAAGACAATGTTTCCTTATTTAAATTAACCAAATGTATTAAAAATGTTTTTGAAAATCTTGCAAATTACGGCATTCGATGTCGATCGAAATTTCAATACAATTTAAATACAAATTTCGATCTATATCGATGCCGTAATTTGCCCCCTGTACTAATAAATATGCAGTCACGCCGAATTTGTCATACTCACTCAAGTGATCAAACTAAAAACTTACTCACAATTATGAGTTACTCCGCCTGTTTTCAACACTAAACACATGCTTTATTTGTCAATAATATTACACCGCATAGTATTGCTTTAGTATTTTTGATTTTCACAAAAACTTCAAAATGTTATGGCCCTACGGCTTATTAATAAATATATATGACAACGACAAAGGTGGTCAAAGTTTTAATTTTAAATAAACATTTTTGAAATATGGCCAAAATTGTAAGAATAGTCTCTTAGAAATATGTAGCTGATCAATCGATAACGATTAAGAAGGGAAAAAGGGATATTCTCCCACCCCCTAAAAACTACTAAAATATACCTCATTTATATTGAGTTTTTAAAAAAGTTTTACAAATTAGAATGTTTCATTCTAAAGTTCCCCTCCCAAAAGCTTAAGCTGGATCCGCGCTAAGGTATGTTAAAGTATGTAAATAGATTTCCAAAAGGCAAACTAAAACTAAGGCCTTTATTTTGTAAAACACAGGATTACCGTCGAACAATTTTTTATTATATCATTTAGTTCTGCACTAAAAAATTTTTTAGCATTGCCCCAAATTTTCTAAAGTATAATAAATGTAATATAATAAATACAATATAATTTCGCAAACTTTTTCTCACACTTGGCTTCAACCGAGTTAGACACTAAAAAGTGAGGTGTGATTGTACTATTTGCAAAATAATATCTGCTAAGTTGTTTAAATACTCCAGTATTCTTTAAATAAATATGTGCATGTTGTGTATATAATTAGAGTGGTCGTAAAAAATGAAAATTAGCTTTTCTTCAAGTCTCATACCCCAAATCGATGGGTATTTATAAAAAACCAACCTAAAACAAATCAGTCAATCAGTTAAGATTAAGTTTGAGCAATTGCTCTTTTTCTGTTTCTTATGTCTCATAACTTAACAAAAGTCTTGCCAGGAGCTGGAGGAAAAATAAAAGATAAAAAAGGCTAAATATTTTTCATTGAAAGCCCAATGGTTTCGTTATTATTTAATAAGTAAAAATATATAAACATGGTTATTGTTACACTATGCAACGAGAAAAATGACAAGGAGTAACACTATATTTTTTGATGTGTAATGGTCCCCTAACTATAAAAACAGTCGACATTTTTAGATCTAGGAATATTTTTTTAAAATTTTTTTCTAAATTTTGAAATTTTTGAAGAGGCTGCTCTACCGATTTTATTATAATTTGGGAACGGGTTGCCCAATTTTATTACAAAGCCACTAAAAACATTTGAAAGAAAATTACCTTTAAGCCGTTTTAATATTTTTGTTTTATATACTACACGACGTCGGAATTATTCAGGCCACAATGATGAAAAGTATATTTTCTTTATACAGAATTGGTATTTTTTTTTAAATTTATATAATTTTATGAAAAGATCGACAATGGCAAATAATACGCACTTTTATTATTTGGTGTTCGTTAGAACCTTGCTATTAAAAAAATCGATTTTGTTGTACAGTGAAAAAATTCGAAATTATTGAAAAATTAGGTGACTTCACTTTATTGTGAACAAAATCAATATTTATCCATCGATTTTCATGAAATAAAACTTATTTTATTTGTTGTATATATATATATATATATATATATATATATATATATATATATATATATATATATATATATATATATATATATATATATATATATATATATATATATATATATATATATATATATATATATATATATATATATATATATATATATATATATATATATATATATATATATATATATATAAAAGCTACTGTTTCTCAAATATTAACTTAGATCGGATTGCGCCACATGTTCTTTTAGTTAAAAGAAAAACAACTTAAATTTTTTAAAACAAAGGCAAGTTTTTTCTTTGGCGACCTGAAAAATTAAATTTTTAACGATCACCCTAGTGTAAATATATATGTACGTATGTATGTATGTGTAACCATACACTTATATTAGAGTGTCTCATCATTTTGTGAAAAACAAGGTAATTTGCTAACGTAAATAAAATTATAGCCGAATTTCCACATTTCAAAGAAAAATCTAGCGTCAGCTTAAAAAGACCAACTGGCATTCAATTAAACTTCTATAGAGTCTAATGCAAATTATTTTTTCGTAATTCTAATTATACCTTTTTTGCATTCTGATGCTTTAGGTTTCCATAATCGTTTAAACTGTCATCCAAAACGAATTTGAGCAACTCTAACGTAAACGAGTACACTGAGGAAAATATTCGCGGAACTTTAAGAACACATACGTACTGTACTATACTGTACTGTACTGTACCTGAAGTTGAAATACTTTAACTTGAAAAAAAAAAAATTAGCAAGAAATTATGCAAATATTGAATTATTACCCTCGTTTTTTAATTTAATTTTATTCGACGGTTGGTTCGTGTGTGTTTGTGTTAAATAAACAGAGATAAGCATTATTTTTATTAAGTTCAATTTACTTAAGTATTTTTAAATTTAAATTTTTTTTCATTTCGCATGTAAGTAAGTTTGTATTTATGTGGTCGCACATCGATGGTTGATTGCTTAAAGATTATAAAATAAATATATTTAAGGTTGTTTTTTTGTGTTTTTGTAACTCTTTTGATTATTTTAAATTTTTATCTTTAACGGATGTGTACCTGGATAACTGAATTGTATCTAAAATATACAAACGGTATGTTTGTATGTTTCTATTTGTGTTATAAACATATATTATGTATGGAAATATCTGTTTAAATCTAAAATATGCAAAATAAAATAAACATAGACCATCATGTCGAATAAACCTAAACCATTAATTGAATATCAACCCTTCAGCAAATCATGATAATAAAGGAGTTTTTTGTTTTCTTATTATCTTTATCAGGCAAGAACTGGGGAACAGATAATAGTAAATAGAAAATCATGCAGATAGATGAATGAATGCTATTCGTCTTGAAGACTTCAAAAATATATAATAACTTGCAATTGTATATTTTTTTCTTAAAAAAACAAAATGAAGAGAACTGGTTTTGTTAAAATATTTAAATAAAAATAAAATTAAAGCTTCCGTTTTATAAAATTCTTTATTTTATTAATTTAAATTCTTTAGATTTTGTATAAATTTTCTTTGACACTATCCTGCCTGTTCTGAAAAATTGAATTCACTAAGATTTTTTTGTAGCTTCATATTTTTAACCCCCGACTAAAAAAGGGGTGGTATAAGTTTATAGTGTGTGGCTGTGTGTCTGTGTATCTGTGTGGATGTACGAACCCTCGTACAGACCAAACGGCTGGACCGATTTTGATTTGAAAGGTGACTTGATCGAGAGTGTTCTTAGCTATGTTTGAATAAAATTGGTCCAGCCGTTTAGAAGATATCACATCTTTTCTAGATGTATCCTGTTGAATCTGTGGGTCTTTGACATCGTAGCTCCCAAACGGCTAGCTCGATTTTAATTTAATAAATTTTGTGTGAAAGGTGACTTGATACAAAATCTTCCAAACTATGTTTGAAGAAAATAGGTCCAGCCATTTTGAAGTTATCATATATTTTCTTCGGTGGTTTTTAAAATTTTTATTTTAATGTTATTTAGAGCTTAAAATATCAGGTCTGAAAATAATATATTATACATGATTTAAAATACAAGAATGAGGCTATTATTAAATTTTCAAAACCGGGAAATTTACTCGGACTAAGGTCCGTATATTTAATAAAATGTCGATTCCAATTTAATTGCACATAATTGCAAAAAAATTTTTATAAAAACTTTTGTTCTTAAATAAATTCATGAAAAATAAAAAAAAACAACAAAGCTTTTGTTCCTTTTCTATTGACATATAGGGAAATGTGTTCCAAACGAGCCATATTTCATTAAAATCGGTCCAAAACTTTTGTTTTTTATCGACAATTAAATGAGGGAACTCAACGTGATTTTTCACTTAATTGTGAATAAAATCAGAACTTGTGGATAGACTTTAATGAAATATGGCTCGTGTTACTTGGAACGTATTTACCTATATGATTGTTGCCCAAGCTCGAATTTTCTTTTGACTGAATAAAACAAAACGTTCTCCAATTATGTGAAGCAACTGCCAGAAATAATTTTAAGAAACAATAACAACAAATAACATAAGAAACAATCTCCCCCCGTTGCTCCAGTCTAAGACCTTGTATACTTGTGTAATTACAAAAGTTTGTTATCGTCATGGTCAATTCGCTTAAGCTATGGTCACACTTTCCAAATATTTGACGATATAAGCGTAACCACTACTTTTGTTCAGGTTTAGTTTTTATATTGGTTTTTATATTACAAAATAAAATAAATTATGCTGCAAAAAGTTATTTTATATAATTTTTAATAAATGCTGACCCATATTCAAAAAAATATTGGAATTAAAAAAAATACAACTTTGTTTGTCTGCTGGTCACGTTTTTTTCGTCAAATATTTGCAAAGTGTGACCGTAGCTTTATTGGCAAACATCAGTCACAATTTTATAGCACCACCAATTTTAGTTATTGTTTATTTTTTATACTTATAGAAATTAAATCTAAAAAAATGAATTGATTAGGAAACCTACACTAATTATTATTTTAGCACCAATACATCTACATAAAGATCGAAAAGTGACACATAGCCATTTGCAACAACAACAACAAAACTCTAACACTCTTACAAAATGAATATGTACATATTTACAGTGAACGCCCAATAGTACGTACTTTAGTTTCCACGAATTTCCAATGGTACGAAAGGTACGAAAGGCAATTATTTTGCATTGGATGTTCTATAGTACGAATAAAAAGAGTTTCTTTGCTATTCGATAATACGAAGAAATGTATTTTTTTTGTTTTTGAGAGAATTTGTTATTTTTCTATATATAAATGAAATTTTATGGGTCGATTATGTATGGCAACCGAACTTCAGTTGCGTTGCCAGCCGGCAACTGAAAATTTGTGGTTGCCAGAAAAGCACTAAGAAGCAACTGAAATTGATAGATCTCAGTTGCCAGTTGCCAAACGTAATATGATTTTTGGCAACTGGCAACCCAACTGAAGTTCGGTTGCCATCGATAATCGACCCATTAGTTTTACTCTGAAGTTTTTTACTTGTTGTTTTCTCTACGTTATGGTAAAAAAGTCAAAAAGAAGTAAATTTCTAATATAAAAGGTGGAAAAACTGTAGTCCAATACATAATGCGAATGTTAAAACATTACGAAAAGTTCTGACATTGTATCCACTGTAGCTGGAAACAAACGCTTAGATATGTATGCATGTGTCAACTTGCACTCATATCATATCGTTACCTTAATTGCAAAGTCGCGTATGTAAAAAAAAAAAACAAATTTATAGCCCTTGTTCATGATATTTATCAAAGGTTTATGAGATATGAATTTATAATTTTGTATAGAAATCTGCTTCATAAATCTTTTATAAACATTTCGTAATATATTATGACTAATGCGCTATATATCCAATGAATTTAAATGAGTATTGAATTTGCTACTTAATTAAAATCGTGAAAAATGTAGTTGCATCCTAGTCCATTTCAGCCTACGATATAGACTTTCAAAACGATCAACATAAGTTTAAGATTTGCTTTTTCTTTTGGTTTTATGGGTTTTGTTGTTTCTTTTCCATTCACCACTACAGGGGCACGCGCCAGTAGATTTGTTTGGCTTGATTTTCTTTTTAGATTCAATTTGAAAATGCATTTTTATTATACTGTTTGTTTTTCTTCATGTTGTTCACAAATGCATAGATATTTTTATGCATGTTGGTTGGTATATTGTACTCGTATTGTGGTAAAACAACATTCCAATGTTATTTTACATATCTAAATGTATGCTTTTGTATTGGTATGTATCTTAACTTGAGTTTATAATACCAACAGAAAAATATAACCAGCATCCAACCAGCCAGCCGTTCGTTTTTCTTAGACTTCGTACTCTAAAGTCAGACTTTCAATCTACATCTAAACATACATACACATAAACAAATGTTTTTGGATTTTTTTTTCAATTTTATTTTGTAGATACACTTTAAGATAAAGTGTATACGAAGTAGAAGATGGATGAATAATAAAAACTACAACTCACACAAATTCATACACACACATATAACATGTATAATAGATTTAGTTTCATGAAAAATACGTTTTTATTTATTACTATTTCAAACAAGATTGATTTTTTTAGAATTTACCGATATTCAAATTTTTTTCTTTGAATGTGTTTTTAAAAGACTAGAAATCGAAATATACTCGTAACTATGTTTGTAGACATGAGACAAAGACTAATTTAGCTTACATTCTATAAAGATATGCTTGTATGTATGCATGTAGGTACTTCTCTTGATTTATTTTATCTTTATTTTAACAGCGAGCTTTAAAGTGTTAATAAACTTCTGATATTCACAAAACTTAATTTTCGATTATGCTTTGTTTTTTCAATTCAATCGGACAAAATGGGCATTCCAAATAAAAAAGTAATTATGTAGTAGAGAATGAAAACTAATTTTAATCCAGAGTAATATTTTATATTAGTCTAAAGTTCATATCATTATTAAGAAAGAATTGGACATGAAATAATTTCTAAGGAATAAGGAAAAAGCTAAGTAATATCAGCCACATATTTATTGTTGCTTGCAAGTTTTTTAATAAACTGAAATAAGTTGCTAGCATTTTTTAAAAATTTGTATGCATAAATATTTCAAATGCTTAAATATTTTAATAACAAAAAAATTTTCAAAAATTCGATCGTGTTTAAAGACATTAAGCACGCGCCCTGCTTGCAGATAAAAAATGCTGCAATTAAAGAAAAAATTCATCTATAAATTATTTATAACTTTTGTGAGTTTACAACAAAACAACCACAAATTTGAGCATTTAAAAATGACATTAAAAATGCTGCAATAGACAAACAAACCTGCGACATAAAACAACACGCACACATACACATTTTGAAATAGTCCCATACATTTACTCAATTTATTCATGTGGCTGCCGCATAAGCCAGTTTTCGACTAAGTCTTTTGCAATAAATTATTGATTGAGAAGAGAAAAAAAAATGTGAATATAAACAAATCGCTAACAAATCGTCAAATAAAATTATCCGTTAGTTCATGACGATCTTTTTCCACTACATGCGTATATATTAATTTGTGCATTTGCGTATTTCTCTATAATGATTCCTATCTGCTTTACTTGTAGCATTGGTCCCAAAACTATACCAACACAACTGTCTTTTTGCAAGGCAGAGCCTAAGAAATAAAATTTCAAATCAGGGATATGAGCACAAGCTTCGAAAAACGGCTAGCACCACTGAACTCAGCGTACTAGAAGTAGTTTTACAAGTACGCACAAAGAAATAGACAAGAATTATGTTCGATAGCACAATGCTATTGAAAAAATATGAATTTCAATAACATTTGTCATTAACTTAATACAATATTTCGTTGTACGTATTTACCGTACCGGTTATTTCTTTTCTCTTCATACATACATAAGTACTTCAAACAAGTTTTATTTCATAAAAATATAAATGGGATATGGCGCGGCTGTAGAGAGCATGCTTTATGTCCGGGAAGGCCGCGTTCGTATCCCAGCCATGTCAACATTTTTTAATAGATATATTTTTTTCTTTTGAAATAACTTTGTTATCAATATAGCGGAATTCTTTATCACAGGAAATTTGAAAAAGAAAATTATTTAATACCGGGATTTTTGTTATTAAAAATGAAACTTATTTTTTATGTGTAGGGGGTCTAGCTTAAAAAAAAAACTATGTATTTTCAAATATAAGCGCAGTGGAGTTTACTAACAAAAAAAGGTAAAGAAACATGCATGCCTAATCTCTCCGAAACCATGCTTTGGGTTGGAAAAAAAGCGAAGAATATAGAGTCAACTATATCCCTAATGGGAGGATAACCTGCCACAAGATAAGTTAGGTGAATGGTTCCCAATGCTTAAGAACCGGTTAGAACTGTGAAACTTTATATGAGAAGGACCTGCCACTTTTAGATGGGGATGTCATTGGAGAAGGTCAATTGACATAATTAAGATACAAACTTAAGGTATTTGTCCTGTGGTGGTTTCTTTAATATTACTCAAATTACAAACAAAATATTTTTGATTTGAAAAAAATCTGCTTGCACAGTGGGGGTATTTTTTTGCTAAGATTTTTGTTCTAGTAAAGTGATATGTTATCTCTTCAAGGCTTATGACTCGGAAATATGTTGTACCACTCCCACTTTCACCAGTGATAGGCCAAATTCGGACATTTATATAGCAAATTCAGGTTTTGTAAAAAACAAATTCAGAAATTTCGAATTTAAATTAGGGATGTAACGATACGCCGTTTTGCCGATCCGATACCGATACCGATATTTAAAAATAAATATCGCCGATACCGATTCCGATACGAATATTGAAATTGAGTTCAAGTTTAGATTAACAAAACTCAAGTGCAATTTTTTATTATACAAAATTGCATTATAAGAGAGAATATTTAAAATTGATGAAACTTTGGAAGTAATTCGCATAAAAAAATTGTGAAAATGGGTACTTTTTTATCCTTTTTCCTCAAGGAAAAATCATTATAGAATACCGAAAAAGAAATTTGTCCTAGCATCGCTTCCAATTCGGTGATTGGTAATCGAAAAACAGAACTTGTTGCAAGGGCAAGGATATGTAAAACTAATTAGAAATTATCCAAATTTGCAATACTTCCAGATCGCGAATTCTACATTTTCATGACTTCTTTGGAGTATCTCTTTTTTGTTGGAATAAGATTTAAAAAACAACGGCTTGAATTTGAATTCATGGTAAAATTAACAAAAAATAAATAATTTTTTTACAAAATAACAGCATAAAATATTATTAATTTTTAAAATTGATATTAATAAGATTTAAAAAATAACGAAGTGTGTTTAATTCATGGTAAAATCGAACAAAAATAAATTATTTGTACAAAAAAAAAACTCTGAAAAAATGTTTAAAAGTATCGTCGTATCGGCAGTAAAATATCGCCGATACCGATGTATCGGAAAATCTGAAGTATCGCCGATATATCGGTATCGGTATTCGTTACCTCCCTAATTTAAATACAGTACTTTACAAATCAAATGAATCATTTTTCCAAACACATATGGTAATTTTTAAATAAAAATCAGACTTTTTCAAATCCAATTCAGGATTTTTTATAAACATTTAATAATAATATAAAAAAATTAATAATTTATATGATTTGAATAAAAAAAATGTTAATTATATGCAATCGCCAAATTTTAGTTATTTGGAGGATCTACCAATAATTCTAGAGCTTTGAATTTAGGTTTAGAAAACACATTTTCAATTGGATTCTGCATTACTATTCAAGTGCGAAGTATACTACACATCCTGAGTACTACAGGGTATAGCCACAATCATACTCTTCCCGCACTCCTTTCAACCCAATAATTAATGTGAAACTACTTAAATACACACACACACTCTTCTACCGTATGTTTTGTAGCATTTCCAAGCAATAAATATCGATACTTTATACCAGCAATTTAAGAATGTTTGTATGTATATATTTATTTACGTATGCAAGTATGTATACATTATACGAATTATACTCATAATCGTATGCTTTGATTTTTACCTCCAATGCTCAATCGTGATGATGTTTTGTCAAACAGAATGTAATTCAGCCAGCCACAGCCATCCAGCCAGCATCTCTGGTTTCAGAATTTTGTACATTCGGTTTTTATTTTAGCATGTCGTGCTCAAAAGTTCTTTAAACTTTTCTTAGTAATTGATTGTGGCATTGACGACGTTGACGACGACGATGATGATGGCCATAATAATGATGATGGCGTCGGTGTTGGGGGTACGAATACGATGTGATGATGAAAAATCATAAATAAAAAATCGTGCTTCACGTTTAGCAATTTCTTGCAACTTATATTTAGCAAAACAAGAATTTAATAAGTGAATATTCTTTAAATCATACAAAACTTGTATTCAACTAAAGAAGCAATTTGTATGTACCATTTCAAACACAAGTACACACAGCATATAATATAACTTACGGCTATAACTTCATTACTTTTATTTTTTGCTTTACCAATGTTCTGTTCTAATTTAGTTTAATAAAACAAGAATAAGAAACATAAAGAAATCAAAACCGTACTGGCCAACTGAATGTGGTGAATGTAATTTGATGATTTTATTAAACTTTCCAAAATAATTAAAATTAAAATGTTCAACATTAAGAAACGCAACATCGGTATGAAAATTTTATAATGCTTTTTTTGTTCTTTTATTACGTAAAATTTATTTATACATACACATACACAGAACATAAGTGGGATTTTATTATTTCTGGGTTTAAAGCAAAGATTTTGATATGTAATCACTGTCGTAAAAATTGGATAAAAACACTTAACGCCCACATTGAACTTGTGGATAAATATAAAATCTAAGTTTGTAAAGAAAAATTCAGCTTCAAAGAAATATAAAAACTTAAATTACAATAAAATACACAATAAAACAAACATTGTTAGTTGCACATAGAGATGGGATCGTGAGTAACCTTTCAGTTTTGATCATACACGATCATTAGTGAATAAAGTTGCTTATGTAGGAATTAATTTATTATTTTCAAGCTACGGTCACACTTGGCAAATTATTGACAAAATAAAGATAACCACTACTCTTGTTCAGGGTTGGTTAGTGAGACTTAACTTGGATTTAAGATTACAAAATAAGTTTAATTATAATTTTTAATAAATGTGAACCCATACGTAAACAAATATTGGAATTAAAGGAACTGAAATTTTAGTTTGTCTTTTGGTCACGTTTTTTTCTCATCAAATATTTGGCAAGTATGACCGTAGCTTTAGAAAATATGCTATATACGCACGCTTACGTACACCGAATTCTTATATACTGCACGATTAGCTAATTGAAGGGAGATGCTGCTCCCAATCATCACGTTCACGTTGGCCATGTCTACTTGTACGAGTACAAATGGAAAAATTTCAATGCAAAATCGTCGAAAACCAGGCTAATTTAACATTTTTCGGTAGTGATTTTGCTTCGTAGGCGTTTCATGTTAATTCAACATGATTTACAATAATCTTGAAGGAACATTTATCCTTTTGAATTAACTATATTTCATCTTGATTTAATATTGCAGTACAGTTAAATCAAAATAAAGTTGATATTGAAATAATAAGAAAAATCTTGTTGAATCAAAGTTATTTCAAGTTAAAAGAACGTGAATTTGATATTGAAACAACACTAAGAATCATGTTGAATTATAGTTATATCAGGCTGAAACAACATGACTTAAATGTAGCTATTTTATTAATTATTTTACTTACGGGATGATTTTTATTAGTATAGCCATCAGAAAACGTTGTGTTGTAGTTGGCTACCCCAGCCAAGGTTTGAACTCGTGCAACTTGCATGATAGTCTACATGCTAACCACTGCAGCCACAACAGCTTCAAGCTTTACTTTAGCTACATATACAATAAATAAATACCCATCGTATGTAAAATGAATTTCATTTTAATTCAATATGATTTAAATGATTACTTAACATAAAACTTGTTTGAAATTAAAAAACTTCAAATGAATTTATGTGTATGTATACATACACATAAATTCATTTGAGTTCTTAAGATATTCGGATCTGTTCTGTAAACCGAATTTGAGTAAATTTATCGTTTTCCAAAAATAAATAATGGTCCCATTGATATATTTTAAATCGTATAATAAAAATTAATTTGAGATATGATAGTTTAAGCTCTAAAGCATATGAAACTGGAAAAAGATCTGAAAAAAGTTAGCTATTAGAGGATTTAATTTCTCTAAATCGAGGGTCTTCAAATCTCGATTTACAGAACAGGCAGGATTATAAATTTTAGAAGAATAAGATAAACTAGTAGAACCAACGGACGACGCAAGCGTCCATATTCTAAATGTAAATAATTTTATTAATTATCATAGAAATATTATTCAAACGGCATAAAAATCTCTTGAAAAGCAGCCACCCTATACAATATAATGTAACTATAATTAATTAAAGATACATAGTAAATTTCCTTTAGTGAAATTAAAAAATTACGTCAAAAGTACAAAAAAAAATCTCTTCAAATAAGCCAATTCAATTTATTGAAGTCCCTTTCCTTTAAGTCTTAGACGTTTCGTATAACAACACCAATTCATAGAAGATTACAAATGTTGTATTGTCATTATATTTGCAAAAGCAAAATATACAAGCAGACGTGCATGTTTTGTTTCCTTAGTTTTTTCACTTTAAGCTAATACATCCATGTGTACTATGTGCGCATGTATTAGTTGCAACTGTAAATGCTTATAGCTTCCAAAATACTGAACCGATGTTAACAAAATACATATTGTAGACATCTGTCAATAAATATCTTTAAACTGCTATAAGTTTTGCTAAAATCGGCTGTATAATGTGAACATAAAATGCATCACAGAAAAAATTAATTATGTTTTTAAAATTTCCAGCACTAAGGTCAGTTTTTATATACAAAATATTTTATTAACCAATTTAACAGAAAAATTTTCATTTCTGTAAAAATTAAATGTGTTAAACTATTTGTTGAAATTTGCACGAACTCTAATTGCCATTATTTTCTTCAATCTGTTTAAATATACATACATACATACATACATACATACATATGTAAATATCGTCACAGAAAATGCAAAAAGCCCCATCTAACATTTTAAAAGTTTTACAGGAGTAGCACAAAACTTGTTAAAACGAAGAAGATATTGAAAACTAATGCAAAAATTTACAGTAAAATGAAAAAAAGATAAACAAATTTATATAGTTATTGTAAAATTTTGCACGAATTGTCAATAAATTTTATCATTTAAACAAGTTTTATGCTTCTCCTGTAAAAGTTTTAGTATGTTAGATAGGGCTTTTTGCATTTTATGTGACGATATAATGATTTACTGATAAGTATACCAAAACATAATATCAGAAAGTATGCAGACATGTACATATTTATGTGCATATGTATGTATGTATGTATGCATGTATGTATTCTAGATACATAATATCTTATCAGTATGGTATCGAATGTGTTTCTAATTTTTTTTATTAAAAACTTGTTTGCAATTAATTTTCTTGGGAGTTGCCTTGAATTTGTTATTGTCTGGAGCCAAACAATGAAAGACAGCATGAAGTAGTGCACAATTTGGGGAACCAAAGTTTTTTTTTAAATCAACTAAAGCAGAATTTTTTAATCCAAGTCCTTAAAAGCCCAACCAAATTTACACATAAAAATGCTTCAAGCTCATCTATGTGCATAAATACATACAATGTTGGACAAAACTAAAGCACTAATATTTTCTTCCTGCAATGTTGTTGATTAAACATAAACGAAACCGCGATAAAACTAAAGCACATTAAAAATAAAAAATGCGCCTTAGATTGTTTTATATATTTAGTCGCATTAAGTTTCATATAATATGTACTAGGAAAAATTGTGTGCTTATGTTTGTCTGACACTGCATATGTTTCTATGCATGTGTGAATGTATATATTAAATAACAACACAACTAAATTTATAGATTTTAAAGCTCGTATCTCCCCCTGCTGACTTATGAGTCCCGTATGTTATATTTGTTTAAATAATTATTAGCAAAATTATAAAAGCGATTGCAATACAAAAATACTAAAGAGAGAAACAATTATTCATACAAAACGAGAACAAAAATATATAAAAAAATTATAACAAAAATAATAAGACAAGAAAAGAAAAAAGCAATCCAGGTGTCTAAACACTAAAAATAAGAAAATATGGAAATAAAAATAAATATGAAAAGTTATAATGAAACACATAGAAAAAGTATAGTACGAGTTGTAGCAATACATCATTTGCTATTTCTACGAAATTGAGAAAAAAAAAACATATCAACAAAAGTATAAGTGCTGTCAACTGCGAAAAATAAAACAAAAGAAAAAAACAGTGTCACGAATTTGGTCATATTTTTACTAAAGCGTTGAAGGCAGCATCCATTTTTACTGTAACTGCGACAAATTGTTCTAAACTAAAGAAAAGTTTCACAAGTTATCTTTTTTAATTGATGCTGCTGAGCACTCATCACACTATCCAATAAGAAAAATGTGATGTGTTATAGTGCCCTAACTACAAAAAGAGGCGAAATTTTAAATTCTATGGATAATTTTTTTTAAAATTAATTTGTTCTAAAATTTGGGATTTTTTCATAACTTATAAGGGGGTTGTCCATTATTGTTACAAAAAACAATAAAAAATTTTTTATTAAATTACCTTTAAGCTTTCCCCGTCATTATTTTTTTTATATATTTACAATGGTTTCGGAATTATTCAGACCGCAATGATGAAATATATATAATTTTTATGTAAAATTGAAATATTTTTATTATTTAAAAATATGTATAAAAAAAATCGAAAATTGAAAATGTTATCACTTTTATTAGAGAACTTGGAATAAAATTATCTTTAAGCCTTTGTAAAAAATTTTTTATATACTCAATTGTTTCGGACTTCCCATTTTTATTAACAAATTGTAAAGCCACTTATATTACAAAAAAATAAGCTTCATTTCTTGAAAATCGATGATTAAATATTGATTTTATTCATAAAAAAGGGAAATCACTTGATTTTTGCAAAAATTGCGAATATTTACACTGTAAAACAAAATCATAATGTTCAGCACTTCTATGTAAAATAACACGGTTAATATTTTCGTAGAACATTTTAACCCTCTAGCTCTTCGGAATGTGGATCTTTTTGGCACCTAAATAAATAAGTGGAAAAACTAGCCTTTAGATGCGATATAGTGGGTGTCATTGTTCCACAAAAATGTTTCTCGTGGTGTCTTACATAAAATTATTGAATAAATCCTACACCTTAAACTACAATATATTCTATGCCGAGTCGGTATAACTATGTGCAAAAGGGGGGAAATGTAACTGCCCCTAAAATAAATCCCAGATGTAATGGCAAGTTTTTGCCATTTTCGACTTTTTATAAATTTTTAATTAATTAAAATTTTCCAATTTTTCATAAAAAATGTATTTTTTATCATTGCGGTCCGAATAATTCCTAAACCATTGAGTACATACATAAAAAAAATAATATTTGAATGGCTTAAACGTAATTTTATTCCAATTATTTTAGTGTTTTTTGTAAGGTAATTGGATAACCCCATTTTAAGTTGTGATGAAATTGGTGTAGCAGCCTCTTAAAAAATCCCAAATTTTAGAACAAATTGAAAAAAGAAAAAGGTATCCATAGAATTTGAAATTGCGACTGTTTTTGTAGTTAGAGGACCATAACACATCAAGATTGGAATGGTAAAATGTGTTCCCGAGTCGTGAGGAGTGAGAAGAGAACACACCTCATATCTAGAACAAAGTTGTTAGCAAAATACTCCCCCCTCCGGTAAAAGCAGATTTTTTATAAATCAAAAGTATTTTTTCAATTATGTACAGTAATTTGATTAGAATTAAAGAAACCGCCACAGGACAAATATCTTAAGATTTGATCTAGAATATATCACTGAGTATTTTAGTTATGTCAATTGACCCCCTCCAATGACAACGCCGTGTATATAAAATGTCAAAAATTGTACCGGTTGCTAGTATTTGGGAACCATTCACGTGACATATGATTGCTATGCTAAGGAGGTTCATAGCCTATAAATAACTTTGTTTGAATTGACTTGACACTAGCATCCGATATAAAAAGCAATATATAATACTAAAGATGTTTTATATCCTAAATATAATAGAATAACTTTAGAGTGGTTCATCTAGTTTTAATGTATTAAAAATTCGTAAAAAAGCTGAATACAAGATAGCCCATTTGCTCCGTATGTGAAAAGTTTCATAAGAATCGGTTAAAAAGAAGCAGTTGCTTAAAAATATGAATTTTTTTTGCGTGACTGCCATTTTTTCTGATCTTAGCACTGTATTTTCACGAGAACGAAATGTGTGAGCGAAATTTCATAAAAATCGTTCTAGTAGAAGTATTTGAAAAATAATATTTTCTTTCCATGGGCGAGGCACCGCGCACCGTCCACTTTTTTCGAATCAGCTAAAAATAATGATTTTCTTTTGGGAATTTGTATTACAAGCAGGGCTGCCAAAAGTACAGATTTTTCGACATTTTGCCGATTTTAGGTGGAAAAATGCCTATTTTTATCAAACCAGTAGACTCCGATTTCAAACCAGATGTTTTTGTTTTGGCAAGAACAATATTTTATGTAAAAAAGGATATATTAAAAAAAAAATAATGAAATTCATTTAACAGATATAAGAGTCAAAGAGTTATTTTTGCATACAATAAAATTAATAATTGTGTGAGTTTTTATATAGAAATGCTCACCCTCATACGAAAACTGTTTGATATTGAAGGTTACTTCATTCAAATCACTACATTTAATAAGCCCAAATATCGTAATGAAGAAAAAAATCAGTACTAGTTTTGATATTCTTAGGAATTTCAGAATTTTATAGATTGAAATTTCCTGTATTTGAGCAAATATTCAAAAATACTGAAATTAATTTATATAATTTTTGGCAAACAATTTCTAAAAGAAAACGAAGCAATTCCACAAAGGCTTTTGCAGTTTTAGCCAAATTTTTGAAACAAATTATGTTTCTGCCACATTCTTCTGCGAATGTCGGACAAATATTTAGTGCCACCAATTGAACAAGCCCAAATACTGATTACGGCTTTTTGAGCTTTTCTGCAGAAACACCCGAGTCTTGGCAGGAGTCGAAGCTACAGGTTAATAATCTGACACACTCATCGCTACACTACGGGGTTAACTTAACTAAATTTCAATGTTGCCTAGAAAATGAAACTTTAGAAGAAATTCTTCATTCTAAAGATTATTTGAAACTCATAAAACCAATTATTTTGACACTCATATTAAAAGCGATTTACTAAAAATTATAAATTCGGATATGTATTCATTCTAAAAATCATTTATATTCCATGGTGTATATATAAGCTTGAAAAATCATTCATATGTTATCCGTTGTAAGCCATTCGATTTTAAGCCACATGAAATTACTGGCGAGTGCTATTTTTGGTTTTCTTATTAATAAAAACCACGAAAAATGGTTAATTTTATTTATGCCGATTTTTCTAATTGAAGTGTCGAAAATTCCGATTTTTCCTCGAAAAGTGTAGATATTTCATCAAAATAGTTTGACAGCCCTGATTGCATGCAAAATCAAATTTCATTTTTTTATGTTATTTCAATATAAACGAAATTTTTTATTTCATTTTCAAAAAAAAGATATTTAATTAAATTTAAATTTCACAAGTTATTTTTATGTTGCTAAAAAACGTCAAAATAGTCCCGAAAAATCAGCTAAATTAACACACTCACTCACACAAAAATAAAAACTGAGTGTAAAAATAAACAACGAGAAATGAAAAACTACTAAAAACCGGTAAGACTAGGCTAAACACAACTACAACTACAACTACAACAAGAGGGCATATAACCAAATTAGCGTTTTATTTTTGTTGTACGAGCATCTTACGGTTTGAGTGTAAGAAATATGTTTAAAAGAATATTTGAACAGAAAAAATAAGCAGCAGCAACAACAACAACAAGCAAGGGGGGAAAAAGAAAACGAGTAGTATTCGTACAACATACAACATGATAGGAGATTTGTTAAGAGTTAAAAGAATGTATAAACATATTGTTTTTACACATTTGTTTTGTCTGGTTGCTGGATTGTCTGTCTGTTGGTTTTGGGATGGATGCATTTTGTTTTGCAGAGCAGAACCAAACCGATTCAAACCAAAATGAAACGAAGTAAAAGAGACCAAAAGGTAAAATATGCATTGGATTGCGGTTGAAATATAAAACAAACAAACAAATTCTTTAAATTCATTTACAGTAGTTTTGTGTGTGAATCTAAAGAAAGAGCAAAATTTGAATTCAAGCTTCAGAAGAAAGTTTTTTGTTTATAGAAGAAGTAACAACAACAAAGAAATTAATATGGAAAAAAACCTTTTGATTTTCCTTTGATTACTTGTTAAACAATCAATCATTTTTGTTGGGTTTTTAAACAAATTATGGCGTTTAAAGATTTCTTTTGCTCGTTTTTTGCTTTTCGTTTCTAAATATAATTTGATACGTCTGAGGTTTGTTGCTCAAGTCTTTTGTTTTAATGAGTCTTTGTATTTGCCCACCGTTTAAACTTTTTAGCTGCTGGCCTTAAGCCATTTTGAAAACACACATTCTTTATCAGCCTTGTTTAAGAAAGATGCTTTCAGTCCAGAGCTTGTAGATATTTTTATTTTTAGCTAGATTAATCGAAAAGTCACGAGAAAAAATGGCGATTGGTTTTTTTTATGAAAATAAAATAAAAACTGAATAAAGCTCTTGATGTTCAAGTCGTGTTCAAGTCGTTTGTAACTTTTTTTTATAGTTACCGTTGTGTGTTAGTCACATTTGAGTTGAGTCTTTAGTTCTTTAGTTTTTTATTTTTTGTTGGCCTTTTCATGATTATTATAAAAATTGTTTTCCTTATATAGAATCCTGTAAAAACTGAAACCTTTTATTATTTCATTTGTTCTTGTTATTCGTATTGGGTTTAGTGTCTTGAAATAACAAAAATATTTTTCCGATAGCTTCTTGTACGTTTTGCTAAAAT
This sequence comes from Panzeria rudis, assembly GCA_956483635.1. Classification (NCBI taxonomy): domain Eukaryota; kingdom Metazoa; phylum Arthropoda; class Insecta; order Diptera; family Tachinidae; genus Panzeria; species Panzeria rudis. The sequence goes on from OY101450.1 coordinate 150,833,193, forward strand.
CCGCGGCTTCTTTTATGTGTTTGTGTTTTTTTTTTTAAGAAAACAGAAATGCAATATTTCAAAAATTTTTTGAAATTCTTTCTTTAAAAAAAACGAAAATGCCAAAATTTCTGTTTAAGCCATAATTGATTGTTTCAGCGACAAAACAATAGAAACAGTTTGCTACAAAATATTTTCCAATTTTTTTGAATGCTGTCTTATAAATAAATCGAGACAAAAAAATGCTTATCTTTTAAAAATTCAGTCCCCTCATTGCGAAGAAGATTTTAAGTAGAGCTAATCTATATTTAAATGAAACTTTAAGTTATTAATTTGTTTTAAGTTGTTAATTGTGGGCTGAGTTTTAATGATTTCTTTTGGCAGATGGCACACTTTGTTATAAATTTCCTAACTAAACGACACCCACTTGAATGGTCAGCTACTAATTTTTATTATGTAAATTCATTTAAATGTTTCATTAAATTTAAAAATGCTAATAGATCTTTATTGTTCCTTTAAACTTTCCGTTTCCGTTTGATGGCTGGCGTTTATGTATTTGAAATTCATAGACATGGATCCGAAATAATAATATATATTTTTATCAATGCTGACTAATAATTATAAAGAGATAATGCGTGGTTTTCTGTTAAAAAGAAATACAAGTATAAAAAATACTTATTAACAAATACTCATATGTATTTAGTATAATTTAATAATATTATATATTGAAAATGAAAATAAAATGAAAACAACAATAATGATGTGTGCTTTTGTGTAGGATGCTAATTATTGTTAACACCAACATTATTTCTTATTCTCTCATTCTCTTACTCTCCCCTTATCATCTGTTTTGTTTTATATCTTTATCTTCTTATTGCAAGCCCACTTATTTAGTTTAAGTTTTATTTTATTATTTTATTCTTTTGGTTTTAGGAAATTTTCTTATACTTTCAGACATACAGACACAATTGCGTATGACTTTAGTCTTCAGGCTAACAAAGTTGCTAAAGGTTACACTTAAATATTGATCTTACAAAATTTGTATTGTTATTCAATTAGGCTTACTTTAGGAATACTTTTTATAGATATGGACGTATGCATGTTTGTATGTATTTACGTATTTTAGCCTCATCTTATTTCGTTTGAATTGTAGACCCAGCCAAACCAAACGCCCACTTTTTCTTTGTGTCTTAAGGCATGCTACGAATCGTATAATTAGTTAAACAATACACATGTGCCTACATTTCTTTTGAATTTTTATTTATTACTTTTTTTTGCAGTACGAAAAGCAAACGAAATATTTAAAATCTATCTATATTCATCTACCGCTGTACTCCACGCCAAATCTGATGGTTTGACCTTTTTTTTTATTTCCCCAATATTCTGATATTTTTTAGTACCCCTCAAAAGATCCTACTCGTTCAAAGGATATTAAATTTTCACAAAAAACTTTTTCTTTAGTCTTTTGCTCACGATTTTGTTAATATGTATTACTTATTAGTTCAATATTTTTTATTCGTCTTTATTATGTGTTTTAAATTATCTTTGTATTTTTTCAGGCTCAAGGTCAGCAAAACTGTTTTGTGTTTTATTAGTGGTTTTTTTCCATATTTCTCAATATTTTTCAATATTTCTAACACCTTCGCTGTTCTTCTTCACAAAACACAAAAAATTTTATTTGAAGCTTATTGTTGAACCAGACAGAGCCTAAAAAACACAAAGATTGTTTAATTCTTTCTTGATAATGGTCCAAATTGAAGTTTTTTGTTCAATTTTTGTTTTTAGATGGCTTAAAAAAATAAAAAAATAAAAAAAAATTTTTTTTAATTTTAAACTTCTATACACACAATAAATCATAAGCCCGGCCCGGTAGTGGGCCTTCCATAACAACTATTTTCTTTCGATTTTTGAAAATTAAAAAAAAAACTCTATAGAGCAAGGCAAACGAAAACTCCCCTTCAGGGGCTATGTAGCGGGCTAAAATGTGCTACAAAAATAATGTTTCTATTTTTTCATTTTATAAAAACATCTAAGAACAAAAATGTAAAAAAAATTTAATTTTGTCCATGATGAGCAAAAAAATAATATATTTCTTGAAAATTGTATATATTTTGAACGAGAAATGAAAAAAATCTCAAAGTTTACAAGGCAGATTCTAAAAATATCACGAAATGAGGAAAATCATAATAAACATTCTTAACGTCCGACTTATCGTGGAATATCCCATATACATATAACGCCAATAAACCCTTTTATAAACTTCGATACATTTTATTGAAATAACTTACTATGAATGCAACGAGGGGTCAAATTACGGCGTTGTATATCCATCGAAATATCTATTCTATTGTATTGTACTTTAGATCGATATCGAATGGCGTAATTTCGCCAAGATTTCCCCGTACAAAAATTCCGATTTTATTTAAAAAAAAACACACAACTTCAATTTAAAAAAAAACCAAACGTCATTTAATTTTTGAAATTTTTCTATTCTGTGTTTACATGCGTTGTAAAAAAAATCGAGACACAGTAAATTTAATAAACTTTCAATGATGATACAACCTTTTGTTTCAGAAAAATGTAAAGGGAGGAGATCTAACTATCATAGATCTTAAAATATTAGACATATACTCAAAATTAATACAGAAATGAACTCTTCAGTGGTTTTTATTTTATTGGAGGAATTCGCATTCAGAATGTCAATATTCTCTTTATAGCATGTGTTTTGTTTCTACTGTGAAATGTGAGTGAGGGTGTTTTGTGTTTCAGGTGACGATATATATATATATTTACCTATTTACATGTCATAAAAATATAAACAGTGTTTGATTTTGAATGTGTCAAGTTAGAGTTATCACCCACATTTTTTTTTTATTAATTTAACACATTAATTACCAAACAAAACCATATTTTAATAGAAGTGAACTCTTATTGAAAACAAAAGACTTAAGACACATACCTATTCATAACTCCGCCCAACGAGCAGTATAATTACACATGTTTAAAAGTTGTTTCTTTAGTTATTTAGATTGCTGGCCGCGAATCGGCACTCCATTTTTTTCCATCAGCTCTAGTTTTCGCAATATAGCGTTATGTAAAAAATATTGTTTCTAAATTTGCTCAGTACTTTCAGAGATATCATAAAAGTTTAGCCCAAAAGAAATAAAAATTTTATAAAAAGTTTTGAATTTTTTGTTTTTAAGAATGTAAAAAAAATAAAAATACAACAACGAGCCTAGTTTTGATTTACTGGCTTGTAGCTAAATTTATTCCAAAAGGATTGCGACCTTTTTTTTATTGAAATTGGTGCACAGTTTTTGATTTTATTCATAATTCAGTGAGAGAACTTAATTGATAAAAATTTTCATACTACAGCAATTTCTGACTTTGTTTGTGTTTCCTACTGTTGCATGGAAATTAAAATTTTACCAATTCAGTTCTATCACTAAATTGTGAATAAAATCAAAAGTTGTACACCAATTTCAATGAAAAGGGGGCCAATTCTTTTGGAATATATTTAGCTACATGCCACTGAACAAAAAACTGGCCCGTTATTGTATCTTTATTTTGTTATAAAATTTTAAAAACAAAAATGTAAGAAAAATTATGTAAAACAATTTTTTTTTGCTCAAACTTTTACGATGTCGCCAAAACTACTGTGCAGATTCAGAAATAATATTTGTGCGGCTTAAAGATTATTTTGATGTTGAAATTTAAATATTTTAGTTAACTGAATAGAGCATGGTCTTCTCAAGTTGTGCTCGTATATGTAAGTTCGATTAATATTCGAGTGTTGAAATAAAAAGTATTTAATTTTTAATTTCTTTTATAAACTTTATTTTATTTAAAAGAATTTTCCTCGATGCTTGATGCATAAAATATTGCGATGAAATGTCTCTTCAACTCAAAAAATGTGTTCTTGCATTTGTAAAAAAAATTTCAAACATTTAAAAAGAATAAAAGCTGCCCATTAAATGAAAAATTAAATATTCTCTTAATTTACTTTTAGTTCTTCTTTTGGATGAAAAAAGACAAACATTAGAAACAAACTAAAGAGAATTTATACATTATGAACACATATTCGATTTATCTCTCAAATTATTTTCTTTGAAATCCAATCAGGTTTACCAGGTAGCTTTTTTCACTGTCTCCAAAAAAGTTTGGAAAAAATCTCGAAGACGCCCCAAATATAGAAAATCCTTTTTTGTTTACAATAAACATAAACTTCACTTAATATATCTATTATTTCAATAAAAAATAAATTCTCATAATAATATCCCTAAAATATTCTCTATTCTAAAACAATTTTTTATCCGCAAAAGGAAAGAATTAACTAATATAGGGACAAAGCAGTGTGACCAGATTTTGAAATAATATAAAGCTAGATCATGTTTCAAATGGAGCTAAAAAAAGCTAAAATGTGCTATTTAAAGCCAGAAAATAAAGCAAATTTTCTTAAATTGTTTTCTAATAGCATCTTTACATATCTTGGATACTTTTCATAGTTTAAATAAAACCTATGGATGTGTTGTAGAACGAATTACCTTGTAATATCACGTTTTTGGTTATGTTGGTCTTCTCAGATTAAAAATCGATTTGTTTTCTGAGAACTCCCATAATATTTTGGGCTTCTAGAGATGAACGTTCGTGGTCTACAGGTGTCTAAAAATGTATATTTTTGTATATTTCGCAAATTTTCACATTTTCTTCTAGGACAACATATATAAAAACACTACACATAATTTGCAAATTTGTTATTCCCTAAAATCATAGCTTCGTTCGTTTAATAATGCTTCTCAAAATATATTATTTTGTGTAGTATTAACCTCTCGTGAGCTGGCTAATCTCTAAACTTTATACAAAGTATACAATTTAGGATATTTTATGAAAGATTTTTTAAAATGACATCGATTTTATGATAACAGGTCATTACTAAAAGTATTACAGAATGCCTTTCATACACAGCCAATTCACATGTAGATCAAGGTCCGGCACATATAACAATCCATTTCGTTATTGTATGGGTTATTATGCAACTGTCGCTCTTACAATGCACTGAAAGAAATTCATACCAAATCATGTGCACTCTAGAAATATATTTTCATATCTACATAAAGATCATTTTACGAGAAAATTTACGAAGTTTTTTTTGGAAATCATGAAAGAAATTACAAACTTATGTTTATTTTTAATGGCAATTAATTAATAAATCCTAAAAAATAAAAGAAAATGAGACTTTAAAAAACTATTTCTTTGCGAGATTGGCTGGTATTTTTATTTTTAGTCAAAGCGTGTGGTTAAAAAGAGAATAAAGCCCATTGAAATTGTTTTGCTGATGACTGATGTAATTAATCTTAGGTGTCGAAACCAATACTAAAACTACCTGTAGGTTGGCATACTATTATGTAAAGTCTGCTACACTTATTGTTTCTTATTGTTTTTATATGTTTTTGGAAATACTTTATATGGTTGCCATACATAAATTTATTCTTGAAAATATTTTTATGAATGAATTATATGTGTGCAATTTAAATTTATAAAAAAATGGTAGAAAAAACTAAATGCGTTAAAAAAAACCAAAAAAAAGAGATAAGAGCTAAATGTAATATTTTAAGCTAAATAGAAAAATATAAAACTAAATTTAGCACGAAAAAAGTTAATCTGGTCACACTGTACGGCAGTTTTTACCAGATATAGCACGATCTTTAGTGAAAATTATTTTAGAATTTCTGTTCAATTTTCCTTTTAATATTACCATTATTTAAGTTTTATATTCTTTCAAGATGAATGTGGAATGAAAATTAACTTTTGATTTTTATTTTGATATATTTCAGTTTGTATTGGTACAAAATCCCGTTTGTCAGTGCCCTCAAATCGAGATCACCATTATCGCAACTTACGTGATCGCTACAATAATTGCACTTATGTCGATGGTAATTTGGAGTTGACGTGGCTACAAGATCCCAATTCGGACTTGAGCTTTTTGGACAATATTCGAGAAGTAACTGGTTATATATTGATCAGTCACGTTGATATACGGAAAGTCGTATTCCCCAGGTAACCAAAGTGTATGTCATTTAATGTTGAATTGTATTTTTATACTTTTCTTCTTTTCAGACTTCAAATTATACGAGGTCGTACACTGTTCAATTTGAATGTTCAAGATGAACAATTTGCATTTTTTATTACGTATTCGAAAATGTTTTCGTTGGAAATGCCTGCTTTGCGGGATATTCTTCAGGGCTCAGTGGGGTTTTTCAACAATTTTAATCTTTGTCATATAAAAAGTATTGACTGGAATGAAATAATGTCGGGCCCTATTGACACGTACCGTTATAATTACATCTACAATTTTACTTTGCCGGAAAGAGAATGTCCAAAGTGTCATGAATCTTGTGAAAAAGGCTGCTGGGGAGAAGGCCCCAATAACTGTCAAAAGTTTAGTAAAATTAATTGTTCACCTCAATGTGCTCAAGATAGATGTTTTGGGCCTCGCCCTAGAGAATGCTGTCATTTATTTTGTGCCGGTGGTTGCACTGGCCCGACTCAAAAGGAGTGTATCGCCTGTAAGAATTTCTATGATGACGGTGTGTGCAAGGAAGAATGCCCACCAATGCAAAAATATAATCCTACAAATTATTTATGGGAATCAAATCCAGAAGGAAAATATGCATACGGTGCTACTTGTGTCAAAGAATGTCCCGAGCACTTGCTCAAAGATAGTGGAGCCTGTGTCAGAAGTTGTCCTGCCTTCAAAATGGCCAAAGATGGTGAATGTATACCATGCAATGGGCCTTGTCCCAAATCATGCCAGGGCCTAGGTATTCTGCATGCTGGCAATATAGAAACTTATAGAGGCTGCACTGTTATCGAAGCATCTTTACGAATTCTGGATCAAACTTTCTCTGGTTTTCAGGATATTTATAAAAATTACTCTCTGGGTCCCCGTTATAGTGCAATGCATCCAGATGCCTTAGAAGTGTTCTCGACTGTAAGAGAAATTACCGGCTATTTGGATATTGAAGGAGCTCATCCAGACTTTAAAAATCTTTCCTACTTCCGCAACTTGGAAGTCATACATGGTCGTCAGTTAATGGAGAGCTATTTTGCTTCCTTGTCTATTGTTAAGACATCGCTGCAAAGTTTAGAAATGAAATCTTTAAAACGAATAAATGCTGGCTCTGTGGTCATACAGCACAACGATAAAATATGTTACGTCAACGAAATAAATTGGACGAAACTTCAAAAATCTGGCGAGCATGGTTTCGTGGTCGAGAGAAATCGCAATAAAGAGGACTGCAGTAAGTATTTGCTTAATATTTCTTATATGAAAATATAATATCATTAACGCAAATAAATGTTTTATTCATACTTGTAGAGAAAGAAGGTCTAGTCTGTTCAGATCAATGCGATAATTCCGGTTGTTGGGGCTCCGGGAACGACCAATGTTTGGAGTGTAAAAATTTTGAATACAACGGTACTTGTATTGCCGATTGTCGCAATATCACCAAGTAAGTTGTTTGTTGCTCGTAAAAATCAATTTGAAACAAAATATTTAGAAAAAGCTTTTCCATTTTTAGTGCCTATCAGTTTAATGCAAAAACATGCAAGCAGTGTCATCCAGAATGTCGAACATGTTCCGGCCCAGATGCTGAGCATTGCGATGAATGTGTCCATGTACGAGATGACAATCGATGCGTTACTGTTTGTCCTGAAAACAAATATTCCGATTACGGTATATGCCGCAATTGCCACCCGTCATGTGAAGGTTGTACTGGACCTAATGTCAACATTGGTCCTGGTGGATGTAAAACTTGTCCTTTAGCAATCATTAGTTCAGATGGAAATATTGAAAGATGTTTGCAGAAGAACGATAAATGTCCAGATGGTTATTACTGGGAATATGTGAATCCTAGAGAACAAGGTCAATTGAAGCCGTTGGCAGGCAAGGCGATTTGTCGAAAATGCCATACGCGCTGTGAGTTGTGCAGTGGTTACGGTTTCCACGAACAAGTTTGTCAAAAATGTGCTGGATATAAGAGAGGAGAACAGTGTGAAGATGAATGTCCTTCGGATCATTATGCGGACGAAGCTAATCGCGAATGCTTTATGTGTAATCAAGAGTGCAAAGGTTGCATTGGTCCAGGATCAGACGATTGTCTGGCTTGTCGTAGCTTTAAACTTTTTGGAGAAGGAGATCCTTACGACAATTCTACCATTTTCAATTGCACTTCAAAATGTCCTCCGGAATATGGGCACGTTATATATCAAGCTCCTCATTTGGGTACATATTGTTCATCGGTGCCCATGAAAGGAGACAACAAGCTGGTGGCAGCAGTTGATAACTATGTATTTCTGATTATAGCGCTTGTTACTTTAGTCCTAGTTCTGTGCATATTGAGTACAGTTACGTATGTGTATCGTCAGAAAACCAAGGCTAAAAAGGAGGCCGTTAAAATGACCATGGTTTTGTCTGGCTGTGAAGATTCTGAACCATTAAGGCCTTCCAACATTGGAGCCAATTTATCAAAATTGCGGATTGTTAAGGAGGCCGAACTGAGAAAAGGTGGTGTTTTGGGTATGGGTGCATTTGGTCGTGTCTACAAGGGTGTATGGGTGCCTGAAGGTGAAAATGTCAAAATTCCCGTTGCCATCAAAGAGCTATTGAAATCGACCGGAGCTGAATCTAGTGAAGAGTTCTTACGAGAGGCATATATTATGGCTTCTGTAGAGCATCCCAACTTATTAAAACTGCTGGCTGTTTGCATGACATCACAAATGATGTTAATTACCCAACTGATGCCTTTAGGTTGTCTCTTGGACTATGTTCGCAATAATCGAGATAAAATTGGATCCAAGGCTTTGCTCAATTGGTCCACCCAAATCGCTAAAGGTATGTCATATTTGGAAGAAAAGCGTTTAGTTCATCGTGATTTAGCTGCTCGGAATGTTCTCGTCCAAACCCCTTCGTGTGTAAAAATTACCGATTTTGGTTTGGCCAAGCTCTTAAACAATGATTCCAATGAGTATAAAGCAGCAGGTGGAAAAATGCCAATTAAATGGCTGGCATTGGAATGCATTCGACATCGCATTTTCACTAGTAAATCAGATGTATGGGCATTTGGTGTCACAATTTGGGAATTGTTGACATTTGGTCAAAGACCGCACGAGAATATACCAGCCAAAGATATTCCTGATCTCATAGAAGTCGGCTTAAAACTAGAACAGCCGGAAATATGTTCCTTAGATATATATTGCACCCTGTTATCATGCTGGCATTTGGATGCTGAAATGAGACCTTCATTTAAGCAGTTAGTAAATGTATTTGCTGAATTTGCACGTGATCCGGGTCGTTATTTAGCCATACCAGGAGATAAGTTCACCAGACTGCCGTCATACACCAGTCAAGATGAAAAAGATCTCATTCGCAAATTGGCTCCAACCTTTGAGGGCTCAGAGCCAATCGTTGAGGCAGATGACTATTTGCAACCAAAATCAGCGCCTGGCCCTCACAATCATGATGGTTCAGAAGATGTGCCCAAACTAAATCGTTACTGCAAAGATCCAATGAACAAGAATTCTTCGAACGAAAGTGATGAAACCGATTCAAATGCTCGAGAAGTGGGAATAGGCGACTTGCGCTTAGATCTTCCGGTTGACGAAGATGACTATCTTATGCCCACCTGCCAAATGCCTTCCCAAAACCATCTCAACAATAATAACAACATAACAACAAATAATGCCATGTCATCAGCGCCTGGAGGTTATATGGACCTCATTGGTGTGCCAGCTAGTGTAGATAACCCAGAATATTTGCTCAATCCAACTGCCAACCAAAATCCCCAAGAAGCTCCAATACCAACACAAACGATTGGTATACCCGTTATGTTGTCTATACCGCCAAACGGTCTGCCCACTATGCTAGACATACCCACTACACCTTCAGAGCCTACCAGTTCTGATCACGAGTACTACAACGATACACAGCGAGAGCTACAACCTTTGCATCGAAATGAAACAAGGGTATGATACTAACTATCCTCACCACACCTCCCTTAATAGAAACATTAAAACAATTCTTGCCTTATATCGGTGAAAAAGTGCCTTTAAGTGTCTTAAATAGATCTATCCTAAATGTAAATAGAGCAGTTTTTTTTCAAGCTAAAAAAGTAACGAATACCCAACAAACGTTTTCTTTTCTCTCCCGCCTGATGAACTTAGAACTGATTTTAAAAATTCTTTTCTTTACCGAGAAAGATAACAAAAGAAACACTAAAAACTAAACGCCTTAAAAGTGCCTGCATATAAATGTAAATTAGTAAATTAAGTCATGTATTTATTCAAGATAATTGTATCACATAAAATTATACTTACATACATATTTACATAAAATTACTTTTATTCTTATTAAATAAGTACTTATTGTTATTCCAATGGAAAAAAAATAAAATTTGTAGATAATTTTTTTACAGAATAATTATGAAAAAGCATCTAGTAAATTTTAGCTCATGATACAAAATTCGAAAAGGGACACAAATCTTTCAAACTCATAAAAACAATTTTATTGCGCTTATAACACCACAAACGAACGAACAACTGTGGTTCAGAAATTAATTAAATAAATAAGAGAAATTTAACAATAATTGAACAAATAAGCTGACTAGATGATAAAACATATTTCTGTTCCACAGATTTCTATCTCTATTCCATATTATTTGTATCTAATAAAATTAAACTGTACATATGTATGTTTATGTATATATACTTGCATGTACTTGTGTGCGTACGTGTGCATGTTTGTATTTAGGTAATAATTAATTAAAATAAATTTACTATCGAACTGTGATAATCCATAGAAATAAGTCCTCCCATTCAATTTTATTTTCATAAAAATAAAATCAATTGCAAAACAAACTAAACCTAATAGAAATGTAAAATTAATTAATAAGATTTTCATTCAAATATTTAGTTCTAAGTTCAAAGTTAAGATTATATTTTTACAAAAGTTAAATATTAAACAAACAAACAAACAAATCAAATTTTAGTAATGAGTGCCATTTTGTTGTTGTACAGAAAAAATGATTTAAATATTTCATTGAAAATTTTCATTCAGTCAACAATAATTCTAGATATATTTGGCACCAAGATTTCTTCTTCTATTTTATATTAACAATGAACCTCCGTATTTGCACTACTTTGTATTTCGATCGATATTTTATGTTAGAAACTAATTATTAAATTCGAAAAAAAAACTATTTATAAAATTAAAAACTACCCAGCAAAAGTTTCAACAAAAATTTATGTACGTTCATGCATACATATATACGACATAAAACGCGCAATAATTGATTTAAGCAGGTCGATGTTACCACCACATTGAGTGCTTCATTTATTTTAAGTTTTTACAGATTTCGAAACGTATAAATATATAACGTATAAATATATAACTTAAAATAAAGATTAGTTGATATTATGAATCTACTGAACGAATACAAATTGTGGTGGTAATCGTATTTATGTTTCGAATATTTATTTAAATTAAAATGATTAATGTGATGTTTCCACAATGCAAACAAGCGATTTGAATAAAAAAAGTTTTATGGAAATTACTCAAAATACTGAATGCTTTTCATATAAATTTTAGACAAAATAATGCTTGTTTGTATTGTGGAAACAACATATATGTAAGTGCGTACCAACTGTTGTATAGTTTATTTATGCTAAAATTTTAAAACTATTGGTGGTATTTTATCATGTACATAATTGTTGTCATGGAGAATATCAACAGCAATTTTATACATTAGTACACGCAACCAATACAACAACTAGTACCCCTTATGAATACCTTTATTAATTTCAATTCTGTAATATTTCACATTTTTCCATCTAAATGTTGTATGCATGTATGTGTGTATATACACACACACATATAAACAAATATATATTTTTATATTGTACATATTTAAGTAGTTTGTTCATGAAACTATTATTTTAATTATTTTTCCTGCTATAGAAAAACTAAAACAAAAAATGTTATAAGTTATCATATAAACAAACAGTTAGATGTATTAAGTTTACAAAAATACGATATTTACAAAAAAATAATAAATAAAAAATAAAAACTTAAATCGACATGTTGTTTTTTTCTTCATTTTGCTAATTGCATTTTATATTTATAATGGCAGTTATGCTTTTAATTCTCCTTTAGCTTATTGGCAAATAAACTCTATTCTATAAATTCAGAGATAAAGTTATAAACATAGCATCCGCGTAAAAACTTAGAAGTCATTTTTAAGGAATTACATTTTTATTGCTTTCAAAGAATCTATATTAAAAATATACAGATAATTAGTAGAAAAGCGAGTAAGAATTTATTTCAGTCATATAAAAGTTTGTAATATCGTTATAGTTTTAGAAAATACTAACGAAGCTCTTTTAAAAATCGATTTTTTAGCGAAATTTATGGACTAACTTTTTTTAAAGTTAATATGTAGTTATTTACTGAAATTTACATGAAACTATGGATGTAACCGATACCGATACCGATATATGTATCGGCGATACTTCAGATATTTCGATACATCGGTATCGGCAATATTTTACTGTCGATACGACGATACTTTTTAAATTCTTTCAGTTTTTTTTAACATATTATTTATTTTTTGTTATTTTTACCATGAACTAAATTCATTTCGTTATTTTTAAAATTTTTATAATATCAATTTAAAAAATTAATAATATATTGCGTTGTTATATTGTATTTAATTTTTGTTAATTTTACCATGAACTCAAATTCAATTCGTTGTTTTTTAAATCTTATTCCCAGCAAAAAAAAAAGACACAAGACATGTAATCGCTATAAAATACGCTTTATATGACAATATAAAAATGGGTAGGTTTTCAAGCAAATTATTGCAAAAAAATACGCCAAATTTTAGAACATCGGAATAAAATAATAAATTAAAATTTTCAATTCATAAAATTTCAGACTTCCTATTCAGTTCAAAAATAAAATTACGTAAAAATAATTAGATTTTTCTTTTGACGATATTTACATGAAATATAAGTCAAAACAAAATCTTTTAAATATGCACGGAAAGCTTAAGTCCTCTTCTATTCGACATTGTTTAAAAATTGAAAATCGGTGCAGAAACAACGCAGTGAAAATTGTTTTGTCCGTGAAGTCGCAAAAAAATCGTTTTTTATCGATAACTTCCGATTTTGGGGGTGTACTGCAATTTTTTAAAATGGCAAAATGATCTACTCAACTAGACCTACAAGCCTCACTAAGTCGTTTTTCACGAGTAAAAAAACATGCCATTTTGTAACTGCGTGTAATTAAGCTATTAAGTTATTTATAAGAATATTTGCTTAAAAATGTCCTTTTTTAAAAAGCATGGCGAGTATTTTTTAAAATTATAAAGGAACTACAAATTTTTACTTGCTTTTCAACTAATTATCTGCATATGAAAATGTAGCTCCTTAAAAATAACTTCCAATTTTTTATACTATGTTAATATTCGTTTTAAATATTAATAATCTCTTACACTGTAATTTTGTATAATAAAAAATTGCCCTTCTTGAGTCTTGTTAATGTAAACTAGAACTCAATTTCAATATTCGTATCGGTATCGGAATCGGTATCGGCGATATATATTTTTATATATCGGTATCGGTATTGGATCGGCAAAACGGCGTATCCTTACATCCCTACATGAAACCGCCGTTTAGCGTTTAAATTCGCGTAAAAAGAAACTATTCACGAAAATTAGCAATTTTTTGTTCCTTTCTCCCAGAGGAAAATATAATTATAGAACGCCGAAAAGGAAATTTTCTACTCTAATTCGGTGATTAGGAATCGAAACAAGAGAACTTCTTGCATTGCGCAAACAAGAGAACAGCTGCATTATGGCTAGTATGGTTTGACATCTTATAATAAATACGCTCACGGCAGAGCAATGCTTACAAATTGCTGAAATTTAAATACACAATAGATGTGAAAGACTTGAAAAAAGTTTAATGAAAAACAAATGATTTATGTAATTTTCCTGTTAATTGTCCACCAAGATCGTGTGACTTAACACCGTTGGACTATTTTCTTTGGGCTATGTAAAGTCACTTGTCTACTCTGATATACCATAGATAATTGAACACGTTAAATATCAACATTCGATGAGTAAAGAATGTGAAAATTTGAGTTACAGATTGCGCCGTGCCAGCCACTGTAGCCACATGCCCCAAATCATTTTTAAACAATAAAGTCATTTAATTATCTATCCACTAAAGCCAGTTTAATTGATAATAAATATTTTTTTTGCTTTATATTAATTTAAAGTTCTATACCTCTAATAAAAACACCCTTCCTTCTTTAGTGTTCTTTAGCTATAGAAATATTTTTACCCCCATATAAAAATAATATGTATTTGAAATCTATTTTAAGAAAATTTTCTATGAAAAATTTGAAATAAAATACATTTCAAACTCATTTTAAATTTTATGAATATGAGTGTTACAATAGTAATATTGCGACGTACATATATATGTATGTACATATGTACATACTGGCAGAAATCGCAACTGAAAAATATGTTTATTAAAGCTGTAAAAGGTTTCTACACATATAAAATCAAAAAGTTTTTTCACCATTGGAGCGAGCTTTCTTGTAAGTGTTCGTCGTACATTTACGAAAAAATATGAAACAAAACAAATTTCCTAACAAAGGATCAGGATGTATTGCACAAGGCTCAAGTGTGTAGTAGACGCGCAGTTTGGTCTAACGTGGTGTTTGTCCTAGCTAATGAGTATTGCTGCAAATAGATGTCTTTTTGCCATCACTAGAATGTGTAAAATAACGCACAGTTATCGATAAATGATAATGTACATTAGTACTGTACTATCCGTTGTGTTTGTACTGGCTAAATTGAAGTCGATAAGGCAGGTATTTATGAGTACTTAGTTCTGCACAGATTACCACGTATCACTTTTTATTTTTCGCACAGTTTGCAACCTGTTTTATTTTATGTCCCCGTATTATTATGTGCCAATTAAGTAATTTCAATAAGTAAAAATGCATGATTTATTTAATATAACAATACAATTTGTTATAACATAACAATTCTTGAACTAAACAGGCAAAACAAGAATTCATAAATATGTATGGATTAAATGAAATTTATTTGCTGGTGTTTAAGCATAATCTATATGCATTTCAGTGGTGCTTTACCAAATCATCAGTAGACTTCAAACACAATTTTGAACAGTTACAAAACCTTTATCTTATGCACAGACTTTCAAAAAACATTTGAGAATTGAATTGAATTGAATATGAGTCTATTTTATTTTTTATATCGAATACAAATTATAATTATAATTTTCTAAGGCTACTATGCTTATTTTTGAAAATCATTTACAAATTTGTAAATTATCAAATGATTTTTGAAAGTCTGTACATAAGATAAGAAGTTTGTGACTGTTCAAAAGCGTGGTTAAAGTCTACTGACGATTTGGTAAAGCACCAATGAAATGCATGTAGACCAGCAAATAAATTTCATTTAAAATAAAATTATAACAATATGTCAAATAATAAATTAATAAAAATATTGACAAGTCTGTGACGTCATTTTATTACTGCAATAGGTTAAGGGGATCTCCTAAGATAATCTTTGAGAAATATAATTTGGTTTAAATATTTAGGATTTAAGCGATTCTTTGCTTTAGTTTTGATAAAACTCGACTTGAGAAAAATACTTTCACTGTTGGAGAAATCGGAAGCAATACATAATACAGAATATCAAATTTCTCAGCATTTTTCGTGAATTTCTCCAAAAATAAGATAAAGTCTTCCATTATGCCATTAGAGTGCTCTTTTAATTTAATTTTCAAATTCTTAACACTAAAGACGATAGTTTCTTCTGTTGTCCGGTCATCCAACATCTGCCTCATCCTGGCAAAGCTCAGCTATGAACACACTTTTCTGTTTGTATGAAAAAATAATTTCTAAAGAAATACCTTTTGTATATGAGACGAAATAAATAATTAAACACACCAAAAAACGTCATAATACTACAAAAAATTATAAACTTTTTGACATCGGTTAATCGGCTAATCGACTGAAATTAACCGGATTAATCTTTAATCGAAAATAGCCAATTTTAAATTAACCGATCAGTTATTCGGGTAGTAATTAACTGGTTAACCGATTAACGGTTAACCAATTGAATACACTATTACTTACTGACTGTGATGTGATTTCTGTCGATTTTGTATTATTGATGCTAAATTGCATTATTTTATATGTGGTAAAACTGTGGTCCATTTCTTTTTTTCTTTTTTCTGTACACACTTTTAATGTCCTAGGCACATGTTTTTTAATTATTCTCTAGGAACTTACCCTTAGAAAATTCATTAAAAAAAACTTCGTACAACATGTTTGTTATTAAGTGACTGCACAAAAAAAAGTTTGATAAAAATCACACAGAGTCTGTAGTATTAAAAATAAAGTCTTTCAGCTCTCCTAAAAAAATAAAACCACAGATATGTGCTTATGTATCTGCAGATATATTTTTTTTACTTAGTATTACATTTCTTTGATAAGTCTACATTACCCGCACTACTTGCCAAAAATTTTTAATGCTGGTTTTTGGGGTTCCTTACAGTATTTGCACATAAAATTTTTCTGCATTAACGCGCACAGCTTTTAATTGCTAAATCATTGCGAGATACACATTTCTGGAAATTTATTGGTTCAAAATTTTTTTTAGTTCCCTATTGTGTAAAAAATTTGAAAAATACGTAATTGTACATCATATTACCCGACGTTACTCTATTGAAAATATTTTGGTCTATTGAAAATGTCATGGCTCAACGGTGAGAGCTGCTCGAAGTAAGAATAAAAAAATTCTTTTTTCTTCATAGAGACAAGTTGTAATAACAATTTTTGTTACTGAAAATTCAAAAAAGTATATAATATGTATTGTGAATAATGTGGTTTGGATAAAATTAGCTTGAACTAAAAAAATGCATCCAACGGTATTTTTGAAGAATCCACTAAACATTATCTCAATATCGTGCCAAGGAGCATAAGGCATCACTGTTAATTTCAAACGTTCTAAATTTCAAACGTTCTAAAGTTCATCTTTAAAGTATCTGTATATGTCAAAAAAAAAAAAAAACATTATACGAGTATCCTTAAAAATGTTTAATAACAATTACATAAGAAAAATTGTCAGTCAATCCATTACCAATGGAAATTTATGTTTATTCCAATGTTCATTCATATCCATTTGTATCCATCATCATCATCATCATCATTCCAACAATCATTCAACATTTACGCACGCACAATTCATTGCTAATGAGGACACACTTTAAAATTTTTCTTTTTAAACAAGTACAATTTTAATAGTTCTCCAAAAGCATACTTCCTTTATAGAATTAAAGCATAAAAACGGTTATGAAAAGAAATCGTATTAACGCAATTTTTCTTTAATGTTTAAAAATCACCTGCAACTATCAAAAAGAAAGGGACATACCCGCATTGTTTACTTACGGGTATAAGAAAATCGCCCGCGCCACAAAAGTAAAGGAAAAATGTTTGCGCACTTAAAAATTGTGTGTTATTTTTTGGACAAGTGCCAATCATTTTATTTTTAGCTATCAATCGAAAAACCAAAACACCGGTCCTTTACAGAACGCCCCTTCTCTCTAACTGTTGGCAATTATTGACGAGTACAATGTTCTTGTGTCCTTTTGCTGATTTCTTATTATTTCAACCAACATTCACTTCATCTCTTTGGCATTTGTTTCCTTCACCAGTATCCTTAATGCACCTTTTGCACACACAAACACTTACTCACTTACTTGTTCCTCTCCAAGAATACTTGTCCTTTTTTTTATATCTTAAGGCAATTCTGCCTTTCTTTCGATATCAGAGGCGAGCAAGCATTGTGCTGAATTTTGGTTAAATTTGTCCGCTTTCATAATGGAATTATAATTATAGGTGTTGCTCTCATTAATTTCAACCATCAACCATCATCAAGTCATTCAAAGTGCAGCTAATTTGCTGAATTGCTGCATTTGGCGCACTTGGAGACAGACAGACGAACGAAAAATAAATTGTCAAACTGTTTTCGCTCCGTTACTTGCCACTTATATGTCCGTCTGTCTCCCTGTTTGTCTGTAGATACACTTGGCACGCGCTTTATGTGCGGGATCTTTCTTTGCCTTCTTGTCCTGCAGTTTTCTTTCTTATTGTTGTCCTTTTGCTGTAAAAAATAAAAAAATATTTCATGTGCATGTTCAACATGTATTTTACATGTCAAATTAATGTTATCAGAACATACAAAAATTAACAATAAATTTAAGCAACATTAAGGGGATGGAAATTACTTTGTCGATTTGTCTTTATGTTGTAAAAACAAGAAGGTACAATAAGTATATACACACTGTTGTTTGGAGTGATGTTTTTTTATGTTTCATGTGGCTTAATATTTTTCTTCAAGAAGTTTTGGAATCTCTTAAAAAAATTGTTTATACTTCAAAACAAAAGACTTAGAACACGAACTCTGTTTTGCAATTGTTGAAGTAAATAAAATAATAACTAAATATTGTTTTAGTTTTTTTTTGAAGGCGAAGCAATTAGCAACGAACGCTACATATTCTGTTGCAGTCAGTTTTACTGTTCTACAATTTGTCTGAGCTAAGCTTCTCAGTAAAAAATTGTTTTGTAACGGAAAACAGTAAGACTTTCACTTAATTTTAGTTATTTCACTTATTTATACTGCCGCCGACTAGATTCAAGCCAAGGGCGTACATATAACACTGGTTCACATATTTTCAACTTTTTGGCATCACCTCAAAAATGAGATGTGTTTTTTAACTAACTTGGGCTCGCTGAACGCCAATATAGCAATAATTTATTTTTCTCAAGAAGCGTTTTCGAGATATTAGCGAAAAAAGTGTTTTTTGCATATTATAAAGATATTTCCAAAAATCTTGAGAACTGCTTATTTGAATTGCGTAAATTTTGGACTGTTGTATATATATGTTTTTCCTATTTCAGCCCATATTCAAAATATGTTGATCGGATAAAAATTCACTGAGTTAGATATGAAAAAAATTTTATTTTTCAAAATTTTTTCAAAATTTACCGTTTTAAGTCGCTTCAGTAAGGCAAAATAAAATTTTTAAAATTTATTTTACACCAACATCTTAAAGAAAATTTTGTTCCAAATATAGCAAGCGTAAAATTGGCTACTTCGGACAAAATATGAGAAAGTTACAACATATTTAGTGAACACATTCAAATTTTAATTTTCAGATTAGTACGACTTTTTGCTTCTAAGTCCATTACTTTTAATCGACTGAATATCGCATATCAAAATTACCAAAATTATGTGTAGTTTTCAACACTGTACTCAGATTTTAATTATTTAAATTTTTATTAAAGAAAGTGGAAAAATGGTGCTATGTGGTGTTTTGTGCATACAAAATTTTTTCTTAATGATATAAAATTGTTCATTATTGATATTTTCTATTGAAAATTTGCAGTTATATAGAAATTTATATAATTAATACTCAGCAAGTATAGAAAACTATGATTTGCTTCTGAGAATAATCAGAATTCCTAAGAAAGTTCCAAAAAATCCCAAAAATAGATCGATTTCGAAAGGGTGCACGCCCACCAAAATTGTAAATTCGACCAAGTTTTTTTTGTAAAATCATGTAATTATAAGATCCTTAAGAAACAAATTTTATAGAGAAAAAAATTATTGTGCTCTTTTGAGCAAAAACTGTCATAAATTCAACATTAAAAAATTTTTAAATTAAAAATTGTATGTCTTCCAACTCTGAAAGAATATTTCGATCAACAAATAATTGTGATAGTCCGGCTTTGTCGGATTGAGAAATTTTAATACAAAAATAATTATACCTCACTCACTATGCAAGATAATTGTTTAACCAAAAACATTTTTTTAGAACTTTATAATGTCTATAAGGACACGAGAAATTTTTGGAATCGAGTAAGAAACAGAGAAATGACGCGCGTTGAAAAATTTTACTTGACCAAAGTGCACTACTTTTCACTTCATACCTCTGCTACTGAGCAATATGGGACGCTCATCTTCCTAAATTGAATAAGAACTTCTCCTCTGATATTTCCATGTGAAATTTTATACTGATCGGACTATAGAGTTAGAAATGGTTAATATATTTCCAAAAAAATATTAAATTCTGCCCCACAGGCATTTTTCTCATACTCATTCACATACTCCATACAAATTGTTTTTATATTAAAATTCAAATTCGGATGTTTTCAGCAAGACGTTTGTAACTTTCTAACATTTTAGACGATGTTAACTAACAATTTTACTTTTTGTACGTTGGGAACAAAATTTTATTTAAGAAATGAATCAAAACAAAAATTTATATTTTTTTTTTTGGTTTAATGGAGCATTTCTTAATGATGAGTTTTGAAAAAACGCATAAAAAATATATTTTTTTTCAAATAAAAATGCTTGTAACCTCGTGAATTTTTATCTGATCAACACAGTATAAATACCCAGCAAAAACTTTTGTCAGTTTTGTAATCGGTAGTACTTTATTAATGGGCTACAAAGTAATGAATGGTACTTATTTATCTTATTACTATGCTTCAAATTAGAGCTACTACTTAGTTTTTAATAAAATTAGTACGTATTTTTATCGTTATCTGAAAGTAGTTACAATTTGTTGATATGTACTCGTATTAATAAAATAAGTAGACAACCATTTTTTGAGTCAACATGTGATTGTATATGAAAACTAGTTGTTGTCGCTTAAACTTATAAGGCAACAATAGCTGAGTGGGTAAAGTTCTTGTCTTCATATCTGAACGAGCACAGATTCGTGTCACAAAAATAAAAATATGAAATAAAATTGAAAAAATATAAATAAAACATAAATTTTCTTTTTAGTTTTAATTAGTTTATTTGACTGCTTTTTTTAGTTTCAAGTAAGCAAAATAATAACTAGTTAATTGCTGTGACAATGTAAATACATTTGTAAGGGGTACCCCTTATTTTTTGGACTTCTCAAACAAAACTAAGTTCTTATCGAGTCAAATTGTAAGTAGTTATGACTTGAATCGTCATATACTTTTTTGTCTACCAGTAAGCAAAGTTTTTGCGGTGTTAGAACTGAAAGAGGAAACAAATATCTATGCAACAGTATAAAATTTGCTTAATTGAAGTAAACAGTAAAAAACACGTTTTTCGCGACATGAAATGTTTTTGAGACTATCGTTTTTGGTTCTGACCAAATCCGACTTTGTATCAGAAATTAAATTTTTTCCGTATTATAATTTTATACTTTTAGTATAACATTTTTAAAAACATCTTTTTTTCTTCCGCACTACCGTCTCTTAGGAACAAAAATAATTTTTATACTCACTTCTATAGCTCTATAAAATTCCTCAGCAAAAATTTTAGGAATTTTTTAAAAACCAGGCAGAAGAAAATCATCTTTGTAAATTAAAGTTTTTTTTCTTGTTACTTTTAATAAAAGTCGGAACACAAATATTTAAGTGCTGATAGCACTAAATTTCAATAGAAACAAGAATAAATCAGTTTCATCCCTTTCAAACCTTCTCAAGTATATTCCATAGAAGTTATCATTTTATCACAAAAAATAGCTACAACTTTTGATCTGTTAAAATGCCAATTTTTAAGACATTTAAGGAGATCTACTCTTTTTATTCAATATTTGTTAAGAGGGCCTGAAACCTTTTGAATGACACCAATATTATTAATATCTCATCACGAGCTCTAAAGTTATTCAGTCTTGAATATGACCCTTTTTTTAATTGCAGTGATACCAAATTTCATCTGGCTATAAAATAGGAGCCATAAAAGGCATCGGACTAATTTTTACACCATGTGATGCTGATATAAGAGTATAGTATATGCATGTCGGATTTCATTAAAATCGGAAAGGGTAAAAATATAAAATCTTGTTTGTGTGACGAAAATATCTAAAATTACCTGAAAGCAAATTTAATTAATATTTTTCTGCTCTTTTTTAATTTAAAACTCCCCAACTCTTAAAGAAGCACCAAATATATGTTTAAAAAAATGTTAAAATTTTACACAAGAAACATTATTTTATGGATTTTAGTTCTATAATTCACTTTTCATAATTGACTTTTAATTGGAAAAACCCCAAAAGAATTCTTTGGGTCTTGAATTTAATAGCTAAATAAGATTCAAAAATTTTCTTATAAATCGCTATCTAAAATCTATTTATCTATAATAAATTGCTGAAATTACTTAGAATCCTGAAAATTTGTGTTGTGTTGTGTTGTGATTCACGTTAGTTTTATTAGTTTTTCGAAACATAAAATTGTGTTCCTAATGACATAAACATTAATAAAAAATAAACAAAATAACTCTTTTGGTAAATTTTTATTGTCAATTTAAATCAATTTAACTAGACTGTTGTTTATCACATGCGTTAAACTTAGTTCAGCTTCTGAAATCAAACCCATCTCAAAGGAATACATGAAATTAAACTTTTACCAACTTCGCACACACATATGAAGATAAGTATGTAAGTATGTGTATGTGTAAATGCATACATTAATAGCTTTTTGAACGCTTGTGAATGATAGTGTGTGTCTGTGTGTGTGTAAATAAATTTTAACTATGGTGCAGCATTAAAGTACAACAAAAATAAAAATTAAAAATATCTTAAGGCGACTGTTAAGCCATAAAATGCATTTAACGATTAAACGATCGAAAAACTACTTCAATTTGAACGAACGCCCATGGTCTTTGCTCTTTGGATGCTGATGAATGATGAATTCGTATACGACTGGATGGATGGATAACAAATTTTATGTGAGCATTAAACACTGGCTTTTTGGCCATCATCAACCTCATAATCACCTTACAAAAGATACTTACTCTCACATGATCAGCAGTCTAGGAGAGTGATTCTTTGTGTTGTCCTAAATATTTAGAAGATGATACGACACATTTAATGTGTCTTTGGGTATGTCTATCATTAAAATCACTGCCTACTACTTGTTAAGGAAAGTGTACGTACACTTTCGTACTAAATTATTTTGATATTTTTGTAGATGTCGTAATATTAACTAACTAACTGACTAACTAATACTATGATTTGTTTTTTTTTAATTTTTATCTTATATCACTATTAAGTATTTATGTAAGAGCATTTACTGTAGTAGTTTACGCGTTTTTGTCTTAATGTTCTCTTGAATAAAGGGTATAGTTATGTCGTTATTTTATTGCTATCTCTGCTGTTCTTAATTGTGGCATCTAAACGCATCTAATGGCTTAATAAAAATCATACAGCGAAGGAATTTCTGAAGTACACCTTACAAATAGATATTGAAATTTTTTCAAGTTTCCCCAGTAAAAAAATGGAAGTAAGTTTTTAAAAATCCTATTTTAATTACTTCCAAAGTATCAAAGTTCATGTTTTCGACTTCTTAAGAAGTAGAATAAAGAGCGAGTAAACATTTACTTTACTTCCATAGCACTTTGTTTTTTGAAGTTAAAACGTTTGCAAATACTCACGATGGTGCTAAAAAAAATCGATGTTTTTAAAGAAATGCTACGAATTATTGTATGTATAGTTAACCCTTACTGCTTTCTACATCCATGTCCTAATAATCGATTTTTTAATGTTATGAAAAGAAAAATCAAGTCATCCCTATTTAAATCAGGCCATAGTGCACTCAAATTAACTGAAATTGTAATATAAAATAAAAATAATTCAATTAAATACCGGTCTATTTACTTTTCATTTAAATTTAACAACAAGTTTATATAATTTCAAATGTTAAAAAATTAACTGACTTAAAACAGTAAGAAATGATTGACTCTTTATTTGTTCTGTTTAATATAACTGTCACAAGAACTAATCGCAGCTTCCGTCAAAATAAGATATGTTTTCCTTGTTTCTGCTATTTTTCCTGTTAAATAATCAATCCCAAGTTCCGTAAAAATAAATGGTTTTTGCTTTATTTTCAAATGAACTAACGTCATGTTATAGTCTTATTATTTTGTCTCTTTAATTCTTATTTTGTAGAAGCAGTTTTCTAGATGGATTATAGACGTGGCAGGTTACAAATGAAATCAAGACAAAACTACAATCTTAAAAATATGGAGGCTGCGGATAATTTTAACCGTTGAACTCTGGCAAAGAACGAATGAAACCAATATTAATGACAATGTACGATGACGTAAATATGGGTGAGTGGGACACACGCTGCGCAAAAGGTATAATCAAATCCCGCATGCGGCCCTAACATGGAATCCACATGGCAGTAGACGAAGAGGCCGACCCCCAAACGACATGGGGAATGAACCGTTTAACGAGCAAGAGACCGAAATGGATGGAAAATCTACATAGACTCCTTAAGTTCCTAAATGGAGTATGGATAAAATTAAATAATAATTATTTTATTATTAAAGCTCCTTGAGGTTTCAAGTCCAACGCACCAGCCACTCGGCTAAAGCATAGCATGCAAAACAGCAGCAGGAAGTGAACATAGACTTACTCTTAAACTCTTTCGCCATGCCTATATGTGTGTCAGTTTTTTGCATTTAGCATTAATAATTTTAAAAGTCTAGTACACTATGCTCTACCATACCGGTTTTAATTGAATATTAATTTATCTTAAACTACAATTTCAACTAATTTTATGTACAGAATATTTTGACTTCTTGTGTGTGTGCCAAAAAAGCACATGCATAAGCTTTTTTGCTACTTATATCATAAAAAACGGACAACCAACTGAAAATACGTATTAATGTGTCTTTAGTTTGTTGTTATGAATATTAGAATCAGTTAGAAATAAAATTGCTTATAATAATATATGTTTATATATTTACACATGACTGTACAGAATAAAGCCAGTGTTAGGCATAGTCCAGCCTGGTCTTAAGTCAAAAAGGTTCGATTTTACGCCGAACGGGGACGGCCGTGGACTGACTCCTTGATGTACGTTCTTTTCCAATACTGAAGCAGGCTTATTATATAATGTTTTTAATGCTTAAATTTTAGTTTTCTTTCTTATATTTATTTGTTTCAGTTTTAATTTTTATTAATTAAATTTTTTTATTAAACACCAGTTTCTTTCTCAACGCATTGCATGTTTTTAAGACCAACGCCTTAACTATCTCAGCCACATCAACATTTAAAACATCGACAGTACAAAGTATAAATAAACATGAAATTACTTTTAAACTTTTCCTAATTGACTTGTAAACTCCAGGACTAATATATAAAGAAATCCCTTTGTTTTCTTGTTTCAAGTGCAAGTTAGTATTGTAAAGGCATAAGCTTTTAATCACGAATTCTACTAAACGTAAGAGAAAAAATCATAAATGAAGAACGAGGTTTTTGTTTATGTAAAATGGTAAAATTCTGGAATGAATTTTCACTGAATGCTTGATATTTCTAACAACTGACAAGTCTCCTAAGACTTGGAATAAAGCAATAAAAAACAAACGCTGACAAAAAAATTGGTAATAAATCTGCATCTTTGAAACTTGCGATCCGACTACAAAACGATGTATGACAAAGTCCTAAAGGAGGACATGATCTTTGAGAAAATTAGGTTTTGGACTACCCTGTTGAAAAACACGGTGTGCTACAGGGTGGCAAAAAAAACTTCGTTGGTATCATAGCTTTTAAAAATATTATCCCATATTAGTGAATTTAATTATTTTGCAAAGCTTATAAGTAGATGAAAAAAATACACTTTATTTCATTAAGATATTCTCTGATATTCTCGAAGATATTTGAATTAAAATTTTTAAATATCTGCATTCGTTTCGACTTTATTCTGTACCTCGAAAATATCTCCGGTAATAAAATTGCGACAATTTGAAAAAAAATTATTATTTTTATTTGTAACAGAGTTCGTAGCGTTAATAACAGTACTTCTGAAAGGGTAAAACTGTTTACTTCTCAACTTTACCGTAGTCAGTGCCATAAATGAGTTTTAAACTAAAATTGAATAACGAATTTCTTGTACGTTTCTGTTTATTTTCCTTACTTTTTCTTTTAAATTATTATAGTATTTTTGATTAATTTAGTAAGTTAAACGACAAACCATAAAATCTTTGTTATATCCGCCGATTTCGATAGATCTTAAATTTGACACCAAAATAATAAAGAATGAAAAATCATGGGAATTTTTCAACCAATTTAATGACTCCTTTAAAAATTTAAAACTCATAATAAAAATTAATTATGCAAATTTTTCAAAAACGAATGTGTGTGTTTGTGTGTACATGAAAAGAAACAATATCTTTGAAGTCTGTATGATTGAATTAAAACGAGATAAAATTGAACATGGATACACACCCAGTTAACCTGCTACTGGTAAACAGTTAAAACTGTTAAGCAGTTAAAGGTAAAAAAAACTATGACATCCAGTTAAAGATCGTTTAAACAGAAAAAAATCATGAAAGCCAACCAAAAAAACTAATGCAGATAAAATAAGAAATAAAATAAAGAAAAAATTATGTTACGAACGAGCATTAAATTGTCTACATTAAAGAAAAACAATCAAAACATGCAAACAGTAACAGAAGAAAATGATCGTAAAATAATAAAATGAAATGAAAACCCTAAAAAACTACGGCTATTTTTTATTATAGCCACTCAACACTATTTATTTTAATAATATGAAACTCATCAGAGATTTGAAAGGAATTTCACAATAAACGCCAAAAGTCACACAGCCACTCACTCACTCGGTCAGTCACTTGTTCATAATCAAAATTAGAACGAAAACTCGAAAGAAGCATCGAATATCTCCACAATGTTTAGTGACACTTGTGAAAGCAGCCTGACTCGGTTTTGCTCCACAATTAACCTTTTCGCTTTCAACATTATAAAAGTCAAAAGGAAACAAATCAATTCTGAATTTGGTCTCTTGACAGAATGGCTGACTGACTGACTGACTTTAGTTACAACACAATAAGAGCAGCAGTTGAAACGATTAAAAGAAAAACAAACAAGTGCACAATGGTTAAACACTTAAATGTATATTGTTATAGTTGTTGTTTCTGTTGTTGCTGTTGCTTGCTGTATCTTGTCTACTTAATGTGTCTTTATTTTAGTAAATAAACCATAAAAAATTGCTTAATTTAAGTCATTTTAACAAGACCAACTAAAATGTCGTAAAACTCTTTTTCTTCTGAAAAAAGTATTATTGTTCTTGTTGTTGTTTTTGCTGTTGTTGTGGTTGGTATCTGAGTTAAAAGCAAATAGCGGTATAATTAAGACATCTTTACATTCATCTCCATCCAACATCTGCTATATATCTTCAAATAACTTGGAATGATGAAAGCAAAAGAAAAACTAACTAAAATTAAATCATAAAAAATTAAAGGTCACAATATCTTTGAAAAAACAAATAAAAATAAAACTTTTCGTAAAAATCTTATTAATTTTAATTTCATCTAGGTATTTAAAAGATCATTCTGCTTACTAAACGAATAAAAAAAAAACAAAAATTAAGAAATGTTACGTTGGTTTCTTCATTGACTTGAAACAAAAACTGGCTGGCATGGGGAGGGAGCATTAAATAGATTTGAATCGTTATTTTCATTTCATTCGACACGATACTTTTTTGTTGTCTTTCTTTTTTATTTTTTTGTATTTTTTGTCAATCAAAAGAAATGTTTCTTTTGTACAGTAATGTACTGTAAATAAACATTGATTGCTTCGAAAAAATGATAAATATTTTGTTGCTTCATTTGCAATATAAATGACGATTATGATGCAGATCATCACCATGATCAACATCATTATCGTCCTGCTGATTTGTGGTCAGTTTTTTTTCATAAATTTTTTTTTTGTTTGTCACAAACATGCGCAGAATGTACCATATAGAGCCTGATGGATCTGACGCGCATTGTTGTGGTATACATTTTGTTAAGCAACGTCAAAACATTGGTCTTGCTAATCGCGTAAAACATAACACCATTACCGCCATAAAATAAATTTTCTGCCATGATATCTGTCCAACAAACCAAGAATGGACATCTGTGCAAAAACAAAAACTTTATTTTCAACAGGAACACAACGATAATTTCGCATAAACTGAGAAAAAAAATGGGAGTAAGAAAACAAGTTGCAGATCAAGCCTGACATTATATTGCGCTTCTAATGTTATTATTAGATGTGGTATGCAGATATGAAATATTATTACAGTGAAAGCTTAAGTGGTGGAGAGCCCCAATATGCGAATATTTAATTTAAACAGACACGTGTTTCGACGTACAAGCGCTTTGACTCGTATTAAAATCAGGTACCGCAAATAATTGTTATTTTTTTCTTTCTGAAGAAAAGGTTATGAGAAAAGAACTATATATATATATATATATATATATATATATATATATATATATATATATATATATATATATATATATATATATATATATATATATATATATATATATATATATATATATATATATATATATATATATATATATACATATATATATATATATATATATATATATATATATATATATATATATATATATATATATATATATATATATATATATATATATATATAGTTCTTTTCTCATAACCTTTTCTTCAGAAAGAAAAAAATAACAATTATTTGCGGTACCTGATTTTAATACCAGTCAAAGCGCTTGTACGTCGAAACACGTATCTGTTTAAATTAAATATTCGCATATTGGGGCTCTCCACCATCTGCTCTTCATATCTGCATACAACATCACACAGTAGCTTTGAGTGGATGTAACGGCTTTTCGTGCACCACACGCGGATTTTCATGGAAAATCCATGACGGGCACAAATTTATATCAACGCTGGCGGCAGCCAATTGGCGGATATCATCTTTTCCACGTAACAGAAAAAATTCTAAAGGTCCAAATAAAGATTTCCATCACTCAAAATCATTTTTGTTTATTTAGTAAAAAAGTTATTCAAAAACAAAATTGGATGATTCATTTTGCGCCACCTTGTACAATGAATGTATTTTGCTAAAATTTTTGTTCTAGTTTTGTGACATGTTTTGATATAATTCTTTTCACCGGTCACAACTCGGGAACATTTCGTAATATTCCCATTTTTGCCAGTCATAGGACAAGTACGTTCAAGATAATTGGTACAACATTTCCCGCAGGGAAGTTTCATAAGAATCGGTTTAGCTGAAGAAATTGAATAGGAATATTTACTACGTTCAGGCGTAGTATTTACTGTCCTCTTTTCTAACCATAATGTTGTATTGTCACTATAACTAAATGTCTGCAGAGTTTTATTGGAATCGGTCTAGTAGAAGTTGTTGGAAATAATATATACTTTGCATAGGCGTGGACTACCCACTTTTTAATCAAAATATAATATTATAACCGATATAACTTAATATGTATGGAAAGTTTCATAGGAATCGGTTAAGTAGAATTAGTTGAGAGAGAATATGTGCATACAAAATCGGTTAAAAAAGAGCAAAATATTGTTTCTAGTTCTAGGTTCATATCGTTTAAAAATTGTTTGTTGTTTTGTTTGTATAAGTTATAGTTTTGTATTTGGCATTCGCATTTCTTGTGTGAGAGTTTGTCTATAAGCATACGAGTTTGAAAACTTTTCAAGCATGATTGTTAAAGATCTAATGATTAGTTGGCATTAGCAGCCAATGAAATACAGGCATATAGATTATTAGCTAACCCACAACAAATAAATATATTTTTGAAACATAAACCTTTAGAATATCTCGAATAAATTAATATATGTATTTTATAAAAAAAAATCAGTTTTCCACTTGTGTTCGTAAATTTTTTTATTATTGGCATTATCGTAGAGTATTGCATGGTCAGTAAAGATCGATTCGCCATAACATTGTCATTTATGTTTTTGCAACAAATGCATGTTTAATGAATGATGCGCATATTGATTGTGATGTGTGATTTGATTTATTCCGACCAACATCGTATGAACACAAAATATAATACAAATCAAACAAGAACAAAATCCTCACTCTGCTCCTAAACTACATATTAACGCATGGAGAAGAGGAAAAAATATAACAAGAAACAAAAAACGTTTACCATAATGATCATTACGGGAAACGTCATCACAAAGTAGGCAGCAGCAAAAGATCATCTTATAATGAAAAACCTAAAATCCCAAACAAAATTCCAAAGCTAGAAAGAACAGAAAGCTTCAGATTCAAGCGTTTTTGTTAACAATTTGGAAAACATTGTTCGTACAAATATGTACGGAGTGAGTGGAAGACAACACGATCAGAAGAAGAAAAAAAAAAACATCCCAAAAACCATTCAAGCTCATTGATATTTTAAGCGCGACCGTATAAAAATATTCTGTTTGGAGAAATAAAAGACATTTTGTCATTTGTGTGCTAAAGTTAAATGAAGAACGATGAACCAAAAGTATCACCTTAAGGCGATGAGGAATGATACTGCACGCAAAAACAGCATACACACACCAAACACATACGAGTAATAGATCAAGCATTCGACTGCAATCAGAGTGACAAACGAACTGACCAAAATAAATGGAAAAAAATTAAAAACGCCGAAAACTTTGAGAGCGAGTACTGTTTTGCTACTGATCTGAAACATTGATATCAAATGGTAGAACAGACGAAGACATGGCAAAAGATTTCTACTGGTTTTTATTTGCTGGCTGTTGCTGACTTATTCTCAATTTTTTCTGACAACGTTAAAGCGTTTTTATTTAAGGTTTTACACTTTAAAAGCGAAAAATGTTTAATACTGTCAGTCGTCATGGAATTTTGTTTTCGCAACGCATTACTATACATCGTTGCTTCTCATCATTCCATCAAGTCAACAGCCGAAGCGATCGCGCTCACCCAAAGCATATATTATAGACAAGAAATTTAGTCAGTCTGTCTTTGTGTCTCTAAGGCAGTCAGTTTATCAGCGACACAGCCAGAAAAATATTCATTCTCCCATCCATTCAGTTGATTAATCAGTTTGCCTCTTTCTATGGATGTCAGGCTCATAATTAATTATACGAATAAGATGATTTAGAAATAAAAATTCTAAAATCCTTCCAATTAAATATGTAGTTGGTTTTTTCAAAAAGTGCAAAACACTAGCGAATAGCTTTGCTTGTTTTTTTAATATCAGAATAATGGAAGACAATAATGTAGGGCATTTGAATGGCCAACCATTCTTTTAGTAAAACCAACAAGACGTCTCAGCCGATGTTCTTAGATTTTTGATTTTTTTTTTGTATTTGCTGATGTTTATGAACTGCAAAGCAACGTTAAAGAACAGCAAATACGATCGATCGATCCCATCCATCCATCCTCGATGAGACGGATAGATGTCTGATTTTATTTTATTTTGTTAGATGGACGGATGGGATGATGCATGGTTGCACGTGATACAATTATGGCAAAGTTTTTTTTAATTTCACATTTCTTAATTTTTCCTTCTCCAATGTGTTGGTTGACATTACTTCAACTTTGTGTTACCAAATTTATAATATAGTTTTTATTTCATTTTCATTATTATTATTATTTCTTTCTGTTTAAGTGTTTTTTTTTTGCAAATGTATCTTTAGACTTTTGTTTTTTTTTTGTTGTTGTTGTAGTGTATGTAGCTGCGAAATATACGAGTTTCGAATATTTAACGCAATCTTAAATTTTTGTTTCATTTGCTAATATTTTTTGGTTCATAAAAACACCTAAATAAAACTTGACACTCGATAATGATCTGTTTTAATTCAGAGATTTTTTAGGTGATTTCTTTTCAATATTAAATGAAACAAAATAAATACAATTCAAAAGTTTTTCTATTACTTGGTACCGTAGTCTGTTGACTGACTGGTTGTATATTTTAATCAGCATTACCATCGTATTCGCCAATTAGAACATAGTTCCCATGAGGTCGAACGCCAGTTAAACGATGAATACTGAATAAAAAAAGACGTAGAAAAATTCTTGGACACACACATATTTACACTTGAAACATTTGAAATAGTCTAGCAGCAAATTGACTTTAACAATTTAAGTTGCTTTTCCAACTTCTTGCCACCATTGCAGAACAACAATAGCAATAGTAAGTAAGTGTTTGTAGTAAATGAATTTTACTTTTCATTGCAACAAGCATCGAATTGTTGATTTTGACCAAATTAGTGTTTCATACTTGTACGAAAACTGCATGTAAACTGATCACCAACCACTCGGAACATGGGAAAAATAAATACATTTTTGTGCAGCATTTTTAATTTCATTCTTAGTACACTGCGATCACTTGCCAATGGCGAGTCAGAGAGACAGATAGACAGACAAACAGATCACAAATAAGTATTTCGCACCTCACAAGTGCAAACATTCCCTAAATGGTAAAGACCAATATGGTGTAAAAAAAATTCAATAACAACAACAATAAGAAATCATATGAAAATACACTCACACACATCCGTGCTGATCGATTATGAATTCTAAACACGAATGTTGCACGCTGCGCCAGTGACACCAGCACCAGCACCAGCACCAACACAACACCATTATTTATGTAAGTGGCAAAATTATTGGTTCCAAAGAGTGTTGTTGCATTAAAGTTTTTCATGAATTTCATCAATATGTATTACGAACGAGTATAAATTCTCATCGTCAGTGTCGTTCTAGTCAGCATTTTCGTCGCCGTCATCACCGTTGTCGTGCTCACCAGTGTCACCAACGTCACAACCACCATCATCAACACCATATTCGTAATTGTTATTGCTATTTTTGTTGTTGCTGCTGTTGTTATGATGATGTAGCAGTTGGCAGCAAATAAGTAGTTGGTTGCAGTTTGCAGTTGTAACGTTTAAATTCACCTAGAAGTTGTTATTTTGTATGTTAAGACTTGTTGACACTTCATTGGCGCGCAAGTTAATTAAAGGCTTTGTAAGCAATGCAACCAACCATCAATCTACACTTAAAAATATATTGGCACACAGCCTTACGTACATACATATTTAGTAGTTACATATTTACAAGTGGATACAAACATAAACATACTTACTATATAGTATATCGTCTCTTGAAATATAGTTGGTTTGATATTTTCTAATGAAATTTTCCAGTTATATAAGAATTTATGTACTAAATACTAGGGATGTAACGAATACCGATACCGATACCGATATATCGGCGATACTTCAGATTTTCCGATACATCGGTATCGGCGATATTTTACTGTCGATACGACGATACTTTAAAAAAAATTTCAGAGTTTTTTTCTGACAAATTATTTATCTTTTGTTAATTTTATCATGAACTAAATTCATTTCGTTATTTTTTAAATCTTATTAATATCAATTTTAAAAATCAATAATATTTTATGCTGTTATTTTGTAAAAAAATTATTTATTTTTGTTAATTTTACCATGAATTCAAATTCAATTCGTTGTTTTTTAAATCTTATTCCAGCAAAAAAAAGACACTGCAAAGATGTCATGAAAATGTAGAATTCGCGATCCGGAAGTTTTGCGAATTTGGACAATTTCTAATTAGTTTACATATCCTTGCCATTGCAAGAACTTCTGAACTTCGATTACCAATCACCCAATTGGAAGCGATGCTAGGACAAATTTCTTTTTCCGTGTTCTATAATGATTTTTTCTCAAGGAAAAAGGATAAACAATTACCCATTTTCACAATTTTTTTTTAATGCGAATTTAATTTGAAAATTGTATTTTCATGTAAATTTAAGTGAATAAATATAAACTTTTCGAAGACTTTTAATAATTAAGCCATTAAGTTATTTAGAAGACTATTAGTTGATAAATGTCCTTTAAAAATCGATTTTTTAAAAAGCATGGAGATTATTTTTTGAAATTATAAAGGAATTAAAAATTTTTCTTGCTTTCTTACTAATTATCTGCATATTTTTAATACAGATTTTTTGGAAGCAAAGAAAATGTAGCTCCTTAAAAATTACTTCCAATTTTTTATACTGGGTTAATATCAATTTTAAATATTAATAATCTCTTACACTGTAATTTTGTATAAGAAAAAAAAATTGCACTTGAGTTTTGTTAATCTAAACTTGAACTCAATTTCAATATTCGTATCGGTATCGGAATCGGTATCGGCGATATTTATTTTTAAATATCGGTATCGGTATCGGATCGGCAAAACGGCGTATCGTTACTTCCCTACTAAATACCAAGAAAAAAGTAAGACCCGGCAATTCCCAAAGAAATTCCACAAAATGCCAAAAATGGAATTTTTAGCATTTTCGCTGTATTTTTATTTTTAGCCAGTCGAAAATCATTTTTTTGAAAATATTTAAGGGCACATTAGGCCTCAAGTTGACTTGCTACTCTTATTGATTACAGCCTTGCGATTTGAAAAAACGCGCTCTAAAACTGATATTTACAATAATCTGCTTAATTTCAATAACGAAAATTTTGAAGAAAACAATTTCAGTGATTTGCCTTATAGTATTACCTTTCAAATAGGTATAAATATGTGATAAGTATTGCAAACAATTTTTATAATTACGAAGTAATTGACGCACTTTCTTATGCAAAAAACGCGGGAAAATCTACTTTTTTCAAAATTTTAAATGAAACTGCGTTGTGATTATTAAACAAAATTTTTTAAGAATATATAAAATTTTGTTATAAATCTACAAAAAATAAGTTATTGCAAATCAGACAAAGTTTAATATCCCCATTAGAAAAACAGTAGACGAATGTGGGTAAAAGAGTTTAAATTTTTATTTTTCTTGTCGAATAAACGGAAACCCATAAATGTGATAGACTTTTCTTTACCTCTTGTATAGGCAAATCTACTTGGAAAAATTCTTGTTTATCAGATGCCCGTTTTTCAAAACTACAAGCTACAATTCTATTAGTAAAATACAAACAAAACAACAATAACATTTGTAAAAGTGTTGCTTAAGCTCAGCAACATCTTCTGAAATGCCATTGATTTATTTATTTATTTATTTATTCATTAAATCTATAGAATACTCCTTACAAACTATATAACAATTCACATAAATTCGTAGGAAAATATAGGTAAATAATTTAAAAACCATTAGATATTCAAATGAGCAATAGCGCTTTATAATATACAAATTTAATGAAAAATCAATAAAATTAGACATTTCGTTGCAACAACCACATAATCTTCTCAATGGATCAGCCATAGCATAGTTAGTCCCAATATAATATATTTGTGTCTAAAAGTTAGTTACTTCCTTCAAACAGAAGAGTGCAGGAGCATTGCAATAATGATTTTAAGGCATATATGTGGTATAAACTTTGTGACGATGGTCTGAAGGAGCTTGAGATGCAAAAACAACTGTAGCAGATAATGCAATAAGCGGTGAGGATTGCGACTAAACCTCTCAGAGTTAAACTTTCTATCAACTTTAGTCCGGACCGTTACATCAATAAGCAGAATATCGCTGTCCATTCTAGTTCGTTTGGATACTTATAGGCTAGTCACCATGATTCCGAACTTTGCTTCCTTGTGGGAGGACTCATAGCACAACCGTTTCTTTCCCCCTTGACTTCACGTTCAATGGATAGGCATGAAAGGAGAGAACTTCTTGCAATAGCAAGCCGATGTTAAAATCATAAAAAATGAAACATTTTTGCACTTCTTCCGTATCAGATGCTTAAAACTTTATTGATTTGCTTGGAAGCCTCTTTTTTACTTGATACATGAAGCTGCCCAACGGATTGGGCCTTTGTTCTGATGACCCGACCCGCGTGCTATTAATTTAACATTTCAAGTTATAAATTTTATTTTATTTTTTTTCTTCAACTTGTTGTAATAATTTATAAGTTTATATTTCTAGCATTCCCTGTAAAATACTCAAAAGTTTAGTTACGACTTCTTAGATTTTACTTGACGATATTTATGTATGTATGTATATATGACACTCAAGTGTTTGATTTTTACACTACCTATTAACATTATTTTACAGAATAAAAATATGTTGGAACATTTATACAAACGCACGCACACACAGATACGCTTTATAACTGAATCTCAACTACATAAAACAAGTCGAAAGACCACCAACTGTGCAAATAAGTGAGCATTCGTTAGTACACACATGAATTAAAGCCAGTGGTGGCCAAACATACACTATCTCATTCTATGTTTGGGTAAGTGCTTCGCGGCTAAATAGATAGGCTGTGAGTAGAGATTTTTTCCCGGGAATTCCCGAGAAAATCGCTGATTTTCGTTTCCCGTTGCCCCGGGAATTTTATTCGGGAATCCCCGGGACTAAAAATCTATTTGTATACATAAAAAAGTACTGATTTTGGCACCCAAAAATTATTCTTTGTTAAATTTACATGAAATAATTTATTTAATTTAATAGCCTGTGTAACAAAACTAATGTCTTAAAGACAACACAGGGCTACATAGATATTAAATTTGTTCACATTTAGGTTAGACCAAATTATTTTTGGTGAATTAAAAACAATATACATCTTGTAATTATTGTCGTTCATCATGAAATAATATCTATGTAAAGGGAAAGAAACTAACGAAGGCTCAAAGTTTATATTAAATTATTTTGGATTGAAGAAAAAAGAGAAAAAGGTCTTTGTAATTAATTATTTAGAATATTAAAAAGCAACTGCTATGTTTTTCAATATTGATCAAAATGTACGGTAATTAGATATGCAAAAAGCCTTTATGCACTTCTTATTACTTCAGATGAAACTGATGTTTTTAAAGAGAAGACTTTCGAGGAAACTTTAAATGCTGATATTAACAAAGCAGCTGAGATTATTTGAAGACAGCAAAAATAATAACGAAGGCGAAAGGCTTTTCTCAACAACTGAAAATTGTGTTGCTTATGGCGTTTAATTATCTAAAAAAAAATTAATAAATA
Organism: Panzeria rudis; assembly: GCA_956483635.1. Classification (NCBI taxonomy): domain Eukaryota; kingdom Metazoa; phylum Arthropoda; class Insecta; order Diptera; family Tachinidae; genus Panzeria; species Panzeria rudis. The sequence goes on from OY101450.1 coordinate 150,870,080, forward strand.
AATAAATAAAAAAAAAATATTGCATTGCTTGCACTTTTCAATGAAAATTTAATAAAACTACTTTAATCTCAGTCCATCAGTGATTTTACTTATGGTTTTTTTGACCTTTTTACGCCGTCTAAAAATAGTTTTTAAAAACGAAGTTTCCTTAAAATTTCGATAAAAATATTATTCTTCTTTACTTAATTTACTTCGAATCTTGTTTTTCTGATTTGTTGAGTTTTTTGATTTTTTATATCATTTCATTATAAACTTTTTTTTGTGAAATACTTTTAAAATAAAGCTTAGTTCAAAGTAAAGAATGATTCAATCAATAACTAATTTTGCTCATTTAAATTCAATTGATTCCATAAATTTAAATTTTTGATAAATATATTATTACGTTCTTCAATTCCCGGAATCCGGAGAATTTCTTTTTTATTTCCTGCTCTCTCGGGAAACAAAAAAGTCCGGGAATAAGAAAACCATAGCTGTAAGTCCAACAAACAGGCTATGCTCGCGAGCATTGGAAATTGGGAGAATGGCCACCACTGATTCAAACGTTAAAAGTTTTATACAGGGTTTTCTCATGTACGTCCATTAGAAAATACCAATTCGGTACGTTCAGATCGGATCAGTTTAAATTCTTCTCCAACATATACCGTTTTTTATGGTACTAAGGGATGTATGTAACTTTACAAATTCCTTCCAAGCACATGATTTCACATTAACCTGAATATCAAGACACAATAATTAATATCTCTGACAGCGAAATAGCAGATAAATGTGTAATCTCACGCTTGGAAGTAACGAACTATTGCATACGCCATTTGAAAAAATATTAAATTAGATAGACAATATTGCAAGCATTGAATCGAGGCTGGCAATATTAAAGGAAAAGAGTGTTGACTTTTGGAAAACTTTATTAAGCATTCTTACAGGAGTTCTAAGATGGCACTGTGTGATATCTATGATGGGAGCATGTTTAAGCATCCATCATGAAGAGTATTGCTGGTGCTATTTGTATACCGATGAGGAAGGAAGGATCAGCGGAGAACTTGCTACGCACATTCGCAAGACTTCAAGAAGTCAAGCAATTCCCCTTAGGGAACAAACAATTTGATGATCTGGCAAAGCTGGCAAATATAACTGTAAATAACGTTTTAAAATTCATATATAAAAGCAACTGGTGTTCGAGAGACAGTTAGTTGAAAATTTTCAAAGAGTATAACAATAGGCCAGCAGCCTTCCGAATGAATTCGCCCCAAGCCGGTCGACCCACTTAGTTTAACCCTAATCATATCATGAGAGATACATTTTGATGTTCGATTCATTGTAACAACGGAAATATCTAACACATCACAACTAAATTTCATGACTTTTATTTTACATGTGTTTTGCATGATTTAGTAAAGAAAAACTTCATATATACAAAATTCTTCCGTTTGTTACAAAACATAAAATTAAAAGGTAACATGAACTACCAACATGTGTCTCAGAGACACATACATATATACAGAAAAGTTATATATTTTGTCCATTTTTTATCGTTTCTATGAGCCAAGATCGTTCTATGAAAGTTTCAATTTATACAAGAAGATCTTCAAGAAGGTACAAAAAATAAACAAAAAAGATCCTATTTGCGCGATCCTAAAACAAATAACTCGTATTATAAAGTAAACCTATCAAAAATATAACAATAATGCTGCAATGAACATAATATGCAATTTTTGTTTTAAATAGTGTATTTTATTAAAAAAATCTTAGCATAAATTTATTTATTTATAACTGATTCAGGCTGTTTTCTTTTAATTTTTATATATGTGTCTTATGCCCCTATTCACAATGTACCATTAAATGTTAACACCTTTAACGACAAGTTCAGCATACAAAACTTATCGTTAAAGTCCACGTTAACTCTTAATCATACACAGAAAAAATTATCACCAACAAATTTTCAAACAAAAGTTTGTCTAAAAATAAATTGAATTTTCAGTAAATGCTCTGTCCATAATCTATGAAACCTACTAATAACAACAATAATAATCGTAGCAAGAGGAATGCAATTGTAACAAGTTTGTTTACAAAAGATTTTTGAGTGAATTGATTAGTTAATGTCGTTGCTTAATTCTCATTCATTTTTTTAGAGTATTTAGATAAACATTCAGAGTTGAACACATTTAACAAAGTGAAATCTCATAAGTGCTTAATGCATGATGATGATGACACAAACAACAATTTTGTTTGTATATTTGTTTGATTAAGTAAATTATTTTGCTTAATAATGGTTAGCATTTTTAGACTAATTCAGACAGAAATATTGTTTGATATTTTTCAGAAAATCCAGTAAATATTTTTGTTTCATTTAGTAAATTGTTTTGTCTACAATTTGTAAATATTTTTAGACAAATTGTTTTATAGATTTAAACAATTTGTTCACTGAAAAAACGAGTTTTTTTCAATGAAATTGTTGAGGTATTTTTGTCTATATTTACAAATTCGTTTGTAGGTCCGTTCATAGACAAAATATTTACTATTTCATTGAATCCCTTTACAGAAAATGAAATTAAATTTTTTCTGTGTACATTGTGAAAAGGGCCGTTAGAGGCACATATTGGTACAATTTGTAACTTTTTGTGTCGGTATGATTAGAGTTAAGCAAAATGATTAGTGCGTTTTGCAAATCAAAAAAGAAAACACTGCGATTTTTGTGCAGTTAACATCAATTTAGTAGTGATATAATTTCCATATTCTACTTTATCATAAGATTAGTATAAATAAGAGCTGCGACCACATTTAACCGCATTCCATAACAAGTGGTGATAGATGGGAGCACTGATGATGGAAGTGTGACGACTTTCGAAAACTACGTTGTTATTTTCTGCTGTTGTTAAATTTTGGAAAAAATAACCCCCTAATGAACATGTATCCATTAAAATAAAGTATGCATGTTATTTAACGTAAGTTAAGTTGTAAATTCTATATGGTTGTTGTGTGAAATAGGTTTTGGCCAATGTAAGTTTGTTCACTGTGTGAGCTTGAATTCGTACGTGTGAATGTGTGTGTGTGTGTTTGTGTTGTATGTTCGTTTATTTTAATAACTTCCCGGTTGGCCATGTCTTTCAGACATCTTGCAAGACCAGTGACCTGATCGGTGACCTGTTGGTGACAGCTCAAACAGATCAGTGAGGACATTTTCGAACAAATGGCCGCTAAGTTCATACATCACAACAAGAGCGACACTATCACCCATCTTTTCATTAATGACCATGTAAATGACAACATCCTCAGAAATGTCCCCATTACATTTTTTGGTTTGTTTCTTTTTTACACGTGTTCTACAACAACAATTTGAGAAAATTGTCGCTCAGAGAGTATTTAATACAAGAAGTTTTAGTGAACAGAACTTTTCATCAGCTCAATTTTAGTAAGAAGGTATGAAAGAATTGTAGAATACAAGAGTACGACATACCGCGCAAAAAATTTAAATAAACTGGTGACACACTCAGCGACAATATCCACAAGAAGTTAATTTGCTGGTATACGAAGAGTAGTATTTTTTGCAAGACTAGCTTGCGTACAATATCTACCAACTAGTTGGCATAACCAGTTGAGTGGTTTTTCTTTTACCCATTCTTTGAGAACGGTTCCTGTTAGATTGTCTTAAAAGAAACTGTAATCCACAAATATTGTGCATGATAAATGTCGAAATTTCCTTAAGTAGTCGTTGATGAAAATGTCCTCTACGACGAGTTGGCCAACCGGGATTTGAGGCTGTTATGCTCAGTTTATTTATTGTAATTTAATTCTATCTTAAGATACTTTGAAAATTCTTTAATGAAATATTTTGAACATGGTGCAGACTCTTATGAGGAAATTTCTAGTATACATTGTGTGATTTTTTTAAGCATAAACATTTAAAAATTTTATAGAGATTATTTCAAAACATAACGTGATTGTTATTGAAAAGAAATTTTTTAACAGTTAATTCAAGCTTATTGCCCAAAAAATTATTTTATATTAAAGACCAGTTGTTACATAATTAGTCTAAAGGGTTGCCGATTCGATTCCAGACTCAGGACATTTTTTCATAGTGTCATGCAATAACGTCCAAGGAAATAAAGTCTATGGACGTTATTTTCTCGTTGAAAAGAAAATAATGTTTATTGAAATTATTTAAATTTTGTAAAGGAAATAATAATGTTCATCAAAAAATTTAAATAAAATCCAGAAATCGGTATCGCAGAGTAAATATTTTTTTGCATAGCCGTCCTTCGCCCGTGCTTATGAGTTTCTTCTCTGGGTATGTCGATTTTTTGGCAGAAAAACTTTACTCAGCGAAGCAAAGTAAAGTGGACATTATTTCTTTTCAAAATGGACGTCCATGGACGTTTCCTTGGACATTATTCGAAGTCACCTTCTGTATACTATGCCATTTGTTCACACTTCGTGTTATTGTCAGATGTGAAGACATCTTGCCAAACGTGACAGATTTTAAATTTGTTTGGCATCCAAACTTTTAACTTGGCGACATAGCAATTTTCATTGGCGTAAAAAGGTAATTTTTTGGGGTGCAAGCCCACCCCACAATTGCTGTTTCCCTCTTATAATTATTAAAAATCGCATTATTCTATTGTATTTGCTCTACCCGCGGGGCACTGTTCTGCACCTTGGTGGCCAATTACACCTTGGTGCTGTGCTTCTAAGAGAAAAAAAATTGGTTTTTTTTCAAAGATTACCTTTAGCCAATTAGCCATGAAACTTGTGTGTTACTAGACAATCTCTGAAATAATAATCAGTCTAAGGGTTTCATATACATAAGTATTCAAAGAAAGCAGGATAACCTATGCTAGTCTGGTGGAAGGTGGAAAGGCGCCTAAGGTCTCACTCAAGACCAAATTCGATAGAAAGTTAATCTCCAGGGGTTTTCTATCGATGCTCGATCACTAACCTAAGACTGGTGCCACAGGAACCGATAGCCCCACAGATTACCTGCCTCCTAAGGGGTTAAAGAGATGATGCTCTCCATTCAGCATACTCTGTTCCATGGGAATGGTTGTGCTGTGCGACATCATCTTAGATGATGTTTACGAAAAGCAAACGGTTATCTATGGAGAGAAGTGGATGTGGTGCCGTACTTTAGTTAGGTCTCCCTCTTGAGTCTATATCGCGGCTGTGACTGCTACAGAAATCGCTAGGAGAGGTGGTTGTGCTGGCGGTTGGTTAGACTTGGGACAACCATATAAGTCTCTTTGTGCTGTTGCTAATCCAACTGCGGCTGCACCGGTGGTACTTTGTGGTCATATGCTGGGAAAGGACACTATATATGCCATCTGCCGTTGTTATAGACATATGGCTTACAGGTCATTCTTTGTTTGAGCCCGTCTGCATTACGTCAGGTACTCATGTAGCAAGAGTTTATATAGTTCAAACACTCTAGTAGGTGTTTATGCATGGTGCGTCATTCATGCTTAAAAAGTATCAACCTGTATGTTATTCGCATCTCACACAGGTGCCTTCAGGGAAACTCGGAGGCATTGGTGAACAATCAACTTCACTCGTTATTAAGAGCACCACCATGTTACACAATAAGCCAGTTATTTGCGGTAATCTTGAACATATCTCTATTTTCTATAATTTAGACAAAAAATTCAAGTTTTGCGAAATAGGTCAAAAAGATCTGACAACGCTCACTAAATATTTTATGCAAATCCAAAATTTCGTAAATTTAGTGTGCGAATGTGCTTCGATTTTAATAAAATACGGCTTGTTTTCTTTGTAACGTACACACTAATTTTTGTATTTGCAGAGTATTAAACAGATTTTTACTGGCTTCGTTTATTTATGAATATGTGCTGGAAAAAGAAATATTTTTAAATTTTGCCCAAGTCTTTTCACAACAACTTCCAGTTCCATAGTTATGTTAACGTACGCCGTGCAAGTTCTTAAACTATTGATGTAACGGTTTGTCTCGAAACCCCGATAGCGTTAAATATTTGAGATTTTACTTTCGGCCAAAAAGAATAACGCATTTCCCTCTTACAGCTAAATAAATTTTAGACGTTACACTTTACTAAATTTTTCCACAATAATATGTCATGTATATATATTTACATATCAAACCACTCCCACCCGAATTATCTTTCAAATGTACAAAAAATTTACAAAAAATGAGACTGATTGAAATCTTCTGTTGGACTTTTAATTTGGATTTAAGCATTTATTTCATAATTTAATTTCATTTTATATATTTTTGTTTTTTTTCACATTCACTAAACTAATCTATTAGTTTTGCTTAATACACTTAATAAATATAAAGAGCTATTTACAAACAGAAAACTCAAACTAACACTAGTTAATACGAATGCATACATACCGACACGATTAATTCTACAAATTTTAAAACAAATTAGTAAACAAAAGGATAAAAATAATTAACACTGTTGACACCTCAATTGACAACCTCCACTGGCTCACAGTTGTCATCCGTTTCAGTTGTGGCCACATTAAGTGTTGGTGAACAATGGCGTTCATCGTCACAACTGTCATCGCCCACACAACTAATGCGGCTGCTTGTACTGCTATGATTGCTGTTACTACTGGCCGAACACATGCTGACATTGCAGTCGTCTTTTTTCGGACTGAGATTGCGTTTCAAGTTATTCTGATCAAGCGTTGAATTTAGGCGCAAGCGCTTTTCTGGTTTCTTAAGAAGTTCCTCTATTGAGTAGGGATTCCGTTTACGCGCTGAGGATGTGGTGTGATTTATAGTTGCTGGTGAGGATTTACCTGAATCACAGTCACTTAATGCATCTCCAGCTGAAGGAGTAGTTAAATCAATAGAGCTTTCTGATTTGGTGTAGCCACCAGTGCTAGAGCCATGTAGTGAGGAAGGAATATAAGCATTTGGAGAAGTTTGCGCATGTGCAGCGTATGGTAAAAATTGACTAGCGGCTTGAACATGCTGAGTGTAGTAGAGCAAAGATGGATTCCAAAACCAATGTTTTTGCAGAGCTGCCGAATAAGAGAGATCTTGTGCAGCCAATTGAGATGTTAAAGAGGGTGGAGTAGAGCTACTGGCTGCCAAAGCATTAAGGGGATGTTTTGGTGAAGGTTTAATAGGATGATCAGCAATAGTTCCTGATGAATGTGTATTTGCGCCTGATCTAGCGTTACCTCCTTCACTGTACCGATAAGGATTAGGTAGTCCGAGAGGTGGCTGAGAGTGTGTAGCCCTATTAGTAGTGTACGTAGAAGGATCGGATGAAGCACTTGTCATACTTGAGGAGTTAGAGGGATTATTGTACAATTGATTTGCAGTATTGTACGAAGTTGCAGTTACAGGATGGCCTCCAGAGGCTGCTGCTACAGCAGCTGCATTTTGTTGATTTGACGTCATTTCATCGGTCCATAAACCACTATTGCGAAGTATACGATTAATTGAGCTTATGGATGGTACAGAGCTTGGATCACATATACGTTGCTGCTGCAGTTGTTCACGAATCTCCCATGCAAACAGTCCGCTATTTTCCTCCTTCAGGCGTATTATTTTCTTCACAACTGTAGGGGTGGCTACTTGCTGCAATAGAATAGAACAACAAAAAGATTTTATCAATTAAAATTTTTTATTCGTTCAAGTTAAAAGAGAAATCATAAAATGATTTTTAAACTTCCGTCTTATTTCGTGCAATGTTAACAATTAAATACCGTGAAATTTCTATTATTTTCACAATATTTTTTTGTTAATTTAAAATTTTGCATTAAAAAAATTTATTACTGAACCAACTCATTGTGAGTTGTGAATCAGCTAGCAAAAAGGACTTGGTTTCGTAATAATGCAGCAAAGCTATTATTACAATTTGTAGATAAAATTGACCGACTTGTTATACTATTTTAAATAACATTTCCAACTCCCCTTTTATGTAGGTTTCTTAATAAACTTTAGATATTTTGTTTTAAATCCTCCCCCAAAAATTAAAAAAGAAATAAAATCGTACCAACTCTTGTGCACTTGATGACGTGTGACGTGGCAATTCATTAAAAATTCATAAATAAAAACATTATGGACACACAAATATGCATACATACATACATACATACATACATACATACATACATACATACATACATACATACATACATACATACATACATACATACATACATACATACATACATACATACATACATACATACATATGTATGTATACACTCTGGATGGCTTGATGATTATCAGTAATAAAAGGAACAACAACAATAAGAAGAATAAAAAAGGTTAAACCAACAACAACAAACACGCTATTGTTATTCTTACAAATGTTTAAACACAAAAAGGTGTTAAATGCACATTTTGTATTTGAACTAACTTACCGCCTCCTCCCACTCCCCCTTTCATGTAATTGTGTTGGTCATGCAGGTTAAACTTGATGGCTGTTCTAAAAAGTTGTTGAATCGCAGTTCCATTCATTCAGAGGTTTTGTTTTTATTTTACTCGTATTTGATTTATTCAAATATTTACCCTCTTAACACATGTCTTTATGTGAAGTTACAAAGAGAACCTTCAATTTTTTATTAATTAACTGAGAAATACTTGAATGATTGATTAGCCAGCCATTCAGAGACAACTTATTAATTTCAACAAAAAAATAAAATAAAGAATAAGGTTGGACCCACCGTGTGTGTAAAAATGATATTAATAAAAAAAAATATTTCAGACAGAATCAGAGGCTCGTTAAAGACTTTTACACAAACAATTCTAATCAGTTTTATTTCCATTAAAAAACGGTAGCGTTCACTTGTTATTACAACCATAAAGTTGGCATTAAGTAGAGATAATTTATATTTATAATTTTTTTTGTCGTTTCTGTAACCATAAATAAATTGTGATTGTATTGATTTTATAACTATAGAATGTAGATGTCAGATTGCCTGTTCGTCTTATCAATTGTTACACTTTTAATATCCAACATGGGCCTGAGAAATTTTGCATTAACAAACACCTGAAATATTTTTGATTTGTACACAGGGAAAACAGACGTTTTGCTAAAACTCAACTTATGGCCGTTTCGATTGCAGTCTTGGTTTGACGTCGATTGCATTCAGAGATAGTGTCGCAATTTTTTCTTAAAAATAAAATAACATAAGAAAACAACAATTAAAAATAAACAAAATTAAAAACAAATAATAATAAACGGACTATAATTATTCCCCGGTAGCCATGCCGTTTGGCAGTATTAGACACCATATTTTCAAACATTATCGGCAGAAAGCTGAAGACAGATGGCGCAAGTTATGCATGTGTAAGGTGGCTAAGAAGATTTGGCCTTGCTATAACGAAAAGTGCACAACGCAACTAGCTAACAGAAACCGTAGGGACATCTCGAGGCTCGTCGCAGTACTGACGGCGCACTGGGCGATCGGCAGACACGCTAGCAGGATAGGCCTTTACTACAATGCGCTCTGCCGTGGCTGCCGGGATCGAAGTAAAGAAGAAACAGTTTTTCACTTTCTTTTGCGAGTTCCCGGCCTTGCACTTCTCGTGACATAAATTCTTGGGCAGCGTATACCAACTAACCAACCAACCATAATTAGTCCCCAAAAACAATTGAAGTGCAAGTATGCACATAAAAGTATGCACATACTACAATGCTAAGCTTGAGTGAAGAAAGTAGTGATGAAGATGAAAGCATGAAAGACCAAAGTGAAAATGCAATTCCAACATTGAATCAATTTGGCAAAGTGTAACAATAAAAATAACGTAAACGAATGGAATCACCTAAAAAAACTAAAAGATTTGACTCACGTGATAAACCTCAAAATCCAACAACAACATGCTGATCTTGATATTGATGAAGATAATGAAGATGATAATGAAAAAACAACACCAAAGCAGCCACCGATTTACATTCCTAATATACAAAATATAAATCTTATGGTTAAAAAATTAAGTGATATTATTTCTCCAACTGAATTTAATTACTATATAAGTCATTAGGGGAAGGTCAAGTTCGATTAATGTTCAAATCTGTAGATTCGTATAGGAAAGTAGTTACATGAGTATTTAGAAACATCTAACATAAATTTTCATACTTATCAAATAAACAGGAAAGAGTGTATAGAGCAACTATAAAAAGTCTCCATCCCACAACTGCTACGGAAGATATAAAAGCCGAACTCTTAAGTTTAGGCCATTCAGTTAGATCTATAGCAAATGCTAAGAGCCGTGTTTAAAAAAGAGCCACTATCAATGTTCTTTGTAGACTTAGATCCAGAGCCCACAAATAAATTTATATATGAGATAAAATACATAAATCATGCATTCGTCAAAATTGAGCCAGCTCTTAGAACAAATGATTTAATTCAATGTCATCCTTGTCAACAGTTTGGACGAACAAAAGCATATTGTAAGAAACCATATGGATGTGATAAGTGTGGTTTAGATCATCCCATCATAGAATGCAAAAAAAAAACCATTGATACTCCACCACGGTGTGTTCACTGTACGTCAAACCACACTGCCAATTATAAAGGGTGTAGAGTCTACTAAAACCTTGTTAGTAACAGGATTAATAATCAAAGACAATACTCAAACATACAAAGGAATTATAATCACAATAAAAATTCTACGGATTTCCCGCAATTAAATAATTCTGACAACAGTCAGGTTAATAAAAATAGGTTTAATATGTCATTTTCAGAAGCTGTTGGAGCATCCAACGTAAATCAAGACAGTCGTCTGGATCCACTTGAAAAAATTGTGGAAAATTTAATGAATATTACGTCAATGATAATGGCTAAATTATGCAACTAAATTTAAGAGTAGCAATATGGAACGCTAACAGCTTATGCAATCATACAAATGAAATTGATATTTTCGTTAAAAATAACTATATTAATATCTTTTTAATCTCTGAAAATCATTTTACTAGTAAAACTTTTGCTAAAATTAAAGATTATGATATAGTTTCTGCTAACCATCCTGACAATAGAGCTCACGCGATCAAATATTAAATATGTATCAAATTTTATCACCAATTCAAGATAATATTAGTAGTACTACAATTTGTATTTTCTTTTCTTTTATTTTTTTGGGTTCATTGGAACTTAATATTAGTTATTTTTTGTAATTATGTATTATTTTATTCTCTGTAAAATAGATTGCAAAAAAGATGAATTGAAAAATGTATATATTTCGATTGGAGCTCCTTTGCACATATTTAACGAAGACAAAATCACAGTATTGCTGAGTTCAAATGTCTGTGATGTTATCTTCCATGAAAGAGTTAATAATCATTTCTTGATACCGCTCAGCGTCGATTTCAATATTTCCAGTATTATTATTTTTGAAGACATAAGTTGCGATAATGCCAACGGCCCATAAAGCACAAAGAATGTATCGATCACTTGACATAACCGAATTTTAAAATCTTTGCGCCATATACATAACGAAAATTGGCATTAAGTTAGCATAAGTGATAAAATTTAACTGGGTCTTAACGTACTTTTAAATATAATTTGGCACTAAAAATCGGCATATAGTATAATCATTAGTCACGACTACAATCTACATTGATTTTTAATGTCAAATTATATAGGAAATCTTGTTAAGATAAAGTTGTGATAACTTCATGCCAAGTTTTCGTTATGCATACAGCCATTTACATATGTTTCCATTGAATATAATAATTGTAATCAATTTCCAACTAATCTTTTTTTAAAGTGTATAAATAGTTCTCTTTTCAGTTTGGCAACTTTTTGTAATACACGTTTCCAGTGGTTTCGCTCGAAAGTTAAATGTTGTTGTTAGTTCTTATCATGTTTTAATAAATACTGTGTTTGAAATCATTCAAGATTTCATTTTTAACGCCGATATTTCTGTTGACGTTAATCAACGTAATCAATATTGAAAAAATACTGCAGAGTCAACCGATACCAGATGATACTCTATTTTATTTTCAAGAGCTAACACAATCAGGCAATTAATGCCTACCAGTTAATTAATTGATGTGTTACCTTCTTTGGGAAAGGGATGGTTTAGAGAGAACAGGTGGTGAAGTGGGTGAGAGATAGAAAGCTTAATTCATTTACAACCCTGCTATTGCAGCGTTTTTTTGTAGACAAGTATTGCAAGCCCTTCTAGTGTCAAGTAGAGGCATTGAGTTGTTTAAGCTGTGTAATCATTATAGTTCTTTTACTTCGCCGACGGTTCTGCTACAATACCGACGAAGGAGGGTGCTGTGAAGTGCACTAGGATATGTTAGTATTAATCGCTGTCGGTACAGCCAAAGTGATAAGTGCTATGCGTTCATCACTTTAACAGTCCAACAACAACCAGCACAATAACACACCAATGGACATCAGCCAATTATAAAAAATTGTCAGATCTGCTGTTTGGCGTTGCCAGACTGAAATCATTTAACAATATTATCAATTATTTATCACCTGTGATTGTGGCAACTTTAGAAAGTGAAAATATAAATTAGTATTAAACATGAAGCAATTCCAACTATTTTAGCTACACAGTTTGTTTTATTTCCCTTTTTCTCTAAAAACAATTATATTTGCAGTGCTGCCAACGATGCAATTGGCAGATGCAGAAACTTCTCACATCTTACAATTAAAAAATGTCTGATAATTATTTGACAATCATCTGACAATAGCAACGCGATGTGTTCACACGATTGTCAGATGTCTGACAATTTTTTATCAGCAGGTAGTATTAAAATCGACTGACAATACTTTTTCTGGCAACGTTGTCACACAAAAATTGTCAGTTCACACGATTGTAAACAATTTTGAGCACATTTTACTGACAATATTATAAGATCTGACAACCGTCTGTACATAGCTTTACATACTCGTACTATATTATATGTATCTAAAATTCTCATCAAATTCCGGTGTCGACATTTTACACCAAGAGAAAAAATGATATCGTTGTCAAACTAAAACTTGACATTATACCGTTGTCAATTTGTACACGTTCGTTTACAAGTTGACAGCCAGCTTTGTCAAAAACTAAAACTTGACAACATACCGTCGTTGTTAGTTCGTAGACGTTCGCTTACAAGTTAGTTGATAACCAGCGTTGTCAAAAAAAGTGAAAGGTAGAGTTTTAAATTGGCCACATGCGTTATTGATTTTACACCGTCTTTTTTCTCTCACACTATGACTGTTGAAAGTTTGCAACATTACAAGGTGCATAATTTGCGATATATGTGTTCTAATTTTTATCGTCTAAATTTTAACGTTTAATTGAGCATAAAAATCACATTACTTTCATTTCTTTCAGACGAGTTCTAGTGGGATTTAGAAAATAGCTATAAAAATCGCCAACAAATTTATTTATCGCAAGAAAAATCGCCATGTCGCCAAATCGAAAATTCAAACGTCAAAGAAGTTTAAAAATTGCCACGTTTGACGAGGAATTGCCATGTTTGAAACAGTGAGTAATTAATGCGAAATCGTTGCCATCGAATTTAACCCTTCAGTACGTCATGATGCACATATGAATGAACAACCATTTGTTTCAGCTAGTATTTTTAGTAAAAGAGCAAATACAATTCATACTGGCTATTATTAGTGCATATAAAATTTTTTTAATATTACAAAATAATATTTGATTTATGGCGTCTCATGCGATAACCCTTTGAAGCAGTTTTATTATTATATGTTCGTTTTGTTGCAATTTCTAATTTATTTCTAATTTCATATTATTGAGTTTTCTATAAAGAAGAGAATTATCTAATTGGGTAAAACATAGTTTTCATCCGTTATTAGGTAAGCTACCAATTAGTGAAGCTGCATTGCAAGATCTGGTTGGATAAATGCCAGAATTTTTGGAATTTTGTTCCCACAATTCAAAAAATTTTTTTCAAAACAAAAAAAATCCAAAACTATTTCCGAGCATACTCAAGACAAAGTAGTCTTTCTTTAAATACTTTTCTAAAAAGTATTCTGAAGCGCACAATTGTGATGTTTTTAAAATCTAAGACAAAGATATTCTTACGAGTATGCAGAATAGTTTATTATGAAAAGCTCGCAAAAAATATTCTCCAAATTATTTAAAGTGGATACATTATATAAAGACATTGAAGACATATTTCAATTTCATTATTTTAAAAAAAATTTTAGTTAAAATATTTTATTTGTGGTATCTTGATGCTCAGTTTATGAACAGATTTTCTTGCATATTGACTCAATAAAATCTCGATTAACTCACCTATCAATCAAAAATAAACGTTAATCATATAACATCCCTACTTTATCGTGGAGTGTTTTGGCACATTTTTTGCACAGAAATCCCATCACTGAAACTACTTACAATTGATTAATTGGAAGCCAAGATTATTAACTTTTTCAGAATGAATATATCAAAAAATTTGAACAATAATATCAAAAATCAAGAGATCATCAAAATTTTCGTAATCATATTGCAGCTGCATTGGAAATTTAACACTGATTTTTATGATTTAAATAAAATAACATAAAAAAATATATATAACAATAACCCCAGGCTGCATGAAGAGTGTAGGGTACACAATATGGACTGAGAAATTTTCAGCACATGTAATTGCAAAATAAATCAATAATATTATTAAGACAATATCAATAAATTTTTATTATAATGTTATGAGGGTGTGATTTGTTAATTATGTTTTGACGAGTAGATACAACGCAGTTTTCTTGCATATTGCCACTGTAAATATTAATGGAAGGGGTTAAAAGCAAAGGAGTACAAGTACCAGAACTGGGGAAATTGAGTTATATGCAAAAATCAACATAGAATACTAATATCTATCACTATGAAAAATTCAGACCTGTAGGACGACCTCGAAAAGCGCTATGTATTAGAAACCAAAAATTAATTACTCAGAATTTTGTTTTTTGTACTTGTTTGTATCCCTTTGCTTTCAATCCCCTCAATTTAAAAACCAAATAGAAGCTAAGAAATCCATTCATGTATTTCAAAAATAAGCTTTGCTACTTCAGCTATATCACTTTCAACGCCACTTGCTGATCTTGCAGCAGCATTTTCTACTGTATCGATTCTTTTAAAACTTTGCATAATCATTTGGTTCCAGTGACAATACAACATAATGATTAGAAAAGTGGGCATTGCCGCGCACATAAAGAGTTAAGGCATTTAAATAAAAGTTTGTTTAAACAATTTTTTTTTTGCTATGAGCTTGCTTAGAAATTTCTTTTAGAAATCACTATCTTTCAAAATCACTCAAGACTGTTAGTAAAAAATTTTAAATACCTTAGTTTTACTGCCTCCTATTGACCCCGGCCTTATTGATCCAGTTTCATAAAAACGTGTCAAGATTTTTGAGACGCAACCTAAAAGGAAATAAAATTTTAAACAACTTCGTAGTTTATGTTGTATAATATGTATAATAAATTTATATTTTCTTATCTACTTACCATGAGACACCAACAGTTGTCGTGATATATCACAGGGCCTTACGCCACACAAAGCCAGCTCCACAATGCGTCGTCTTACGCAATCGGGCAATGGACGACCATTAACAAATACTCCACCCAACTGGTTAACGCCCGCTTGACCTGAAATTTAATGGAACATATTTGTTCAAGCATAAATTTTGGCAGAACTGCTTAAGAAACATTTAAGTTTATTTCAGAAAGCTTCCGAAACAATAAGCGGCAAAATTAAAATTGGATATGAAATGAATTAATGTTATTTGGATTGGGTTTGCTAATTGCACGAACTTAAAATTGTTGAAATACTAGATGGAGAGCTACTAAGTCCTTCGACTAACAGTCTGCGTAAAAGACCAAAACATTTTTTTTAAGATTTTTATCATTCTAGGCACGGTAACCAGTCGATTCATTACACCAGATGCACTTCTGACATGAAAAAAGTTGGAAAAAAACCTTTACGCGTAAGGATGAAATTTTTTATGGTTTACATTCATCGAGAAGTTGCAAACAATAAATGCAAGACTGTTTCATAAGTCGCTAAGGCCCCCAAACTGCTCGAAAGGGGCATAATATTAGCTTTGCTCTGTAAAGCTCAAGTTTTATGGAGATATTTAATGGAATTTTTATTTTGAGTCCGCTGAACACGAAAATTTAATTATTTTTTTAATTACGTGAAACCGTTTTCGAGAAACCTTTTTTTCAGTTATTGGCAAATTTGTTCAGTTATTTTCAAAAGTTTCGAGCACGGCTCATCTGCCCCTTATTTTATAATTCGCTAAAGCAAAATCTCTATCGCTATGCAGTCGCTTTATCGATTTCTGGCTACGAATGCAATTTTGCAACGTATATTGCTAAATTTTGGTGTCTTATGTCATCGTCAAAAGTTTTTAATTTTGCATTTGCTCAGCATTTTATCGATCGAGATTTAGCTTTGGCAAATTACTGTGTTAAAGAAATTAATCTGCTCTTTTAAGCGATATAAGTTTTATTGTATTGATGGGACCAAAAACTATTGAGCTACAGACGTTGCAATTTAAAACTTTCATTTCTAGATTTTTCTGCTCAATTAAGATGGGAAAAATTAATTTATTAACAACTTTAAATATTTCAAGTAAAAGAGAATTTTATGACAAGCAAATAAAGAATAAGATTGTTAGTATCCGACGAAAAATAAGAAAGTTATAAGATATTAAGTGAAAAAATCCGATTTTATTGGACATGAGACAATATTCCAAGTATCTTTACTCACGGAATACATTATGCCGGAAATAGGAAAATCCGCTGCGATATGGGGAATAGAGGGATTAGTGCTTATGGTTATTTGATCCTCGTAAAATTGAAAGTTAGAGGAAATACTTCTGCAGGAAGTTCATTCCATTGTAGTAACCATAAAACCGCGAAACACACCCTACATTTCGTCGATGCTCAATCGAGTCAATAGAGGAGGCCACCCAATTGTCACCGATGAGCTTCTGCCACCGAGTACCGTCCAAATAGAGAAGTAATTTGAGTATGTAATCGATTATTCGACAAAATTTGGTCGAAAAAAAATTTTTTTGTCCATTCATTGAGAAAATAAAATAAATATGCTTCGAACATTGGAATGACAAATTCTTGATGGGTTTGATTTACATTTTTGTTGAGCAAATTCACGCCATGCTGAACACTGTAGTGGATACTTTACAATTCGAATTAACAAACGTGTGTGTGAGAGAATGTGTAACTGAATAAGGAAGCATGCAGTTAAAGATCGTAAACACGATTTTATTATCCTCAATGTACGAAAAGGGGAGAACCAAAGATTAACAACAATTTCAAAAGCCGCCTGAAATTGATCATAAAATGTAATAATAACCGTGAAGGTATTTTAGATGTTGCAGTTGCTGTAGCTGTTGTCTGGCCTGAGCATTTAAATTGAAAACTTGAAGGAATAGTGATTAAATTAATTGAAAAGTGTTCAAATAAAACAAAACTTTTGCATTTAGAGTAAAGCAAAGTCTAATAAAGTCCTGTCTTATTTTTGTTCTTTAGAATTTTTTATAACAAAATAAAGGTGATTTTCGTGTCTTAAGAAAGTTCTCAGTTAAATTATTTAAAGCCACACACAGACAGATTTTTTGTGCTTTATTATTTAACTTTCTAAGAAGATTAGAATTTGAGAGGTTGAGAGGAGCAAAGGAGCCAAATACATAAATTAGAAAAGAATGTAAATCATACAGAGTGTGTGTTTTTGCTTTTAATTTGATTGTTGATTTTATTTATTTTTATTTTGTGTAATAAAATTGAAACCAAAGACGTTTACAATGGCGTCATTATTTATTTAATTTTATTTTATTTTTCAACTCACCTGTATGCGGCATAGTGGTGGAGGCTTCGCGTTCAACTTTTAATGAGTGATTTTTTGTCTGTAGAGGCTTCTAATCACAGCGCCCGTATCTTAGCCGGAGCTATAAAATCACAGTACAAATGCCAACTGAATTGTGGCTCGTTTTTTTACGAGCGTGCCAACAAGCAGTCAGTAGTGCAATAAATTGAAAAATTGTTTCAAATCTAAACTTAAGCATTCGAAATTAAACTCATGCGAAGAAATTTTGATCTGTGGTCTCTTAAAAGTATTTGTTTACGTTGATTTAATGTTTGATTTTTCCACGAATTCGCAGCATTAATGACTGAAAAAGAGAAGATTTTTAATAACAAATTAACGAAAATGTTTGATTGAAAATACGAGTTAAAATTAAAAACTATTATTTTTATTTTTTTATTTTAACTTCTACTTTTATGCAGTAAGATCATACAAAATTTAGGCGAGTTAAACTTAAATGGAATCATATTAAAGCGTGCTGTGCTGGGTCTTTGCATGTCATTTCTTCATAATTGTGTAACAGAAAATTATGCAAATATCTAGACGGAAAAATAAATTCATTCGAAGCCTTAATGCTCATGTTTTCTTTGTAATTTTAACGACAATCAATATTTGGCCTTTTTGGCTGCTAATTTTGGAATATTTTTTTTTTCTTTTACTTTTTTTACAAACTAGAAAAATATGCAAATTTGCACCTTAAAAGCCAACCGAATTACTTCCGTTTCCGTTCCATTTCGAATTCTTTATAGTGCAACGCCTGTCAACATGCATGAAAATCCTATAAATTTAATTTTTATTGTGAAAAATGGAAAAGCTTGCCGAAATCACACAAACGCACACACACACACACATACGCATACACTCTAACATATTTATTATGAATGTGTGGCAAGTGTAGAAAAACTCCGTTAAGATTTCGTTTTTCAGGCTATAAAACTTGAACATAATTAAACAAAATCAAAAACAAAAAAAAACGTAAGTATAAATACATGTGAAAATTATAAAATACAAACGCTTGTTAATAAACTAAATTATACTCATGGAACTGTTAATGCACAGTCAACCATTCAAGTCCTTTTTAACGACAATATAAAACAATAACCAACAATTAAGTTATACAACCCCTAATATTAAGAAACAAATTTAAGCTGATTATAATTTATTTATTTGTGGCAAGAGTATCTTTGTTTGTATCGGCGGCTTGTGTAAATTATGTGCAATTATTGTTGGTGAGTGATAGCACTCAATTAAATAAATTTTAATTCATTGAATGCCTACGTAACAAAATGTTAATAAAAATCATATTTAATTAGTAATTTGCAATGCTAAATTTCATTGGAAATAAGTCTAGGTAAAGTAGTGGGTCTTTTTTAAACATTTTGACAGTTTTCTGTTGTTTCAGAACTAAGTATGTAGTTTTCCAAATTATTTTTTAATTTATGTAAAAAAATATGATTCCACATCAAAGTGTTTTGAATTCCTGGGTAGAAATGGCGGTGTTGAAGTATAATACGAGCTGTTGTTTTCTAAAACTTAAAACTTGATTACACTGTCCTGCAAAGAAAATGTCCTTTAAATTCAAATATGTGGAATGTAAAGAGTTTTCATTTTTTTCTGTCACGTACAGGTTTTTTTATGGGCCTGACAAATATTTCCATTAGGTACACCAGTATATTTCACCCTAACTCGAGAACGGTATGCCTAATGTCAATCACCAAAACACCAAAATATGCATGAAAAAATTACTTTCAAACTTTCTTAATATAGTTTTTTAATTTGATCAAGGCTTTCGGAGCTATTCACTAATTATTATTGAAAAGAAGAAATGTTTTTGATGCAAAACTCAAATTTTTTCTTATAAAAAATGTAAAACTGCAGAAACTTTACCTTTGCACTGTTGTCCGTAAAGGCAGGTGTCTTGCGAACGAAACAAGCCATATATCATAAAAATCGATGAATAAAAAATGTTGATTTTATTAGCAATTAAGTCAACGCACCCAGACACTTAAAATGTACTTTCAGTAATAAATTTATTTATCAGTTTGAAAAATTATGTATATCGACCCTGTTCTGTAAAACGAATCTGAGTAAATATTTCGTTTTCCAAAAATAAATAAATTGATGTATTTTAAATCATATATAATAAAAAGGCCTAAAAATAGAAAAATACAAAAAGATTTTAAAAAATTTGGTATCAGTGGATTTAATTTTTCTAAATCGAGTCATTTTAAATCGACTCGATTTCCTATATGGCGTTCTAGAGGACAAACACGTGGGCTGATTTTGATAATTCTTTCGGCAATCGATTTGTCTTAGTCGTGAGAGTGTCAGTAAAGTAGTCAAAGCTCAATATGACGACGAACAGGCGCCAGAGATGCACATGACGACTGCCGATGACACCGTAATGGCTTTCGAAAATAACGTTTTTCTATTCTGCTGTGTACGTTAAACACTAAATTAATGTTGATTTTTATATTATTCCTTGGTCTATTGATCATGTCTAAGTCGTTCTGAAAATAACGTTGTGAACATTAGCTTAAATAAGAAGCACTTAAGTCAGTTATATTTTGGTTAGTTCTGTATCTTTAAAGAAAACACCCGATATACTATTTAAATTTAAAGTTAATTACACTAGCGGAAAAGTATTAATGGAAGAATATCATATTAATTAATTTTTCTAGCCGTATATATAGTCTGTTCACGGTTCCCACGGGCTTTAGTCTCCAATTTCCAAAGTAAGATTTTAATCATAATCGAAAGAATTGAAAAATGACGAAATTTAAGAGGAATCAAATAACAAGAAAATTAAAAAATACTTTAATGATTTATGTAAATTTGTCGTATTTTGTTAAAAAAAATTTTTGTTTTACAAACAAACTCAGCAGAAATCCATTTAAATTAAATCTTGTTTGTTACCCTCTTTTGTTGAATATTCACAGCACGAAATCAGTTCCACTTTATTGCTAATTAAGTCGTTCCACAATGATTATAATTATCAGTTTCATATGAACACACACGCTCACAAACTCACTCACTCCTCGTTAATACATAAATGTTTAAATTTAAACTTTTTACAATGAAAAAATTTTAAATCTTGAGCTTGTATAAATTTGTCTGACGGTCTCACCATTTGTTTGCTTTACTGAGCGATAGACCTGTTTTTTTCTCTCAAATGAGACATTAAAATTATCCAAAAATTGATTTCTTATTTTTAAATTTACAAAGAAAAGTGTCATCTTTGTTTAATGCGATCAAACCAACTCAGCCGTCGCCAACGAAAGTCATAAACAAAATCTTGAACGGATGCGCTGTTAAGTGAGAAGACTCTCTTGGTGAGTTTGTGTTAAAACATTGCGTTAGTAACTCTCTGTTAATGTTAATATGTATTACCAAGTGCTTTTTCAATGAAAAATTTTAGAAATTTGTGGCAGTAGCCAGCCAATGTCTTTGTTTTTGATTTGTGCAAAAAAGCCAATCCCTTATTTTTTGTGCTTTTATTTTTTGACATTTGCTTTTATGTACTGTTTTCACAATGCAAACAAGCGACTTGAGTAAAAAATTTATATGGAAATCGCTCAAAATATTTAGTGGTTTTCATATAAATTTTAGGCAAACAACGCTTGTTTGCATTGTGGAAAGAACACAATTAAGGTGTCATGTTAAAGGGCACAAAGTCGCCCTTAACATTTATTTATTTTAAGAAATTTAAAAATAAAATTCTTGGAAAAAATCGGCCACGAACATAACGTCCGTAAAATTTGGCCTTTGAATAATGAAAAATAGAATCAAGGCATATGTAATTTTAAGGGCCATTTTGCGCATTTTAATATGATATCTTAATGGAATATCTAGGATAAGTAGTTTTAAATATATGCATAATTTTGTGAAGTCAGTTTTGTAAAATGTTGATGAATTTTCCTATATTAAAGTTGCGATATTTTGCGAACTATTCAACGTAGTCAGTTCAGAGTTTGCACTAATAGTAGTTTTGCCAGAGGCATCATTCCTACTAAATTTTATCAAAATCAATAAACAATTTACTTGTATATTAATTTAATAAAGAAAATTATCTGTGGCTTTTTAGAAATTGCATTTGGTGTGGATGGTTTTTCTGCCAAAATAACCCGCAATTACAATTTTTATTACACCGGTCGACAAAAAAAATTCTTGTGTTTCTATTTTAATGCATCGATCCTCATGCTAGACATCGAAAAATATCTAAATATCGATTCTTAGCTTTTAAATTTTTTTTTGTATGTTTAATCCGAAAGTCAATACAAACAAACATAGAAAGATTGCCAAAAACCTATTTCAACAAAAGCAAACTTTGACAAAAAAAATATTTTTTCCTTTATAAGGAACAAAAAAGAAAGCAAAATTTGACATTCAGACGTCAGACTCAAAAATCGTGTCGACCTGTGTTATTAATTTAGTATTGGCTTTCACATGGTGATAGGTAATTTTTTTATTTTTTTAAATAAGTTATTACTCTAATGTATATACTGTGAAACCTCTCATAACCGGACAATCACCCTGGCAGTATTTTTGCCGGGTTAAGAGAGGTGTCCGCTTATGAGAGAGGAACACATTTATTATTTAAATATTGTATAATGTTACATATTATTTAAGGTAATGGAGAACTAGTCTATTGTGACTCAAAAAATGTTGTTTAAGAAACAAATCAATGTACATTTTGTCATTTCAGAGCCACCCGCTCTAATAAACATCTTATGTTAATGAAGATTTATTTCAGTATGTATATCAATTTGTGGTAACGTCGGAATTACCAATTTCATTGGCATTAACAGTAATATCAATCATAGTTGAAAAAAAGATGATCTACATAAAAATTTCATAAAATCCTGGTATATTTCAACGCTTCTTTCTGTCCTCTTGTGAGAGGTATTTTGAGCACAATTTTCTAAAATTTAGTGTCCGCATCCGGTTATGAGAGTATCCGGTTATGGGAATACATTTTGTATGAAAAAAACTGATGAAACTCTCAGTTCTTAAAAGTTTGTCCGGTTATGGGAGGTGTACGTTAGGAGAGGTTTCACTGTATATTAAAGTAGATAATATTCAGTGCTTTTACATACATATGTATGTAGATCTGTAATTCTATTCAGACAACTATTAGCTTCCGTTTAGCTGTTCGACTTCTGCACAAAATGCTACCCTGATATAATGTGTTGTTATGCGTTTCTAAAACTTTCCATAAACTCATTAGATCAGGGTTGCATTTTCTACAGAAGTCGAACGGCTTGTGAGATAGTGTAAAACAGCTATTAGTAGTTGCGTGTGCTGCTTCTAGCTCTTGTTCATCCGGCTACTAGCTAAAGCTCAATATTTATTATGCAACAATGTACAGAAAATGTTTGTTTCATTCTACTTATGCAAGTGTGTACTGCTACTGCTTTTGTTGAGTTTTGCCTTTTTTCAATTTATCATCTTTGGCTATTGTTTAAAGAAAAAAAATATACAACTGACGGGAGCTAGTGCTGTTCAAAATGTTACATTTTAAAAGCAGTGTTTTTATTTTGCTACTGTTTTTTAAAAGTGTGCGCTATTTTAGATTTAGGACTTGTTAACTATTTTAATTTGATTTTTGTTTTACCTACAATAAGCTCAATCAATATTTTCTTTTTTTTTTACTAAAATGGCGATAGAATTTTAAACACTGGTCAATACTCGGATCTCATGATTAATTTACGTAGATTCGAGGTATCAGAATCAGTAGTTCACTTTCTCATCTCTCTAATTTTATGTTTGATAAAATAAAAAACAAATTAACATACAAAATTTGAATAAATTTATAAATATATTTGTGTTTATTTATGTGCATAACTAACTGACTGATCATTTTATATACGTTGAATTGTGTGAAACCATAAGAACACGACTACGGGTACAGGTGTTCGTTCGTTCACATTTTTCTTCGTCTGGTTTTTATTGATGAAATTAGTTTTTTAATTTGACAAATTTGTATGTTTGTATATTGTTTTTGTTCCGCTTAATTGGATCTATCATGATCGAATTTAATCTTTTGAAGTTTAGCCGTTGGCATCGATAATGTAGAGATTATTGTTGAGAAAAGGAGATTCGTCGTTTCACCTAGATGTTGTCTTGTTATGCAAATTTTTATTGAAGTTTTTTAATAATTTTAATTTAAATCTCTTTATTTAATTGTTTATTCAAAAATCTATCAAAGACAAATTAAAAGTAACTAAAGCAAATAATTTTTACTCGCTTTGTACTGTTGAAATCTGTATAAGAAAACTAAAAACTAATTTTAATAGATCGAGTTTGATGGTTGGAACGCGGATGATTTCATATTGTAATCACACTGCTAAAAAGTTTAATACAATTTGATTCTGTTGATTGTTGGCAAACAGTAATGTAAAAAATATGAAGTTATTAAAAAGGCAATTGTAAGGCAAATTGCTTAGCTCGATTTTACGTCTCCAAATCTCATTGATGTCTGGGCTCAGAATGCCCTGACTGGTCTGTAAGGTGTTGTAAAAAGTTCTAATAAGCCAAAAGACCTCACTAGCTGCCCAACTTGCCAAACCTAACATAGCTAAGTAGAATTTGACGTTCGGTTTTAACCGAAACCGAACCCGCGTTTTTAATGGCTAAAAATCGAAACTGAAAACCGTCGGTTTTTAGCTATGTAATTTTACAATTTATATTTCTATTACACTCATTCGTAAGCTAATAAATATGTAGAAAGCTGAAATGTTTTAAAGTTATGCTTAAGCTGTTTTGTCAAAAGTTCACAGATAGTCTTAAAGCTTTGAGGATGAATGTCAACTAGCTTTCGAAAATGGAAAAAAAAACATTTACTGCAAGAATTTCTGTTGGATGTAGACCAATCTTAGCATTTTACGAGTACAAATAATATTAACACAGAAAAAAATTGTTCAAACTTTATTTGCATACAAGAATTTTTTTGAAATTAACTTTTAAATTTAATAATTAGTTTGGCGATTATTTGCACTAAAAACAAAAACAAAAAATAGTTTTCTTTTCACTGAACTAAATGTGTTGTTTATTTTACCAAAATCTTTCATACTTTTCAAAAAAAAATTTGTGTGAATTAATACATTTTTGTACAAATTTCGAAAAAAATAGCATTTTTAGAAAATTATTTTAGTTGATTCAGCAAATGATTTTGCTTGAATTGGGTTTTTCTAACAAACTTTCAAATATTCTTTTTTTCAGTAAAAATATTTGTAAAATTAGTAAAAGGTTTTGTCTGAATTTAAAATATTTTTCATTGGTCCGCTTTTATTATAATGGTTTTTTTAAAATTATTTTTTGTGTAAAATAGAAAATTTATTATTGCTTCACAATGCAATGCAAACAATTAACAAATTCGGCTTTTACTGAAAGCAAAGAAATATTTCTGTCAACGATACCTCTTTTACAAAATTAAGATCTCGGTTATATGATTTTCCATTAAATGCTTTAATATAGATTTCTGAAATTTTATTATTAAAACAAATTTTTTTTTAATTTTAGTAAAAGTGCCTTGAATCATATTTAAATAAAGTTAATTAGCATTTAATGTCACGGCATATGTACATATATATACTCAGAAAATTTTACGTTTTTTCAAAGCCGAAACCGAACCGAAACGGACCGGTTTTGACTGCGGTTTCTTAATTTTCAGGGTTTTTGGCAAACCCTATAACTACGCACGGAAAATTTTGTTTGTTAAATCACTTAAAAGGCATTTGTTCATATCAATGGCTTAATATTGAAATAGCATATCTCGAATAATCGCTTTTTGACAGAAGAATGAAAAAGACTTAATATAGATTAAATGAAACAATTTTTAGGACAGAAGAATATTTTAAAAATGCAATTTCGAGATCATATCGATATGAGGCTTTTTTGTATTAAGCATTCGATGTAAAGCAAAATGATTTACAAAATTTCATTTTAAATGTTTTGAACATGAAACATGACAAGTTTGTTCTTTGTCGAGTCAACAATGTATAAAGCAAAAATGTAAATATATAGAAAAAGACAACTAGAATACAGTATTTGTCATAACTATGTAGACAGCCTCGGAATGAATAATGTATGCATTTTTGCTAAAACCTGCCACTACAGAAGATTCTACTTCATAGAAGCCGTAAGCAGTGAAGAAACGCGGAAAATGTTGCTAAAAACTATGGCTAACCTGTATTGTTTTTGCCTGTTTCAATTCAAACGGTCCTTACCATTTACAAAGTGATTATACAGGCTAAGGCTCGTAGCGTTGTATTCAGAAAGAATTAGACATGATCAATAAATATTCCAAGGCACAAAGGAAAATTAGCATCAATTTAATTTTCAACGTACACAGCAGAGCAAAACAGCCTTGTTTTCGGAAGTCGGCACACTCTCCTCGTCAAAGCTCACGTGTAGATCTGCTTATCACCTTGTTAGGTGGATTGGTTGAATGTGATCGCAATTCTTATATACACAAACTTTTTGAGAAGGTTGGAAAAGAGAATTATATCACTCTTACGAGTATATTGATGTTTATCGGATGTTTATTACAAGAAATCTCAGTTTTACCGCTGGTTTATTTTTCTTGATGTCCATTTTTCTGATTGTTTATCCGACTTAAGTAAAGCTTTTATATGGATTAAATATTCCATACCATTGTTTAAAGACTACTACATTAGGGATCACCCTGCGAAAATCGCGAGGACCGGGAGTAGCCCCAAACTAGTCCAAATGTATAAAGTAAACGTGGTCCATTTGACATTGCGATGTACTAGGACTGGACCATGTGTTACCCAAAAACTACTTTATGAAACTACTTCATGTCACCAACAGTTTGGCTAGTTTGAAAATAATCTCTGAAATTGATGTCAACCACAGTCAAAAAAAATTCTCTCTCCGCTGAACTTTTTAGGAAAGTTGCACGTGGGCCACGTACTCCAACAATTTTAGCGAGGTAACTAACAAACAGTGTTGCCAAGTACTGGAGGAAAAACGAAGATAAATCTTTCTAGAAATGGCTAAATAGTACAAGAATCAAATTTAAAAAGCCCAAATATTTCTTATTGAAAACTCAATGTTTTCTTTCTTATTTAAAAGTAAAAATACATAAAATGGTTCATTGTTATTACATAATAACGTACTTGAAGAAGATAATGAAAAAGAAACAATGGTTTATGGGTGATTCTCATTCCATATAGAATGAATTTTAGGGATAAAAATATACCACAAAAACGAATACAAGGTTTGAAAGCACTATACATCTACTTTGTAATAAAAAAAAATTATAATAATCGCAAGACGAAGTTAAAAGTTATGACAACTTTTTTTATTTTGACTTGGGTGCCTCGGTAGGCTAGTGGGTAGAGTGCTAGCCTATCAGTGTGGATGTTGTGGGTTCGATTCCCACCATAGACTCTGGTCTGTTTCACTACAACGAGTGAAGGTCTTTGTTACTATTCTCGTTTAAATTAAGTTATGATATAATTTGTAATTGTATTTGTAACATTAGTAAATAAATAAATAAATAAATATTTTGACTTGATAAAAAATGTTTGTCTTTTAAAATAGTTCTTTACAAACATTTATACATGATAAAAAAACAGGATATGCCTTCTTTCAAATTCAATTAAAAATTATGTCAATTTCAAATAATTATTCGTAACAAAAAAGAACGCCTATACCTGATATATTTATATCATGACAATTGTCAAACTTTATATTGAAAAATAATTTGTTTTATGTTAGCGGTTTTTCCTACATAGAATTTGATATTTATCATGATAAAAATATAGACGTAAGATAATAAATTTTAGTTTAATACGTAAGATAATACATTTTTCGAAAATATAACAACCCACAGTATCGTAGAAGCAAAATTTTTTCAAAGCAAATCAGAAATTTCTAAGCGCATAATGTTCTCTATATCGTTTCTACTCTTCCGCTGATGTTAACTTTTTTGCCGTCCTACAAATTATATATAAATTTTATTCAAAAAATTATTTTTACGTAACGCTCAATACCTTTTTATATGAACTCAATATTTTTTTCAGAACACACACTTTATTTTGATTTCAATACAATTCAGATGTATAATAATCTTCGATGTATTTTGACATAAACTCCTTAATTATTCACTAAAAATTTTCAATTAAACTAAAAAATATGGATAACAATCAATACACTTTTTTGGACTCAAAACATTATTGATTGATGAAGCATTTTGCAATATAATACTATTTACCAAAGTTAAGAAAACTTTTAAATATTCAGAAGCACAAACCTACGCTGTTATTTCAGTGTATGTTCTTAATGCAATTTTAATAATGAAGCGCACTAAGAAATAGTGTAACGCTCAATACACAAGACTGCAGACAACAACAATTTTTGAAAAAAAAATAATAATTGCTAATACTCCTCAAAAATTTTATGTGTGAAATAAGAGAAGCAAATGCTATTATTCTAAAACCTTTATAAGTTTAATCTTGTTTTTTGATAAAATTCATACCTTCGTAATGTGGAAAATGAACAGCACGCATTACGGACATTCTATTTTGTATGAAGAGAGTATTTTCGTTTTTCGTTTTGAGATTAATAAAAAAATGCAAAAAAATTCACGATGAAAGAACACAAGGGTAAAAGACAAAATAAAACGCTAAATATAGCCTTGAAAAGGCTAAACTGGCAACGCTAATAACAAAGTTCTAGAACTATCTGCAACGTTGAGGTATACGCAACATTTACGTATGAGTAATGAAACCTTTACTCGGTTTTAAACCAACGCACAGTGTGTCAAATGAGCAATCTAGAAAGACAAGTGTTATATCTCGCGAAAGAAAAGTGAGCTACGTGCTTGAAATTAGGCATACATAATAACTGGCTTAGGAGCTACAAAACTGGAGCAAAAAAATTGGGTTAGGGTGTTCATGAAATTATTTTCAATTAAATTTCAATTATATTTCAAATATATTAAAACATAAAATTATTAATTGCAAAGTGGCAACACTTTTTTAATTTTTTCCAGTTGGGGCACATTCGGACAAGCCATTTTAAGTTAATATAAAGAGAACACTGTGGGTTTTGGCATAAAATAGGTACTTGGCCTGAACAAGGTGATGTTTACTACTTCTATTCCAAAACACTTTTATGAAATTGTTATACACCTACAATTTGTTGGACTTTTCAAAGGCACATTCTGAAGAAGTGCCTTTCCAACCCATTTTTTTCAGTGGTACTGTTCAATTAGAGAACAAATAGCCTTTCATATTCTGAAGACCTTTTTGCAAATCCGTCCAGTAGTTCCGATTTTATGGCCGTTGCAACGTAGCAATAATAATTTGCTTTGGAATTGTATTTCCCAAGAGTTTTAAATTTCAACTTTTGGCGGTTATTGATATATAACGGTACATTTTCATTTTGTTCTGATTTCAGTTTTCTTACGCCTAAGAAGTTACGTGCAAAATAGGAAAAAATCAGAACGATCTGGAAACATTTACTTTCTACCATTTGTCTTTCTGTGTTGGCCATACGTCACACAGTGCAACGAACGCGTTGGTTGAAAGCGCATGGAGATTCCGGAAATCAATTGAATATGTGTATTGAATTCGCAAGAGATTCTGGCTAAGCACGGTGGGGCAAAATCAAAATATTTGGGAAATACATAAATAAGATTTTTCTAAACGTACAATCCGATCAGGGGCCCGTTTCTCAAACCTTACAAGTTACAAATCTACAAGTAAAATACACACAAAACAACAACACTTCTACAAATTTTATTGTTGTTTTGTGTATATTTTACTTGTAGAATTGTAACTTGTAGTTTTGAGAAACGGGCACCAGGACTCCTTTTGACAATTTCAGAATTCCTAGGTCTTGCCCATAAAGTTCACATTTGGTCCAATGCCAATAAAATTCTTTGGCAAATAAATGTATACACGCATAAGAGTTTCTGCAAGTGGTATTTGCTTTTGCATCCAAGCTTTAGAATTTTAGAACATATACGAGTATGCTAAAATCAAGACTTTGCTACCAAACAAGTCAAATTCGGACAGGTTCAGAGAAAAACATATTTTTAATTGGATAAATTTGTTTTGTAAAACCAGGTCTGTGAAAATACTTTTTGGACACATATTTATTTATTTATTCATTTATTATTCATGTAATATAAGCCCACATGGCCAAAAGAAAATATTATAAAGATCAATTTACTGAGTTTATAAATACCACCTATAATTCAAAACAATAATTTTATTACAATAATACATACAATATTAAAATAACAATTCATTTAATAATCAGACCTGATCCATATAACTTACTAATAATTATACTCGTATGTTCTTAGAAAATATTATAGAGAAAGGACTGATGGTGCTGCTTTTTAGGATAAAAATTGTAAAAAATCCAATATATTTTAAATTACCAAATTAAAAATTGTTTATTTTACAACTCAGAAGGAATATTTCGATAAAATGTTGTTAAAATAATTTAAAATTCTGTTGTTTAGCCAACAAAGAAAATATTATAACAACCGGTTGTTATTTTGATCCGATATATTGGAAATACTGGATTTTCAAATGAGTATACCTCATTAACTATGAAAGATAACTGCTTGCAAACATGATTTTTCCGAACTTTATAAGGGCTATAACGATATAACAAAATCTTAAATCAGACAAGAAACAAAAAATTACTAAGCATTGAAAAATGTTGAACGAACGAAGTGCCCTTCTTTGGAACTTCATAGCTCTGACCCTAACTTAAATAGAAATACTCTTCTGCTATGCCGATGTGAAATTTTATTATGATCTTCTTATCAGTTTTGAAATGTTTGATTTATATCCAAAATATTTTGATTCTGTCTCACTGTTATGTAATTCTTATGCATATAATTAATTGCTGCTCTTTTAGCCAGATAAGGGTATTTGTCCCCGAATTGGGGACTGCAGCTTTTGTTTGGGACAGATTTTCGTGGGGAGGGATTTGGGGATTTTTCGTAAAGTCATTCTGCATTTAATTTATTGAACAACAAATCGATTTCTACCCTAATATAGGAGTAGTTCGAAAACATTTTTAAATGCAAGAGTGTTACGTATTCCAATATACCAAAAGCAAACTTTTGTTCTGTGCTAAAGGTTGTAAGAACCCTTTAATACTTCCAAAATTTATGCTAAAACATTTTCCAATTAGACCAAATTTCTCACATTTGGCAAAATTTGCTAAGCATCAGACATAAATTTCAAAATTTATTCAAAATGTCTAAATGAGCCATAAATAAGAATATAGAATATGTATCTCGAAATTTTTTCAAAGTTTTAGTCAAATCTTAATATTCAGTAAAAATTTAACAAAAACAACTTTTTTGAAGTTAATTATAACTCAAAGCAAACAAAATATGTTACAACTTTCTCAAATCGGAATATAAAGACAAACAAAATATTACAGAAATTCACAAGAAAATTTCCAAAAATTCAACAAGTTATAAAATTGCAAAAATTATAAATATTTGAAAAATGTCTAAAAGAAACATATTTATTGAAAAACTTTTAAAATCAAAAAAGAAAATTAGGTGGGACATAAATAAGTAAGAAAAACAGAAGAAAATCTATGAATTTCCAAAAGTCTGAAACAAGTGCCAAAACCGGTCAAATATATATAATATCGAAAAACCTCAATACCTCATTAAAAACTAAATTTGAAAAGTAACTTTCAGAGAAAAAGTACAAAACTGAATGTTGAAAAGTTGCACTATATTTGCATCTACTATTTTCATTGATAAAAAAATCACATTGACTCCAAAATATTATTTCTATAAACATCTAAATAAAATTATATGAACAAGAGTATAGCTGTGAAAGCCAGCAACAAAAATCATGCGGGTATAATTGTGATAATTTTGGGATATTTTACTCTTTCGCTTGACCTAACGATGAAAAATTATTTATGCAAAGAATGCAGAAGAGTATTATAATATCTGTACAATTCGATATTAAATGTAATGTATGCGAAATGTTTGTTAATGCAAAACATTGTCTTATAGCAACGGAAAAAATAATATAACAATTATAATAATAATGTTAGACGAATTAAATCCACTAATAGCAAAATTTTTTCAGACTTTTTTGCAGTTTCATATTTTTAGAGCATAAAATATCACATCTGATATTAATTTACTACATATGATTTAAAATACATCAAGGGGACATTATTTATTATTGGAAAACGAGAAATTTACTCGGATTCGATTTACAGAACAGAGCCGAGTCTTTAATTCAAATAAAATTACTTTTGGTAACAAGATCGTGGCTTTTTCTCTTTGAAATGGGGATGAAGGGAAATGAAGGAATACTATTCTGGCTACATTGCTAAGGGGATATAAAAATTAAGAAGAAATTCAGTCGTTATTCTTGCATGATTTAAAATTAAAGTTTTTTCATGAGATTGAACTCATATTTCCAAGAACATTATTTGTGTATACAAACATAGTTACAGTGACATAAAGTTGAATTTCAACTTTTTTTATGTAAACGATAATGCAAAGCTTTTACGAGATTGCCTAATAAAACCAAGATTTTATTAATTTCGTTTTGTTTTGTTGGTGTGTTTGTTTTTATCCACATACTTATATAACCCGTTGTTGTTCTATTCTGAAAAATATGTATCTCGTGTTTTTATATGTAATTGAATGATCTTAAGGCATTAACTATACCGTACTCAAAAATAAATACTTACATCAATGGCATAAAGTATCCTTTGGAATACATATTCGTTTTTATATTGATTATTATAGATTCCTACATATCTTCTCAATTTTATTTTTGTTAATTTTGATTTATGCACAAATTAACACTGTCGCACTTGATACTCAATTTTAATTACGGTGTAGTTTGCTTAATTAATTTTATACATACAAATGTGTTTATGTATGTGTGGATGTATGTGTAACACAAAATTATTTAAATATTTTAATGCAATAAATGATTTAATTGTTCCAATTAGTGAGCGAGCTTATTATTAAACAAACACTTTATTGAAGATGAAGCTTAAATTTTGTTTCACTGAGACTCTCTTAGCAAAAAAATTTTAAATAATCTCATTTAATGCGTTTAAAAGAAACTCGCTTAATACCAATTTAATAAACACAAATTTGAAACAGTTAACTGTGTTAATGTGTTCACAACTCACTAACTAATGATACACGGCTACTGTGCTTTCGGAACACACAACCTTTTTTTTTCTTTTTCTGTTACGTGCAGAGTGTTTGGTATTTCATATAGAAAGAAGTCAGTAGCAAATAAAACAGCACTGTAACGTAACCACCGACCGTTGCAAGACTCGCGAGCAATCTGAATGTAAAAAGGCCGTAACGCCACCAAAAAAATTATATAAAACGAAAAAAACCAAACAAAAACAGAATCAAACTTTAGTATAGAAAATACATTAAATGCCAACCACCACAACCGCTATCTTCACTACACACACACACACACACACACATATATACAGTTCAAACAGCGGCAGTGACAGTTAAAGTAGCATTGATCGATCGCTTCTTCTACTCAGATGGTGGAACAATAGCGCAACAAACAGGCTACGGCTTCTCTTGTTTTCTTTGGTTTCACTGCTGATTCATTTACCACTACGAAACACTGAAGACGTATGCGTTACAGTGAAAAAGGGCGGAAGCGGAAAACCAGTTCCATCACCACTACCACTTAATAGCGTCACACATTGACGCTAAACCCGTTTTCTACCAACCACATTCAAGGCTTTTTATTTCCTACATTCAAACTAACGCCATCTACAATTACCAGCTTGTCTACAATTGGTTGAAATTGTAAATTGTGTCTCGCTTGCTCTCATGCAGTCACTGGCAAAATGTATCACAAATGTTATCAGCAAGCCAGACGTGTAAAGATGTGTTTGTGTACACCACAGTGGGTTGGAATTGAGTTGGTTACGGTTCAATTTAAGTTTAATCAATGAAAACAATATTTGTATGGTTATACGTTGTGATAAATTTGAATTAAAATAATAAGCGTTGTAACCAGAGACCTAACCGTTATAAGAAATATGCAAAAAAGTTGAGACATAGCTGTTAAAATATGAGAAATATTTTGTTTGCATAAATAGTATTTATTCAAGGAATGTTTCAAAATGTAACTTTTGACGAAAATCTTAACTTTTTTGTCAGAAGGGCGTAGCTTTTTTATTCTTCCCGTTGCAAAACTGGTGTGAATTCTCTCAGCACAATTGTGCTATGAAACGCCGACCAATGATCTAATCCTCTATTAAAAATCCAGCGTATTTCGCTTCCTCTATATTTTTGTATTTTTTATTATTTTTCTCAACCGTTTTCAACCATTTTTATCTTCAAATTAATTACACAGGCCAACAAAATGAAGACTTTTTGTGTAGCCTCCGTCAATTTGGATACACATATTACTGAGATTAAATTACATTTTTTTGGATTGACTCTGGTTTTCGAGATGTACCGGAGAGATGTACCGCAACCCACGAACTCGAGAAACAGACGTATAAGTTAATTAAGTTAAATATAAAAAAAATTGTCTTGGAAAAATGTATTTGTTAGCCAAAACAATCTCAATATCTCCAAAACTGTAAGGCTAGCCAGTAATTGATAATATATAATTTGAAAATAGTTTGAACCTGAATTTTTTGGAATTTTATATAGTTAAATCGAACTGGTTGCTCTTGAGTTATGTGATAGCAAATTATGTATTGCAGCCTCCTTAATTTTCTATATAATGGTAAATCTCGCGAATCAAGTCAATTAAAAAAAAGTAATTTATAGGCATTGGAGCTCATTACTATGTGTATCCAAATTGACTCAGAAACTCCAGGCTACAAAATTAATATTGGCCTGTGTTATATATATTTTTCAAGATTTGATTCAGTTTTAATTATTATATAAAAAACGTATTTGTTTATTTTAATACAAATTCGTTTCCAGCTCCTTCTACTTAGCCGATTCTTATGAAACTTTGCAAACGCATTAAGCTTCTGTATGAATACTGCATCATGATTAAAAAAGTGTGCAGTTCCATGCCCATGCAAAGTAAATATTATTTTTCAAGAACTTTTACTAAACCGATTCTAATGAATCTTTGCATACACATTTAGTTATCGTTAAAATAATATATTATGCTTTCTAACCACGTCTATAAAAAGTGAATATTGTTTTTAACTACTTTCACTAAACTGGTTCTTATGAAACTTTGCACACACCATTAGTTCTCGTAAAATTAAAACATTGTGATAAAATTGTTGGCATTGTCACGTCTATTTTGTAGTTGGTTTTATTTTTGCAAGAATTATTTGTCACATGAAGAAATTTTAGTTAAATATTACTAAAACACAGATATGCAATTAGTTTTTACATAAATGTACGACGTTTGAAATATTTCAAACATATTGGTTCACTGTTTATTGATAAGTTGGCATGAGTACAACAAATAACAATTTAAAAACAATAATATTTCAAATATTTTTGATCTTAAACGAGTAAATTCCAAAGTAAATTCAGAATTCTTATTATTCTTATGTGGATAAACGTTGATAAACGTATTTTTTATGCTTAATTCGTTTACTAATAATCGCTGTTATTGTTTAAAATGATCATAATATATTTTTAGTGATTGTAGATTTGTTATAATTAGTTCTCCATTTAGTTCCACTGTTAATGCGACCTCCCCTTTATCAATTAACTTTACACATATTCACACAACTTTCCCAGCGTTGAAATATGATGAAAATTATTTAAGAGGGAACCACAAAAACAACAAAACCATTTGAAATGAAGTTAAGTTGAACCATCCGAGGCTGGAAAACCCGTTGCTGCAGCATAACGGTTACAGCACATTCAACATTTCAACCACGTTACGGCCAATCGCAACGCTTTTATATTTAAGAAAAAAATTAATTACAAAAAATAAATGCACACGTGCTACCAACTCAATTTTCAATATACAAACACCCACTGAAAAGGGGCAACTACGTAATGTATACATCCGCACAGTTAATATATTAATTTATCTACAGAAATGGTATTCTTAGTGTATGTGTTTGTGTGTGTAAGCGTAATTTTTGAATATTTCGTTTGGGTAACGGAAATTGACGCTTTAACGCTGCTAAATGCCCTTTTTACCAAAACCACGCATTCACCCACACCATTTTGTTCATTTTGTTTTTTTTGTCTCTGAACAAACACAAACTGGTGTTAATTGAAAAATCTATTCGTTTGTTCTGTTTAATTTATTGTATTCACTTGTACGTTTCTTACTCTCACTGAATGAAATGAATTCTAAATGAAAGTTTAAATTGAACAAAAACATGAGAATGGTTCGAAGAGATAAAAATATTTTTTGTTCTTTAAGTTTTTTTGTTTTTTCCCCCGGTTACGAATGCTTACATGTGTCATGATTTTGATGCATGGGATGGATTAAAATTTTTCTATTATTGAAATTCATTATAGTGAGCGAAATGGCCAGTTTTTTAAATTTAAACTTTCTTCAAATATGATTTTCGGTCAATTAATTGTATAAGATGACTGTGACAAACAGGCGCAGATCCAGAGTAATTTTTTTTCAATGGATCTATTAAATAAAATACACCATTTTGTAAAATTTTCATTAGAAATTCAATAGGAATTGGTATGCTTTATTCGATTTGGAAGAGGAAATATCTCTTTTTCCCTCCCCTAGATCCGCACCTGGTAGGAAATTACTTCGTTATATCGAAACCACATTCAATTGGAGCACGAAAAAGTTGGCGATCGCTCACATTCCCTAGGGCATGTTGTTCGAAATTGGGGAAGCTTTTACTCATGGTTGGCCAAAGCTCATTTACTACCATGGGAACCAATAAGCCCCAGGACTTTGTTCTGTACTGGATATTAGTAAGACGACTCGGGGTAGTGTCAAAATATTTGGGAGTGTTTGGGCTAGGACTACCATAGCGTTAAGTTGTCATGGCAGGTACCCGATTGTTTTCGTATAATACAATGAATTTGAACAATTCTGTAGGTGGGAGGAAAACTACACCAAGTGACATTTTGAAAATTTTACAGAAGACCGCATAAACATTTTTAAAATCGCAAATGGTTCTATCCCTGTAGGATTAACAATTGGACTTACGCAAAATATTCTATATAACTCTAATATTAGTTTTATTTATATCTAACATGTCCTTAATACAATTACGTCATATAATATTATCGTTACTTTTTAAAGTGGACTTGGTACTCTTTACCTCCCATATTGCTTTGAGCAGTACTACTATTCCTTCAAAAACAGGACTTAGTGGATTTCACCTATCGATAGTGGAAAAATAACGATTCCAATAGTATAAAAAAACTTATTTTAAAAAACATATGAGTTGGTGTAGTTTACCTCGCATCTACAGAATTATCAAATATTGCTCTGGCGTGAGTTGGTCTGTTCTTTAAGAATTGCCAAAGCTAGCTAAATCCTTAACACAGCGTCTTCACGATACTTTGGGATAAAATGAGAAAAAACGTCGGCAGAATACTAAAAACAAAATGTCGAATTTTCTCTTAATCTCATACTAGGGGAAGACGTAATTTTACTTTTCCGATAAGATTTCATTTTATGCAAATGCTCATCGAGTTAACATGTACTACTTTTACATAATTAGTTACTTTATTTTTAATTTTTCACACAAATTTAAATTTATAAATCAATTAAACACATTTATTCATTTATTTAACACAGAAATTTTATCAAAAACATCGCTTTTCATTTATTTTAATAAACACTCACACATGCACGCTACTTTATTTTCATGTACATGTGTTTTTTGACAGTTCATCTCATAAGATTGTTGTTATAAGAATTCTTATAGCAACGCTCTCATAAAAATTTTTATAACATTTAGATAACACTAATTTGACGTCTACACGTAACATAATTCTCTCTGCGACTGAATTTGACAATCTCATCTTACATATTATGTTACGTGTAGACCTCAAGTAAGACTTGTCACAGAAAACAATGTTACCAGTTAAAGTTAACCGGCACGCGGCTAAAAAGAATCTCCTAGTGTTTTTATTTT
Source organism: Panzeria rudis (assembly GCA_956483635.1). NCBI lineage: Eukaryota > Metazoa > Arthropoda > Insecta > Diptera > Tachinidae > Panzeria > Panzeria rudis. The sequence continues at coordinate 150,907,953 of OY101450.1, forward strand.
TCAACACTATTTCAAAAATCAATTAATTTTCATTCATTTCATAAATTAAGCCGATTAAGTACAAATGAATAAACAAATGAAAAACAGTAGTGAAATTTGCAATTTACTCACTAACATTTTGACACCCTTAATTTGGTTAAAGAAACAAGCGTAATACCATGATTACAAACAAATACAAAGTGCTTCAAAAATATTACAAACGCTTTCGCAGATAAATACACAAACACAAGCACTCCAATCCAAACGCAATCATAATTCTATTCCCACAATTTAACACTGATGTCAACTTGGCTTTTTTATATTTGATTTAGCTCTTTAGGAATACAATCGAAATTTTTATGCGGCAATAAATGGAATAACATAATTTTTGAACAGCTTCTAGTATACATACACTTTTTTTTATAAGACCAGTACTCAGGAGATGGCTCCTACATTATGCTGGAATTAGGAAAACTGCTTACGGAGAGGAGGATATAGGATATAGAGTTTATAGACATTTGATTTGATCATTCCAACATTGAAACTGAGAGAAAAGACCTCTGCAGACCTACGAACTGTTCGGCTAGAGAACGAATTCTCTCTGTTATGCGATTCACTGGCGTATCGACCAGAAATGGATGTGTTGTTAATGAAGAACGTGTTGTTCGCAGAAAAATCGTGTATCGGGAACAAGTTCCATTACTTTATTACAAAACATTTCATTGTAGTAGCAAAAAACAGAAAACTAAAAAACAGTGAAATACTCCCGACATTACGTCGATGCTCCAGCGAGTCAATAGAGTTGGCTAACATACTAACACCGATGAGCTTCTTCACCCTCTCCTGCACGCGGTCGAACAACTTCAAAATAGCTTCCGAAGCACCGGCCCGTACAGTTGTATTCCATTTTCGGCCAGATGGAGTGAAGTTTCTCTTACACCGTCTTACGAAACCGAGACATTAGAATGCTACTTTTGAGACTTGAAAATGTTATCGGACCATCGAACGTCATAAAGGATTTCCATGCCAAGACTCTCCATAACCGACTTTCTGTATGACGTACTCTCAAAATAAAAATCAAGTCAGGAGTCATAGCGATGTCAAAAGTACTATAAGTGCGTGACTCAACGATCTTGTTTGTGCTTAATTGTAAAATAAAAAATTGCCAAATTTTTATAGAAATTTTATCTGCTAAAATAAAATAACAGTTTTCTATTCTTATTTTTATCGATCAGTCATTTAAACAAACTTTTTTATAAAACACTTGCAGGTATAGCTTCAGTTAATGTTCTTATCTGAAACTTGAACATATTTCCAAACTAATTTTTTTTTGCCGGATAGTCAAAAAGAGTGCTTTGATTTGAAAAAGTGAGCTGTTCATTTTGAAAGTGAGCAATTGCTTATAAGGCAAAAAGTAATTACTTACAAAATGAACGGCTCATATATTACAAAAAAATTTTGTTTGATTCAGTAAATTTTATTTTGCAAAATATCAGTTAAGACTTTATTTGTTTTCTTTGCTTTTAAAAAGATTTTTAAGTTAACCCTTTCATGCGCCAAACTTCATTAAGGCACATATATTTTTTTAAACTTTTTTTCTATATATACAAAATAAAAATAAGCCAAAAATTGCAAAAAAATTAATTTAAAAAAGACATAAAATAATAATTAAATATCAATCTGCACAAAAACATAAATGTGAAAATAAGGCCAAGTTCCTATAAAAATTTCGGCCGTAAAAAGTACTGAGATCAAAATAAGGACCAAGTTCTTGATAGGTACAATACCATCTCATTTCTGGGCGACCTGTAAGCTAGGCAACATTTTTCCCATAATTCTTTCCCACATTAGAAAGACAAATATTGCCAAGCTAACAGGTTGCCTAGAAATGAGATGGTATTGTACCTATCAAGAACTTGGTCCTTATTTTGATCTCAGTAATTTTTACGACCGAATTTTTGGGATAGGATCTCAGTTCTCTTCTTCTACGATTTTATTTGGTACCATTAGAGCCCCATACAAAAAGCCCTAAATGAAAAATTTCTGTTTTCCTATTTTTCTTAGTACATACTTTCAAGACCTACCTGTATACCAAATTTCAGCTTTCTAGCTATAGTGGAAGTGTCCCATACAAATAAGGGACGCCCTAGTCCCCCCAAGATGAAAAGTTCCTGTTTTAAATTTGTTTTTCGTTGATTGCTCATCAAGACCTACTTGCGTACCAAATTTCAGGAAGTGCCCCATACAAAGAAGGGGAACCCTACTCCCACCAGGTAAAAAGTGGCCATTTTCAGATATTTCTAGTTACTTGCTCACCAAGATCTACCTTTATACCAAATTTCAGCTCTCCAGCTATAGTGGAAGTGCCCAATAATATTGATGAGTCAATGAGAATAATACTCTCAAAACGTCTTGTTGTATACAAACGACAAATGCTAATTTTTTAACTGAAAAACGGGTTTCTTTTCAATTAATATTTTTAAATTTACAAATTTCTCTTTAAGTCTAATTCTAGGCAAAATGTATACTATTATGTTGTTGAGGTTATTTACTGGAAATTGAGTTTAGTTTGTTATGGGAAAGTTTGATTTACATAAGTAAAAAAGAAAAACAAGGCTCGTAGGGTCAATGAAAGTGGTCTGGAAACAAGTTATCGATGGCAAAGTCAAAGGTTTTCAGTTCATTTGCAACGCTCAGAAATGATTACCTCAGAAATGATTACCAGCATTATGTATAATTGGCATGAAGCTAGCTAGCATAAGTGACAAAATTGAACGTGGTCCTAACGAGTTTTGCAATACAATTTGACATGCCAACTTGTATGGAAGAACTCGTTAAGTGACAAATTATGCTAACTTCATTTCATTTCATTATACATAATGCTGTCTGTACATGTCCAGTTCATTCTGAACACAGATACGAACTTTAACGTAATACAAAAATTCTTTGGATTTAGCTCTTTAGGCTTGTTTGCTTGACAACATTGCCAAGTTAATAGTTTTTATTGTCGTATTGTAAAAGCGTTGAAAGATTCAAAGTTTTATTAAAAATATAGCACAAACACACAACAACTAAAGATTATTTTTCCTTTGAGTTGTTTGGCGAAGAGCAGTGATGCCAACTTTTGGGAATCAAAACGCGCTAAAACTTTTAAGAAATGTGCTAAAAAAGGCTAAGTTGAAAACCCGATACGTATAAAGCAATATCCAGTAAAATTTTTCGAAAAAGCGCAAAAAGGCATAATTCATAAAGTGTTTCTTTTGAAAACAAGTTTAAATTTTGGGACCAGCTTGAAATCACAACCGCTTTCTAAAGAAATAGAAGATTATTCAGACTATTCTTCTTTTTATTACTGGTAAAGCAAACTGACATCAGAAAATGAGTAAAAACGATGTTTCCGCGTTAATTCATAAGTCGCTATTGCTAGAATGAAGGAAGAAATAGTTTTCAAAAACTAAAAATGTACCCATATTGATCAAAAAGTAAAAAGGTGCTAAAAGAACTAAAAGATAATTGTAAAAACTGCTAGATTTGCGCGTTTGTTTTTTTTAGGGCTAAAACATATTTTTCGCGTTTTTAATCACTAAAAACGGGAAAATCTAGCTCGAAAAGGGCTAAGTTGGCATCTCTGGCGAAGAGTACACAGAATAAGGATGGGTAATTGTTTAGCTAAACATCACTTTGTGCTTGTAAGTCAGTCAGTCTGTCAGTCATTTAATCAGTAATAATCGTATCACAATCACCACAAGCCAAAGTATTATCCTCGTCACAAAATGGGTGTTGACTTAAAGTCAACTTTTCAATCAAACACCAACGTTTCCACAAAAGTCAGGCGTGTCTCTCGTTAAGTGAGCTTTTAAAAGGAGGTGAAATGAATCACTCGTGCCCATACAATGTAACAACAATAAAAGGCCAACAACAGCAATAAAAAGACACACATACTTTTAGCTGAAGGATTTTCTCTTTTTGTTATTGTTGTTTGTTTCGATGTGAAATAACGAAACAAGTTGATCTCATTACAATACGCTCGGTTTAATGGGAAAAGTCCAATTTAATTTTTTTTTAGCCAGTGTACAATTTTATGTTGAATTTTATCTCTACTTTGCAGATTTTTTTTATGTATAAAGACTGATTGTCGCTTAAGTACTTGTAATGTTGTTTAAGCAAAGAAAGAGTTTATACTCCTGCATATGCTAAGGATTTAGTGTAAAGGATCAAAATATCTTTCATATACACTAAGTACGTGTGTACGTCTTTTAGGTATTTGATGCAAATTTTCCTCTTTGTTTTTGCGGTATGATTAAAATAAAACATGTTCAAAATGTTTTGCGGAATGTAAAGGATTCAAAACGAACGTATGTAGTGCTTAAACTGGCTCGCATTTGATTTTGTAACATACATAAGTGAAATATTTATTTATAAATAATATCCCTTAATTAAATTTTTACAGAAACATTTTTTTAATTTTTGTTAGAATTACTTAAAAGTGTGCTTATCTCATAGTAAGGTAAACAAAGATTTTAATCTTTTATTTCATTGTAACAATAATATGTATAAGTAGACTTATAGCAAAGACCATAAATTTATAAATAAATATATAGTCTTTGCTTATAGGTATAGAGCTATTAACGTTTTGTAGCACAATCTTAATGAATTTCTTATCGCTTAACAAATTATCTTATTTTACGACATTATGAGAAATATTTCATGTCTTTCCTTTTATTTTTGTCTTTATTTGTTCAACAGGACATTTATTGTTGTTAAAACAATGAGAATGGGAGCAAGTGCAAATGTTTTTGATTGTCGGCTTATCGGATCGTCAGATGGCAACTGCATAAAAACATACACACACAACTCCTATCGGTTGTACAAAAAAATAAAATTGTTCCACTCTTCCTGAAAAATGCAGCAACGTACATTCACGTGCGTAACCCCAGTGACACGCATGTATCCATGCATGCATACACACATACACACACACGCACTAACGCCCAGATAGTGACAAGGTGCAAAACGAAGTAGAATCTTCAAACACTCAAGAAATTACATCACTTGCAACAATTGCAGGTGATCAATCGATCGTTTCATGATCATCACATACATACGTACTGCGTACCAAATGTACAAAAAAGAATGATCATTATTATCAAGTGCAAAATAACATCATTATTATTTTTGTTTCATTTACTTTATTTTTAACAAAAAGTACAAAGATCGCGTGGCAAAATCATTAAAAAATTATTTTAGAAAATTTCTTAAGACCCACGTCCAAAAAAATAACCAAAATTATTTTAAGTGTAGACTGCGGTGTTCATGCACTTGGTGTTCTTTCTGTTCAATTTCTTTTTTGTCAAATTCAAGGATAATAATTCGAAACGTTAGTTTTTAGTTGCACTTGCATCTGCCTGTTGGCGTATTCACTGACCGATCGTCCACAAAACTGCCAATTAGAACACCCTTCAATTATGTCCTTCTTTCCTTTTTTTTATTATTTTTTTTGTTTTATTAAAATTTTAATATATCTTTGGAGCCTCATACAGAATTACATATTTATTTCAAATTAAGTTTCCTATTAGAATGTTATTAATAAGAAAATATTCAAAGTTATTTACTACACCCCCATCATATAATTGGATCGACATTTTTTATTATCCAGAAAATTTTTGTTATAAATTCCTTTAATTCAGTAGCCAAGATTTTTTTTCTTATATAATTATTAGTTTCAGGTTTTATTGCCGTTGGCAACATTTTGGCATTTTTTACGTTCTACCTTTTTATGCATAATTGCCATGAAATTTAGTCGATTTAGGCCTTTAAGACAAAATCGCAGACAAGTTTATTTTTTCCTCATCACCTTTAAATCGTATAAAGAGCACACTTTGATGAAATCCTCAGCGTGATCAAGTTGATGTTTATTGTGATTTTGTTTTGTGTTTCATTTTTTGTTGTCATAATTGCCAAAAATCACGCATGTTTACCGATAATAATGAGGAATTTTTATATTTTATTTGTAGAAATTGAAATATGAATAAAAGCAAAATTTATGATAATAAAATTTATTCCAGGATCACCATAAGCACTTCGTTTACTTCCATTATGGAGCGTGATATTTTTCAAAAACCTGTCAAAATCTAAAACCTCAATAGAATGTAAACCTACCTGCAGGGAAAAGATATGTTTGTGAGATTATTGTGACAACAATATTATGCTCTATGCAGCAATGTATTGTTATGGAAAACATATTATTATTTTTAAGAGATATCGTAAATATTAATTTGGTTTACATAAACAAAGTCATGTTTATGACATTATTAAAATTCATAAAAATTGCAACATTATTGCTTTTTAGCAATATAATTTGGATTTGGTCTTAGCGCAACCGAAGTTTGGTTTTTTATGCAAGTCATTCAGGCAGTTCAGCTAAACATATTCCGACTCCCGTAAATTTAACTATTACACAAGTTTACGAATTCAAGTCAACTTTTGGATATGAACAATGGAAACTTGTTTCTTTGTTATTTGGGGCTCTGGAGTCAAATCTGCACTCGGCTTTTTTAAATGGGTTCTAGTTTCCGAGATATACCTTTATGTCAAAAAGGAAGCAGCTGTAAGACAAATATTACACAAATGGAGGACGGCTTGTTCTATTCCGTTAAATAAAAAAAATATGTTATTTTTAAGCCGCGGTCAGTCAGCTCAGTAGTTTCAGAGATATTGAGGGAATTGTGCCAAAAACCAATTTGTTATACAACTTTTTGTTTTTAAGAAATTCATAAAAAAATAAAATAACAACAAAAATTCCGTTCTTTTTTATAAGCTCATGGGTAAATATGTATCAATCAGAACGAGACATATGTATTTCTTTAAAAGCGATCCACAACATCTGATTTTATTTACAACTAGATGTGCCTGCCCACTTCGAGGGATTAAAGTTCGCTTTATGAATATAAAGTGTCCGTAGAATATAGTACATATAAAGGTATTTAGATAAAGTTTAAATTTTCCCGTTATTAAATATTAAAAGCGCTGCCAACGTTAAAAAAATCTCTCTAATTTCTAGAAACATTTATATTAGTAAAATTGCGAATTTTTGCATTTTTTCTATTTGAACTTCGAAATGAGATATTTTATCGCGGTAAACATATCCAAAGTTTGAACCAGGACTCTAAAGTATCTCCACATCATATTTCATGAAAATCTGTTCAGTGGTTTTTGCCTGATGCGTGTTCGGACAGGCAGATAGAAGCCAAAAATACCAAAAGTTTGTGTTTTGTGTTCGACATCGATTACGATTTACGCCACCATAAAAATTTAAAAAAAATACAGACACGCCCACTTTACAGTTTTATTATGTGTATAGATTAAGCGAGGGAGCTTAATTGACAAAAATCATGATTTTTATACAACTGGAACATATTAATTTGTGTTGTATAGAAATCGGGTTTTGTTGTCAATTGAGTACTGTCTCTTAATTGTGAATAATATCCAAATTTTTTAGATAAATTTTAATGAAATATGACTTGTTTTATTTGGAACTTATACATTAGAGGGCTGCAACAAGTATACTCGAAAGTGCTCGTATGTATGTTTGTGTGTATGCATGCAAGGTATGTTTCTAGTATGTATGTGCATATATGTCTGTACACATGTATATTTGGCCGTGGATATATATGTACACACATGTACATGCATATATACAAAGTACATACATAACAAAATACATATACGCACACACGAATAGATTTGAACTCCTTGCAGCCCTCTAATATATATACATATCGTCGCTCGCATGACCAACTAACGGAACTGACATTTTTTCCGAAACTGAGTTAGGACCACTATGGGACTTCTTTAGGCATGTCGCATCTTGTGTGTAAATTATGTGATTGTATATAGTACCGTTATCTCAGAAAACGCCATAACATTTTCAACGTATCTGCAGATTTTGGAATCAAAAAATCGCATTAAAATCCAATATAATACCATTTTGCCATAATAATATTGAAGAGCAGACGTCAGAGTACATAATTAGAAAAGCAGACTGAAAATATCAGGCATACCTTTCGACAGGGACAATGGTATAAAGGGTCAAAAATATTAAAACTGCTCTCCTGTAAAATTTTGTAAATGTCAGTTCCGTTAGTTGGTCATGCGAGCGACGATATGTCTCCTGCAGGAAATGTCGATAGTAAAATAGTACTGATTCACTCTTAACTTTGTCACCAATACTACTGACTAATTGTACCCCAGGCAATGTTCTGTGCTATAGACATTTAGCATATGCTTGTCATTGAAATTCCACTACTGACCTCGGAACTATTGACTTACTATAGAATAGGTGGCTCTTATGGGACCATATTGAGACATTGGCACCAGAGATTCACCAGTGCATTTTAATGATTCTAGTCAACACATATGAAACTTTTTCCTATGTATAGCAATTATATAAGATTTTTTATGAAAATTTTTAGTTTTGCGTGCAGCCGCATTTATTTTCAACACAACAAACTGAGACAATAAAAAATCATGTTGTAGTCGTCAAAAACTTAAAGCAAAATAAAAATAAAATAAAAAGTGTAGACGATTCGTTGACAATGTCACAAAAAAGTCACCAAACTTGTCGACAAAAGTGGTGATTTGGAGACACTTGGCCCCTGGCTTCCTTCAGGGTACATATACATAAATTATTAATATACCCTTCCTGTACCTGGTTTCTCCAAATAATGTGGAAGTTTCTCGCATCGAAAAAATTATTATCATTCTGTGTAATACAGGATGAGTGAGAAATAAATTTAATATTTTTGTACTTTTATTAGCTGCACAAAATAATCTTCATATTATTCTATGAATCGTGCAACAAAAAATCGGACGATAAGTTAAATTATTATTTTTTCGATTTAAGAATTTCTTAGAACTTACAAACAGAAACTAGGCGCTGTATTCCTTTTAATAAAACTTTTCAAAATTAACGAACTCAATGAGGGTTGATTTAATAATATTTCTGTAAATAGCTTACAAAATATTTGCCATCCATTTTTATAATGAAGGATGTTAATTATGGCTTGCAGACTGTAATACACCATTTTCATTTAAATTTTAAGATTTCGCTTCCGTTTTAGCATATATGATTTTTGTATTTTTTATACCACAGAATGTTATCAATTGCATTTCAGTACATTTCAATAACTTTAGAAAATTTATATAAAAATACACAAAAAAAAATTAATTTAATTTTCAAAATCGGAATTCAATACAATAGTAAATATTTTGTCTAGAAACGGACCCACAAACTAATTTTTAATTATAGACAAAAATATCTCAACAATTTCATTTAAAAAACGTGTTTTTTCAGTGAACAAATTGCTTAAAACAGTTTGTCTAAAAGTATTTACATATTGTAAACAAAACAATTTACTAAATCAAACAAAAAGATTTAGACAATCTTTTGTTTGAAAATGTTTTCTGTGTAGTTGTGTGTCGCCTAGAAATGATATTACGGCCAGTCAAGCTACTAAATAAAAGCCAGTCAGTGTTTTTGTTCTGTAAGAATTTGTTAGATATCCATCCGTTCTAGCAGACTTGTGACTTTAACAAACATTTTTCTCAAACAATTGTCACCAATAAAATTAAAAACAGAATGAAACCCTTAGGCTCTCAAGGAAACACAAATAATTGGTCAACTTCCAACCATTTGTATATTTCTAAACAAATGTTTATGTGGGAATTACCAACAACATTTATACGATCTACAACACCTACAATAGTTTGTGTATTGAACAAATGTAACGAAAATCGAATTTACCCAAATAATAAAATTGACCCAATTAACGACACAAAAAAAATTAATTAAATTATTACAAGATGTATGTCTGTCTGTCTTTGTACATCTATATTTATAACAACAACAGTAAATGAAACACCTGCTAAATATTAGAGAAAGTGCAAAAGAAGAGTTCTGCTAAAGGACATTCAATAAATATGTATGCCCTGTTGAACAAAAAGGACCCTCAAACCTACAAAAACATTTCATATTAAGGACAAAATATTTAATCTTGATAAGAACTGAAAACAATTACGTTATAAAATAATATTTTCTCACATTATTCACAAGCGGCCAAGAATATAAAAAAAGAAAGAAAACAGAAAACCAACAATTTAACTCACGCTACCAAAAGCGAAAAAATAAAGCTATAGACTCTTCTTTAGAACCAAAACTTAAAGTTTTCGAAAAAACAAAATTTAAAAAAACCAAAACCCATAATTGTCAATTCGATAAATAAAACAAACACAAGTTCCTGCTCAGATATAAAATTTGGAAGGAAAGACAACAAAACGGATACTTTTTCCTTGCAGGCACCGAAAGACACAATAAAACTTTTACGTACGTGTATTATTAACTCATAAAATAATGAAACTACGAAGGGTAAGAGCGATAAATTAAACCGATGGCATTAATATGACAAACTTAACCAAACGTAACTTTCATACGTTACCGCACAATAGAGCCAACCGTTCATTGCTTTTGCCACCAACAGCCGAAAATAATAAAAACCTAAAACAAAAAGGACCCTCTAAACGACATTGTATTCAACATATTTGAAAAACAAAGAACTTTCTGTTGTTGCACGCACACAACAATTAAGTACAAAAACTCTTACAAGGGTGATAAGAATCCTTTAAATTATTTAAACAAACATCAAATATCACACAAAATAGTTGCACAATTTGAAAGTCTGTGTTTTTATGTGAGTAGAGCTCAAAACTTAATCGAAAGATTGAGTCAAGTCTGAACGGTTGCATACAGTCGCAATAACACATTTATTTCCGGCTAGAGATGGAATCGTGAGTAACTTTTTACTCACGAACAACCATAGTAAGATGTGAGATACAAGTTTTGATTCAAGCTTTTGCACGATCTTGTCTTTATAGTTCAAGCTTAAGCTGCCCACACACGAGTGATTTGTGCGTCTGATTTGTTCGCGTACCAACTCTCCACTAACGACGAACAAATCACAATAAAATTAAACGTCAACAAGTACACATGAATTGCGAAGCGGATGTTGCAATTATTCTTTCGGTTATTTATTTATTTTTGTATATTATTATTATTTATTTATGTTTTTATCTTTATATTTATCGCTTTTACTTTGTGAATTTCGTAGTATACAAAAATAAATAAAAACAACATTCAAATGTTCGCGCACAAGCCCACATCGCACAAATCACAAGAAATTGAAAATGTTCAATTACTTATGATTTGTGCGCGCACCGCCCCATTAACGAATAACAATACGTCGAGCGTGAACAAATCACACGCACAAATCACTCGTGTGTGGGCACCTTTATACATGCTTACATGAGTGTGAAGATTAATTACTTCTAGCGATTCCGAAAATTTACGAAACCAAAAATAACGCAAAATCTTCCTAGATTGTTCATGCAATGTCTTTTATACGTAGCCATTGCATTAATGACCAGGAAATTGACAAATGTGACATAAAAGCCGAATTTTTTTATAAAAAGAAAATTTAAATTGTTTTTAAAAATGCACAACATCTCGAAAACAAGAAGTTCTAGAAAAAAACTAATGAAATTTTCGTAAAAATACATCAGAATCAGTTGTTATGATTTCAGAAAATTTACGAAAAATAAGTTTAAGGGCTAAACCAAAAGCACACTTTCGCTCTTTTTTTTTGGTGGCAGTTTTAACAGCACGGGAAAACTGTACGGGTAAACACACACTAGGCGTTTTTTACATCAGTTCAAGTCATTTTATAAAAACATTTTGTAAAAAATAATCAGCTGGAGTACTAACATTACCTGATATTCGACACTAACAAAAACCCGTCCTTTTTAACTGCGCATTTTGTAAAAAATAATCAGCTGGAGTACTAACATTACCTGATATTCGACACTAACAAAAAACCATAATTTTTAACTGCGCAATCACACACACGAGCAGTTTTGAACGAACACGTTGAAAAACGGACGGCTAAAATCAAGTGCCATCAGATATTTTTGAGCGTGTGCCAGAAGGACGGTTTTTGGCAACACCAAAATTTTTACCGGTACAGTTTTACCCGTGCGGTTAAAACTGCAAAAAAAACCAAGTGTATGGCCACCTTAATACAAAAAATGGTGCTAGAAAAAAAATAATGATGATATCGGTAATCAGCACTCTTAATTTAACCAAAAAATATGAACAGAAATCTAGAAATTTTTGGATTGTTATCATACATGATCATGCACCAGTCACGTTATCACGTGAACGGTGCCCATCTCTATTCAAGACTCGCTGAAAATAATTATATGCACACTTATTTAACCGTTGGAGTTTTGAAAATCTATTAACAAATTTATATATAAAAAAACTATTAGTATTTTCAATTACAGCTTTTTCTTGTTGTCGAATTAGTTTTCTCTCCCGTTTACCCATTGATCACATCATTCTATACGACTGTGATAGTTTGTGTGAGTCGGTCATTATATAGCTGCATTCTCCCAGACTGCTGGAGGACAACTGACTGCAATTAAGAAAAATCATAATCTGAAATGCATAAAAATGCAGTAAAATATATCTGCAAATTGATTTAACGCTTGTCCATCTTTTTGTTGAATTCTTTCCGCATGTTGTTGCTCTTTCGAAATTTAAGTTGCATTGTAAAATTGAAAAAAAAGAAAAATTAAAAGTTAGTTTGCATTCAAAGAAAATAAGTTTCGTCGGCAAGAATACCGTAACACCCTGCACCAAACTATTAACAGCTGATTTAATAAGTTATAGTTTAATTAAAAATTATTTTACTAACATTTTTTTAGTTATTTTCTGCAATTACTGAAAAGCTAATTGAGCAATTACAGAAGAATTGGGCAAGCCATAACACATGTAATCATTGAATCATTATTAATCGGAAATCGATCATTATTACTCGAAAAGCGAGTGAAGGGCAAAAATACCGTTGACTTATATAAATGACAATTAATTTTGTTATTTTTTAGTAAATGTATTTTTCACACAATCATACATTTTAATAGATAAGAATTTTGTGCATATTACGGTTTTCTTAGTCGTGACGAAATCGATAAAATGTGGCAACGCTTGCTATGTGTTTTACATTGGAGTCGTTTGATTTCGACTACGTCCTTGACAACCGTAATAACGGCCATTATACCTTAAGCTTGTAGCGAAATGGGTAGCATGCTCAAAAAATATGTGATCAATGCATTCACAATCTGTTTTTATGTTTTTAACAGGGACCGAAAATAATAATTAATGTACACATTTTTGACCAAAAAAATCTTAATGATCCCACAATATTATTAGCATGTTGTTGTACAATAAAATTACTCTTTTGTTGACATGCTTTCCATTCATGCAATAAACTTTTATTTTCTATTTTTTACTAAATAAAAATCAATTAATAAGAATTATAATTGAGTTTTTTTTTGATCGTAAAATAATTCTCATTTTTGAGTTTTATTTTTTAGCACAAAATAACGTTTATTTTCAATTTTGTATTTTTTTGTTCGAAAGTAACGATTATTTCTTGATTTTTATTTTTTGCTTAAAACTCATCATTATTTTAGGTTTTAACTGTGTTCCCAAAAATTGGGACAAAAATCTCCCCAAAATACCAGAATTTCCCCGGACTCCCAAAAACGTTTACGAAAATCTCCCCAAAATCTCAGAAGTTCTTTGAATTCCCAAAAATTGTACAAAAATCTCCCCAAAATCCCAGAAGTTCGCCGGATTTCCAAAAAAATTATAAACCTCTCCAAAATCCCAGAAGTTGCCCGGAAAACAACGGCAGCACTGAAAGCTGCGAAAATACCAAAACAGCAACCCGTCAGTAAAGGTGTCTAGCAAATTTCAGATAAATCGGTGATATTACGATAATTAGAAACCTACAGTAATCGTTATTTGTAAGCAATAAATAAAAATCAAGAAACAATCGTTACTTTCGAGCAAAATAAAAATTGAAAATATCGTTATTTTTTAGCTAAAAATAAAATTCAAAAATAAAAATTATTTTACGATCAAAAAATAACTAAAACTCAATTATAATTCTTATTAAATGATTTTTTTAGTAAAAATTGAAAGTACCTTTTTATGATATTACTCATAATCGTTACGGTCCCTGGTTTTTTAACCTTTTGACTACTCGTTCACTTATTCCATTTGGCAAAACAAATCATTTTACTCGCTACTGTATGCTTAACACAGAAGCCTTACGTTAAGGTTTATGGCAGTTTTATATTTTAATGAGTTTTAATAGATTCTTTTCTTTCAAATTTTTTACTCTACAGTTTATAATTGGTTAATCCTAAGTTTTGATACATTTATGTACATATTTATGTATGCATGTTTAGTAGGTTGGCAATGAAAATTTTAGCGAAATCAGATAACTCTCAGAAGCGCCTCATTAAGGTTTTAGTTAAAATTTTGTAAAATATGCCGAATTTAAGCTTAATTTATATAAAACGATATCTTATTAAACATAGGTAAAAATTTGGGCTGCAAAGCATGAATCCTAGAGCTCAAAGTTCAATTCTTGTGAAACTTACCAAAACAAAAAAAAGCTATTTTTCATTGGGTGTTTGTAAAAATTTAATTGAAAATGAGTCTCTTTTTTATGCTCCATTTTAGAAATTTAAGAAAACTTCATCTTTGATCTGAAAGTTAGCAGATTTATTTAAAATTTTCACTACGTGAATTTTAGACCAAGCACCAAAATAATACGTAAGGGTCTTGTTTAAATGAAATTAAAAAAAATCATAATTCTATATATTTCATTGCCACCCAAGACTTATTTAAGCTAATTTTGGGTTTACCCTAATATACATATGTACGAACATTTATGTAAGTACATATGTAAGCGAGTGTGAGCATGCATTTAAATAATTTGCGAAATAAAAAATATAACAAATTTAAGTGGTTTTTCTTACTGACTGTATTAATATCTCCGTTGGATGTGCCAGTTGTAACCGAAAACAGGGAAGTGCTTAATTTGAAGCACATCATAAATCTTTAAAATATTTAAAAACAATTTTATGTTTTCTTTTTTACTTTTGTTTAAATTTCGAAACAGAAACTAGAAATGTTAAAAGTGTTGAAATCACGCTTTTGTTACTAAGCGAATAAATGTCAGTTTTTTTCAGGTCGAAATTTCGTGTAAAAGTTCAATTGCCGCTAACTTAGTTCCCTAACAATAAATATTTGTCGTATCTGTATTTTAATTAATCTCTCTCATAATAGAAAATCGCTTCTAAACATAATTAAAGATTGAAGAGGAGAAGAAAGTTAATAGAAATTTTTACTCACCTGTCGAAATCTTTTATTGATTTGTAAGTGAACGAACTAAGGAATCAGAGTGAGTGAGTGTTACATTTACAATGTCAAAAATGCTTTTAAAACTGTTCGGTTGATGATGGGTTTTATTGTTTTGTTTATGTTAAATTAATGCTTATGTCCAACAATTAGGGTCTTATTTTGTAGATAATAAAATTTATGTATACAAGAAAGAAAAAAGGGTTCACAACTCAAAGGACCTGCTTGGCGTTTTCTTAAGTGTTTTAATTTTTTTTAACTCTCATATTCATTCATTCGTTCATTCATTATTCTTTGGAATTTATTGAATCTATAGGTGTGCAATCGCTCATCAGTAATTATATTTTTATCATCAGTTATAGCGTTCGACAAACATTTACTCAACGAACGAAAGAGGGTCGCCGATTACACTTTTTATATTTACAGTCAGTGTTGTTAATTTGCATTCCCTTTAATTTCTTGGGCACGCGTTCCACCAAAATATGTACACTCATAGAAAAAACAGCAGGAAATCAACAATTTCAACCTTAATTCAACAAGAAACAGCTATGAAAAGCAGCTAATATCCTCTTCAGACATACGCCTTAATTGCGAAATTTAGGAAATTTATGCAATTAAGGCGTTAATTGAGCTCAATTTTGCATACAACTCTTCAATTAATAAATTAGCAATTAGTACTTAATTGTTTCATAAATTGACTAAAGTTAGAAATACAACCCATTGTGACAAGTATGTTTACTGCGAAGTATGTTCAGTGAGAAGCAAAAATTTTATACAGTAGCGCGCCCACGGTGTAATAAGTATACAGATGGCGGTATAACGTCAGATGATTATTTTTATTCTGGTAACTTTGTGCATAAGCTGCGTCAAACACGTGTATTTTTTTTGACAACCATTATCTAGTTTTGTATACTTATTACACCATTGGCAAGTCAAATGCTAATTGATATGGCACCTTCTAATCAAATACGAGCAACATTATATCAAAAAAGTTCTAAGTTGTTTCAAAGAAGAAAATTTTTCAAATCAAAGTTGCAAATTTTTGAATTAGTAGCGTCTTAAAACTCAAAACGCTTAACGGTGATTTAAAGTTGGTACCGTTCCACTACAGTGGGACAATAAAATATATTTTTCAAAACTTATACTTACTTTTATTTTATTACTTTTCTTAACTGAAAAATGCAATTGTTATATATTTTTAAAATATTATTATTAACATATTTAAAAAAAAATTTTTGGGCGATATAAGTTTTTACATTGTTTATAAAATAGGAATGCATAGGAACATTATTAAAGTAATTTTTATTTAATGCAAAAA
Source organism: Panzeria rudis (assembly GCA_956483635.1). NCBI lineage: Eukaryota > Metazoa > Arthropoda > Insecta > Diptera > Tachinidae > Panzeria > Panzeria rudis. The sequence continues at coordinate 150,924,575 of OY101450.1, forward strand.
TTTCATCAATTTCCTTAACTATTTCATATGATTTATATATTTAAAATTTAACATACCAGTTAAAGAGGTCCGGAATCTGAACATTTAGACCATGCTGTTAGAGAATCGACGTTTCTTACACATTTTAAATCGTTTTCTCTTAAATAATATATAGTTTGCATTATTCGCAGACGTCTTGCTAGTTAGAGCTAGAGAGGTTTTTTATACGTTTGCATAGTTATACCCCAAATATATATGTATTTGGGGTATAACTATGCAAACGTATTAAAAAAATTTGGGGTATAACTTGCCCCTGGGACTCTTTTTACCTTTGCGCGGAATAGTAATACTCCTGTGAAATTAATTAATTTAAATAAAGATCAATACATATTTAATAATATCAATTTGAAATATTAATAAATTACACTGTAATTTTGTATAATAAAAAATTACCCTACTTGAGTTTTGTTAATTTAAACTTGAACTCAATTTGAATGTGCGTATCAGTATCAGTATCTGTATCGTATCGGCAAAAAAGCGTATCGTTACATCCATAATTGAAATGCTCAAAGTTGAAAAATTTTCGTTTCACCAACGATATGCTTCGATTTTAATGTGTTGTTTCCACAATGCAAGCAAGCACTGTTTGTCTAAAATTTATATGAAAAGCACTCAGTTTTTTGAGTGATTTCCATACAAATTTTAGACAAGCAGTGCTTGTTTGCATTGTGGAAACAGCACATAAATTGCGATTTTTCTCGTAGTGTAAATGTTACTTTAAACGAGTAATTTTACATCAGCACACACTTACATTGTTGTGCACAGCGAAAAATTGGATAAGAAATTTAGTTGATTGTTAATATTGAAATTTAGATCATAAAGACTTTCTTGAATTTAGTAAAAAATCCTTGAGTAAATTTTTTTTCTGTGTACAAATACAATCAGCAATATAATTCACATATTTCTTTCGCGTACCAGCTCATATTATACACAAAACCATTTTCTTAAAATTTGCTTCTCTTTATCGTTGATTGGAATAAGTCAACAACATTTTACAAAGGAACAATTTATGCTGGTGGCACTAAATTAACGTACATATTGTCAAAATCATTTAAAATAAATGAATTGCATACATATTAAAAAATTTTTTACAAAACATTATAAAATCTTGAATGTACCTAATGGTCTCTTACTTAAGCGATCACTTCTAATAAATATTTTAAATAACTTAAAACTATGAGTATTTAATTTTGAAGTAAAAACTAAACTTTTCAGTATTCACAGATATTTACATACATACATACTAGACTTTGGTAAGTGAAAAATATAACGATATATATCGATATCGATATATTTATATCGATATATCGAATAAAAAATATCGATATATCGATATTTTTCAACAATGATAATTCATACGTAGTCCCCAAATCTCTTTTTTAAATAAAACAAAAAATACCTTTCTTATAAATAATTAAGCTGGAAAGAGTTAATTTCCAAGATCCTTACTGTTCCACCAATATTTCATGGAACATACATCAACAAAATTACACTCAAAGAATGATAATTTTTCGAATAACGGGTAGAAAGTTATCAGACGTTGAATACTAGCCCCTCTGGCTCTGTGGCTGAGTAGCAGCGATGCTAGCCTATAAGACCAGAGGTCGTCGGTTCGATTCCCGCCATAGACCCTGAGTATTTTCCGCAGACAAGCAAGCTAATCGCTTCGCAGGTTGCGTTTATTTAAAAAAAAGTATTTGTACCCGTTAAGTTTACAAAAAAAATCAAGTAAGAGGTTTTTTTATGGAAAATTTAATTTCCTACATGAATAGCCCATCAAAATTGTAAAAAAAATTGTTTTAGTATACGAAAAAATATTTTTTTACATGCAATTTATATGGAGAAACTGTAGCTCGTTGAGTGTCGCGTAGAGTCAAAATATGGAGCTGATTTTGTGGGAGAGCTTTTTTTATACCTACTAGAAACTTTTGAAATGATAGCATTTGGAAAAAACAAAAGAAATGTTTTTTAAGAACCCAAATGTACATACATGCATAAAAACAGTGATACAAGTACAATGAGGACTGCGAATATTTAATATTATCGCAATAATGTCTTGCCGTTGTAAACCGTTGTTAACTCTGTTAGATAGAGCAACAATACATTTTGGTTTGGGAAGCGGTTTTTTGTTTTTTGTCTTTGCAAAATTTTACAAATAGCAATTTTTATAATTTGTAACATTAAACGTGCACGGAACTAAAAACAAAAAATTTCTAAAACTCATTAAATGGAACATGTGTCATTATAGTCATAAACAAAAAGCAGCGCAAAACTCAACACAACTAACTTGAAATTGATGTGGCAAAAAAGAAAAAAAGGAGAAAAAAAACAGCTTGACCACGGTTATTAGCGGAAGGAATGAAATGAACGGAAGAAGAAACGAAAAACTGAGGATGCAGGACGAAATAAATTAATGAAAATGAAATTGTTAATGGTAAAAACATCAGCAGCATACACAACACAAAGATGCAACCAATAATAATGTCTGCATGGATGTTGATAGAAATTTGTTGCACAAGTATTTTTGGTTGTTGTTGCTGTATTTTATGGTTAAAAACATCATTTTTATAATATTTGAAGTTAACAAATTCATGTTGTTTGTTGTTGACTTGTTCTGCATGGCTAATGAACAAATGTGTTTAACCAAAAAATTAAAATGAAAAAAAAAATCAAGTACTGAAAGATATAAATCGAGATATTTATTATTTTGGCTGCTGTTTGTGGAGGGTTCTCAAATGCCCACGGGCATTTATGTTTACGTTATGTTCAGTTTAAAATTTAAACTGAGAATTCAATTTTTTTATTGCTTAATAATAGAGTCAACTACAAACATGTTTCACTAAATGTGAAAATAAGATCGTAACAAATTTTTGGTAAAAAGAATTAAATACATGTGCAACAATTCATAAACGCATGTTTGAAGTAGAACTACTTAGAACACATACTAACTCACAAATATTCATACAAACATACACCGGCAGAAAAAGTAATTGTTATTTCTTTCTAAACTTTTCTTATTTCTTATTTTCCTGTTTTTAATTAAATTTTATATTATAAAATTATTTAGTGCCTATTTCACAATATCGAAAGAGTTCTTCTTCCTTTCGTACAGTTACGTTGGAAACAAAAACAAAATTTTTAAATCATGTTTTTTTTGTTTCATATGTAATTGTACGAAAGAAAGATTTCTTTGGACATTGCACGTTGGGGCAGTTCAGTTCATAGATTTCCGATTTTTGAAAATTTCTTTTTATCATTTGAAAGCTTACACGCAATTTACACTGTGCCTTTCTCGCCTGGCTTTAAAGCCAGGCTTTTTTAGTTTGAGAAAGAGAGAGAGGTGGTGAAAAGCTAGCGCGGTAAGAAAAAAGGGCCGATTTGAAATTTGACGGGTTTTTTGATATTTCTCTTTGTCATTTTCGTACTCTCAGCATTAAGCAAAAAAAGGCATGAAGAAAAATTCAGACTAAAAAGGCATAGTGTGAAAAGGCACTTACACTTTTCTCCACTTAACTGCGTTTTTATTATTTTTGATTATTATTATTTTTTTATTCGACCACTCACCTTTTATTGGCAGTGTCAAGCTTAGATAATAAAAATAAATAAAATAAAAACATTTTATGGTGTTAATTTAAAAGCTTATATTGAACTATTATAACCATTTCCATACATTTGAAGATAATTTTACCAACAACTGTTAGATTAATTTTCATCAAATTCTATTTCTTATTTTAAGAGTTATGCGCATTTTGAATAGTTGTTTTTGCAAATTAAGAAAAGTGAGAATTCAATGTTCAAAAAGTTATAGAGGAGCCCCCTTGTTCACATATAACAACTTCACATATTGGTAGGCTGAAATGTTTCGAACTTGCACCAGTTATAAAATCTTACTCGAAAAGTGCCTTTTTTGTGGAATTACACTTTAATTGTCTTACACCGATTTTAGTATCTTCTACGTTATTTCTTGAATTTGTAAGTTATTTTTTAATAAAGCTTAATGTAGATACATTAAAAATACTTGCGAAAAATCGTCCATCTCAATGTTAAACTTTTAATTAATTTTATAATATTTTTTATTTTTTGTGCAATTTTTCTTAAATTTACAGAGAAATTTTTTCATATTTTTACATAAATTCAATCTAAAAGCTATTCTCTTTAAAATCATGTGTATAAGGTTCATCAAAACCCAGCAGTTTAATTGATGTCACAAAACATACCCTTTTGCCCTACTGTGCCTTGTGAAATATGATGTTAATATCCCAATTTAAGCATGCCATTGGCAATCTTAAAACCCCCGCGAAAAATTTTGCACTAATTGTCTTCAACGTACTTGTCCTATGACTGATGAAAAAGGGAGTGGTACAACATGTCACACTGAAAAGAGAACATATCACTTAAATAGAAAAAAAAGCCGACCAGCTCAACGGCACTGCCTGTAGCCCAGAGACGTGAACAATTAAAAAGTTACGAAAAACACAGGCGCTAACATTACACAAAACGGAAACAATTGGGAGGGTGAATAAGGCGGACGTTCACTACCTGCATTCCCTAGCTGGAATATTACACTCCTAACACAACCTCCCCAAAAAAAGAGCCCACACACAACTCAAAGAACTGGTCTCACTTCCTCATAAAAAAATTTTATGATGCAGCCCATTGTGAGTCCCTATTGGTGTCTCCTTCCATGCATTACGCAATACCAATCTTCAGGCATTACCAAAAGCAACATACCCCCACATGCAAACTCCCACTGGAAAACATTAGGGCAGCTCGCATTTTTTATTTTGAGAAAAATTCCTCCACCGCATTACGCCATATAAAAGGAACAGATCCCTCTGATATAAAATTCTAGAACACGAACTGGTTGCTAGTCCTTAGAAACCAGTCACGTGATTTGTCTTGTGACACCGGTTCTCTTCCTTCTAGGGATGTCATAAATGTATGAACTGATATCTAAAATTGAGGAAGGAGTATGTAAAATTTCTTTTAGTGCAGATTAGTATGTGTGATTATGTACGCAATTTTGCATAAATCCATTCAAACTAAAATAAGAAGTCAATTGCTTGATAGTTGGCATAAATTATAATCACAGTTATTAAATGTGGAGGCATACGAAAGCTTGCAACCAGAATGATATGAGATGAACGAACGAACAGCTTGTGCTACAGAGAGGCGCTAAAAAGTGTTTGTTTGGATTATTTTTACTTTCAGTGAATGCAACTTAAGTGTTTCAGTCGTGTGGCATAAGTGAGCAGCAGCTTGAAAGTTCATTTGAGATCGTGAAGTACAATTAATTTCATACAAACATGGATACACATATTCTGGTACACTTGCGTGTACACATTTTGAAAGAAAACAATAATAAAATCATATTAAACACATACCTTGATATGCATACAGTGTCTTACAAATTTATTTATATTTTTCTAAAAAAATTATATTTGCTTGAAGGAAATTTGATTATTAGCATAGCTTGACTGTTGTCGTGCAACTCTCCTAAATATCACTCTGAACAAATGTACCAAGTTTTTCCGAAATGGGCATTTCCACAGGAAAGTCCACTTTCTGTCACGTTCGACACCAAGAAAGTAAGCTTGTTTTTCAGAACCATGTGGTTAAATTTTTCCTAAACTTTTACTAACTGTAGAGCTACTTACGGCCTACACAAATATATGAAGAAGTAAAAAAAAACTTGCGTTGCTTTGAAAAAATCAACATAATTGCTTGGGGTCGAACGTGACAGAAAGTGAACTTTCCTGTGGAAATACCCATATCTGAAGCATTTCATGTATAAAGTAATTAATTTCAACAGAAGTTCATCTTGAGTAAAATATTTATGGCATTTTTTAGTAAACTTGCGCATAATTTTGATATACACTTTAAAAAGAGGCTACGCAGAATTGGCAAAATTGGACCATATTGCAGACACCATAATTATTCATAAAATTAACCAACATCAGGACAAATCTGTTCTGGTTATTTAAAATTAAGAGCTTTTTTTCGAGTTTAACTGCTCAAAATTTATCGATTGTAATGAGGATGTTTATTTATTAATTTATTAAAATCGTTTATGAAACAAGAATAATAAGGATATCTAGACTCTGACATTTCACATTTCTTCTATAATATATGTTTATAAAAGCAGTGGCAGGAATGCATACAAAGGTGCTCGTTTAAGCAATAAGTATCATTGCATTCGTATTATTTGATGAATAAATTCATGGATCTGTGTTTGTGTGTTTGTGCAGCACCTGTTACAAATATCAGACATTTGAAATATCTATTTGTCTTCATTGTTTGTGCAAAATTTCCACATCACTAATTTAATAATCGATTTAATTGAATAATTCTCAAATTTAGGCCATCAATTAAATAGTTAACATTCGTTTATGTGTATGATTCTTTGTTTAATACACACTCATACATGTAGTACATGCGTTCATACCCGGTTGGCCAACTCGTCGTAGAGGACATTTTCATCAACGACTACTTATGGAAATTTCGACATTTGTCATGCATGATATTTCGTCAGATTATTATTGGTTTGGCCCACCGACCATTTTGGATGCCCTCTATCCAAATCCCGTTTCACGAAATTGTTAATGGTTTCTGAGATATCGACCATCGGCTTTAGTTTATATACACAACAATGAGTCTTGTCACTATTTGGTGCAAGCGGATATATTTTTTTGCTAAATTTTAAAATATATGCTTTACTTTTGCTTACTATCTATAAAAAACCAAAATTAAATGAAAACTTATTTTGCGCAAGCAGGAACCAAGCAATGATAAAAATTCGACAGCGGCGGTAAGGCAATGGTGAACGTATTGCAAAAGCAGGGCCTTCAAAATATATATAAATGAAATCATGAAAAGACCTCTATAAAATGGCATACATACAAAAGTACCGTTATATCGGTCAGTTTCTGAGAAAACGGTACTCTTACGCAAAAAGTCAGGTAAAAAATTATAAAAATTGCATTTGGTTCACAATGGGTTAATGGATGAAAAAACTTCCATACCATTAAAAACTTATCCAATAGCACTTTCTGTGTTATATTGTACAAGTTATGACCAGTTAAAAATAAGATCTTATCCAATAGCACTTTCTGTGTTATATTGTACAAGTTATGACCCGTTAAAAATAAGAACTGTGAACCCTGTTATTAGACAATATTTTCCAGTCATATATGGCTATTACGCCATGATATTGCTTTAGGCTATCTGTGTTTTACATCTGACTTGTCAGTTTTGAGAACCACATGTAACTTTGCGTGTCTGTCAAAATTCACAGACGATTTTTAATTTTTGCTTTCACACGTACATGTATAATCGCATCTGACATAACCTCTAAGTGACGCCAACACATACTTGTTAACTCAAAACAGCTGATGTCAGATGAAAATAGAACGCGCTCTAATTGAAAATTTTGTCGCCTGACCTTAGTTCTGTAAATTTCAGGTGGCAATGTTTCAAAAGGTTCACACGGCATGTATAGCTTTTGCAGTGGGACAAGTCAGATGTAAAACACAGATAGTATAAAACCACCTTTAGCAATTCACATCTGTTTGTATGGATATGCAGCAAAAAGGGGACATTTAAAAATAGTTTGATATGCAGCAAAAAATAAAGTTTTTCATTTTAAATAAATTCCTATTAACTTTTAATTATATTTATAAAAGATTATAAATGTTTACAAGTTATCTCGAAACATATGTTGGTTAAAATTGACACACAAAAAATCGAACGTGTATATTTTCCGAAAACTTTTTGTAAACCTTCTTTGTCGTTTTTCTCCATTCCTAGTTTGTGGCTGACCATTGTCGATTACAGTTTCTTTTAAGATAATCTAACAGAAACCGTACTCAAAAAATGGGTAAAATAAAAACTTCTTAACTGGTCATGTCAATTAGTTGGTTAATATTGTCCGCAAGCTAGTCTAGCAATATTCAATTTAAAATTTTGTATAATTTCGTTACAACAAAAAGAATACTTTTCGTATACCAGCAAATGAACTTCTTGTGGACATTGTCGCTCACTCTGTCACCAGTTTGAATAATTTTGATGTATTCCTGCTTGCTAAAGTTGAGCCAAATTGAGCTGATACAAGGTTCTGTTAAAATATCTATTAAAACTTCTTGTATTAAATATTCTCTGATGGACAATTTCCTCAAATTGTTATTCCAGAATACGTGTAAAAAAGAAACAATGAAGAACAAACGAATGGAGACATTTCTGAGGATGTTTTCATTTACATGGTCATTAATGAAAAGTGAAAAATGAAAGTCACTCTTGTTTTCATGTATGAACTTAGCGGCCATTTGTTCAAAAATGTCCTCACTGATCTGTTTGAGCTGTCACCAACGGGTCATTGACGCTTTAACATTCTCGGGCTTTGGTCTTGCAAGACTTGGCCAACCGGGTATGTATTCAAGTTGACATGTATTTATATGTATACAGTGGATATTTATTAAGTTTTCAAAATAAAAAAAAGGTAATGTTGCGTATCATTTATGCGCATCCCTAAGCATCAACAATTCTTTTTGTCCACAAACCGCAACTACAAGCACAGAAATAATATGAGGACCGTTTCAATTATGGGTACCAACTGGCAAAAATGTGACAATTTATAAAATCGTATTTACTGTCATCACAAAGCAGATTTCTATTCAAACTTCAAATAATTTATTATGCCTATTTCGCTTCATTTTACTTTTTTAGTTCCCCCATTTCTCGCGCAGCTCTACAGCTTTTATTTTTTTGCTTTAAAATTTTGACATATGCCACACTCTATGATCTCTTCCAACCAAAATGTATCGTTGCCAAAGTATGTGATGCGTAAACAATGATGAGTGTGAATGTTATCACTTATTTGAGTTGTGATTCTGATTATTTGTTTATTTATCACATTCGTATCATCCCTTTTTGTTTGCAACGTTTTTTTTTTTCTTTAATTGTAAATGATATTTTGATGAGTATTTTATTAAGTTGTGGCTGTTACACAACAAATAAAAACTTAAACCGAATTGTTTGTACAAAATATACGAACTATTTTATTCCATTGTTGAGATTAGAAAACAATTGCAAACCATAAATTTAATCGATAATAAATTTTAACAAAAGAAAAGGTCAGCATTTTTATAAGAGAATCGCAAGTAAATTTTAAGTATTGCCAATATATTTTTGAGGCCGCCAATTAAAATTAAAATTTGGAGGTAAGAAAAAAACGTGTTGTTTGAAGAGAAAATAAGTTTGTAACAGAGAATTGCAGGACAAATATCGTTTTGTACAAAATTCAGTTTTTGTGTGGTTCTAAAGTTACACAATTAATAGCAAATAGTAGTTTCTTATTTACACTATCCAACTCTGTTGCATGCAATTTTCATTTTAAGTAACATTGTTTAAATAGAAATGCATCAGGGATGGCAAATGAAATATTAGAATTGTACCAATTGATATCCAAAATTGTACTTTTTTGGATCTAATTGTACTAAAACAGATTTTTTAAACCAGAAACATGTATTAAGTATATAAAATATATCTCTCTTCTCTACATACATACATATATAGTACTATATGTAGCAGAAAGGAAACTGTGCCTAACTCTGATTTAGCAATTACAATTTCTAATCGAAAAAACTCATTAATTTGGATATACTAGATATTGGAAGGTAGAAGGATATATTCTAAATAAAGTTCGAAATATAGCCAATAAATTTATAGACAGTTATTTTTTTTCTACTGTAATATGTATCATGATCTGCAAGGGCTTTGACTTGCAGAGATTAAGTCTTGTGAGCTTGCTATAAATCGCTAAAGCTATAAGCAGTGCCAAGAAATCGGGAAAATCTTAAACATTACGAAAATTCGAAGAAAGTTGATAAGATCGGAAAAATAACGAAGTCTAACAAAAGTTTTAAGTATAGTTAATTGGTGAAAGAAGTGTGAACTTTGCATATAATTAATATAGGAAGCAATTTTTTCTTTGGTTAAAAATTTTGCACTTTTTCGCAAAGTTTCGGAATTTTTGCGATATATGATTTTCTGCAATTTTTTTATTTTTTTTTTTTGCAATCAGTTAATATCTGACTTCCCATGTTGACGATGTTTTTGCAAATTTTCATCTTTTTGTGATTTATATTTGAATTTTTAGCATTTTTTGTAGTTTTAGCAATTTTTAATTAATATGCTACTTTTCGTAATTTTCGCGGATTTCCTATTTATACTCTTAGATATTTTTGCTGAATTTTGTAGTTAGTTTCCGAATTTGCAACTTTTTGTCATTTTCGAAAATTTTCGTCATATTCCTTTTTTTCTAGTTCTTAGCATTCGTTATAATTTTTCTTCAATGAATTTTATGGGTTCCGAACTTGCAAATTTTCGCAAATTTTTACCATTTTTGCGACGGAAATGATTTCTTGTCTGTTTTCTTAACCTTTTTATTATCCTAGCTGCTTTTGATCAATATTAGACTTCGCTACAGTGTGGCCATATCTAAAAATATTTTGCAGATAAACCGGCCAAAAATAAGGCTAGAAAATGGTAAAACAAAATTTAAAATGCTTAAAAAATAATGCTAAAATTTTTAAAGTTCTTTTTTAACTAGGATTTCTTCATAACTCGTCTATTTTTCTTAATTAATCCTTATTTTCTGCCAAATATTTCATTTTATTCTAGTAAAACAAGAACAATTCAAAATCAATAAAATAGATGTTGTTGATTGGGCCTGTTCTGTATTCCATGCGAAAGGAAAATGTTCGGAGCTATCAAAGCATTGTTCTTATTTAATATTTACAACATCGATGGTATTACAATTCCGAACATTTTCATTACGCATGGAATACAGAACAGCCCTGTGCCTCGTTTCTGTATTTCTCGCATCGTAAAATATATCACATGAAATGTGTGAATTGAAACAAAAACGAAGTAAAATGAAAGAAAAATGGGGTTTTCTCACACAAGTGTTTCTGTATCTTTACAATGCGAGAACTATCTGTCATTTAAGTTATTTTCCAATAGTTATTGGAAGGATGTGAGAAAATGTGTTTCTGCAACAACATTTTGTGAAAAGTTTTTCACTAACGCCGTCAAAATTTCTCACATTTGAAAACTATGCGAGAAATATTTTTAAAATTAAAAATATTAAATTATAGACTTTGAAACTATACATGGATAATGTAAGCAAGTTAATTTATTTAATTATTTTGTTTTAAACTAGTTTTTTTTATAAGTATTGAAGAAAATAGATATTATCTCTTGGCCGATGTCTAGTCGCCGACTGTTCTTTTTAGTACGATCGCGCTCCGGCGAATGCAAAAACTGAACACGTTTTATTTTGCGTTGAAAATAAGACTACAAGTATCTTACAATGATTTTAAGTTACGGCATATCATCGTTGGAAAGATAAAAGTTATAGAACACATTCAATAAAGTGTTTTTTGTTTAAGAAATAATATAGTTTTGTATGAAAATATTTCAACGCCGCCGCCAAAAATTGTCCATAGGCTTGTTGCTCTGTACAACAAAGAGTAAATTTACACGATGGAATTTTCAATGATTTTTTTTCAATTCTCTTTCAAAATTTCAATTCAATGCGACAGTTATACAATACAAAAATGACAACGATTGAAATGTATACAAAAATTACATAAAATTGATGTAATGGCATTTTCCTATCCCGTTTTAGCCTCTACAGAATCTCGACGTTCATATGAAATAAAAATTTTCCACATCAATCTATTGATGAAGCATTTATAAGTGAACAAACGTATGAAACAATACGAACGAATTGATAACCTCCTTCGTTCTTTTTTAAGTAAAATACATGCAAAACAACAATAAATTTTGTAAAAGTGTTGCTGTTTTGTGAGTATTTTACTTGTAGGTTTGTAAATTTTATTTTCGAGAAACACGTCGCAGGGGCTCATTTCTAAAACTGCACGTTACAAATCTACAAGTAAACTACCTGAAAACAACAAAACTTTTACAAAATTTATTGTTCTTTTGTGGGTATTTTACTGGTAGATTTGTTACTTGTGGTATTAAGAAATCGGCCACAGGACTCAATAGTTGTGTTCTGGTTTAAACAATCATATAAACTTTGTTCCCCGTTTAAATATAGAATTTTTTCTATTACATTTTCACATAATTTGATAGTTATTGGGAAAAAATGCTTGAAAATGCCAAATAAATATTTTAAAAATGCTCAAAATAATGCTGACTGCTGCATGGGAAATTTGCAGCTAAATCAAAATAAAAATTTGCTAAATTTAGCTGCAAAAATTCTAAAATGGCCACACTGCTTCGCTATGATTTCGCGATTTTCATTATTTTATTTTTTAATTTTTGTGATGAAATGAGTTTTGCAAGTATTTGGTGTTTGTATAACTGTTTTAGAGGTATTTAATTAATTTTAATTAAAATATTGCTTCATTTACCAAAACATATAGAAATGTAAGACATTTAGTCGTCGTTCGACGACGTATGGCGTTCTCATATACTATATTGAAAACAATAATAAAAAATTTTATTTTTTTCTTTGTTTTCAACATAAATATGAGAACGGCATCGACTTGTCGACATTATGGAACAGGCAGATAGAAATAAATCTATTGCAAGTTCGATACGCACTACGACTTTCGTAAAACGTAATTATATATGCTAATGTCTTTTATTTCCAACGATGAATATTCGCTGCGTAAAAGTCGTCGTCGTTCGTCCTAGTTGTGTTTATTGCATTATATGAAAAAGTAGCTACCAAAGCATTTTTTCATAAAATTACTGCTTTCATTATCAAATTAATAGACTTTGACTAAATGAGAAAGAATTAGACATCATATGTAAATATTGCAAGGAACAGAACAACGAAAAAAGTGTTGATAAACAACAACAGAAAAACGGAAAGTGTTGATAAACGTGATCGCTGATGATGGGAAAGTGGCGACTTCAGAAAACAACGTTGTTCTATTCTGCCCTGTAGGCTGAAAATTAAATTGATTTTAATTTTTATTTGTCCTTAGGAAAATTGACAGAACCCATTACGAATTTCAGCCTAATATAATCAGCTTGTATTCAAAAGCAAATTAATAAGTGAGCTCATCTTTTGTGCAGAAGTTTATGCTAACGTATACCACTTTGCAGATAAATATTTCTTAACAGATGTGCACAATGTATATATCGATAAAATAGGCTCTGTGTTCTAGGAGCTTATAAGCGTTTAAAGTTTCTACTAATAAATTCACACATATACACATGCATGTATGAATTAGCTTCAAAACATGTACATACCTACGTGTTTGTAGATTTAACTTTTGGAAAGATAATAACAATAAAACATATTATTCCTCTTTTGTGTTGTTGTAGGAAAGGTTAATAACTAAAAGGGAAGAGAGAGTTTACCATATAGGTATCATTAATTAAATATAGTTGACGTTTGAATAATTTTTCTATGAATCTTAATACAATTACTAACACCTAGAATACGGACTATTGTGTTGTCCTTTGGCTATACTAGTTGAAGTAAATAGCTAATAAACTTTTTTCACTTATAATGATTAAATAAAATTGGAAAGTAACAAAATTTGTATACCTAAATATATTTTAAATTGGATATTTAAAAAGCGAAATAAACTTGGCAGCACTGATGCTTCATGGAAGATAGAACAGTTTGCCCGCTATTATCCCAATAATAACGGAAAATAATATGCTTAAACGGTTGTAGTCTGTACTAAACATTTTTGGTTAGGTTTCTAATATACATATTTATAATACGAATACTTGGAAGAAATCGATAACCTTTATACACATTATGATGGCTACACGAAATGTTTGTTTTAATCGCAGCAGGCATCGGATGTTTATCGACAGAATATAAACCGTTATTTGCTTATATCTTTTGGCATCAGGATAAAAATAATAATAATAATATATCGATATATTTTTAAATATCGATCGGCATCGATATATATCGAAGAACAAATATCGATATATCGAAATGTCGATATTCTTTCAACAATGATAATTCATACGTAGTCCCCAATTTTTTTTTTAATAAAACAAAACAATACCTTTCTTATAAATAATTAAGCTGGAAAGAGTTAATTTCCAAAATCCTTACTGTTCCACCAATATTTCATGGAACATACATCAACAAAACTACACTCAAAGAATGATAATTTTTCGAAGAGACAAAATATTATAAATAAAACAAAAGATTTTGTTAGTAATATTCTATTTGATGAAGACTGTGCAGAAATGTTTTTAGAAATTGCACGAATAACAAAACCAAAGCTAAGAAAATATCGAATTTGATACAGTCGATATATTTGGAAAAAAATATCGATATATCGAAATTAAAAATATCGACGATATATATCGATATATTTTCAAGAAAATATCGATATATCGATATTTTTGCCCATCCCTAATTCTCAATGACACGCACGTGTTAAATGTCTATTGGGCAGAACATTGTAAACGGTATAGTAAGTCATTAGTACTGGTGACAATGTCAGTAGTGATTCAGTACTGATTTACTATTGACATTTCCTACAGCGTATGTACAGCTGACTGCTGTACTCTTGTTGTTGTTTAATTTGATTGATTGTGTATTGTATAAGTAAATTGTTGGCTGTGTACATGTAAATTGTCGGCTATTTAGCTGACGAACGTCGTGGGTCATGAAAAAGTTCTGCAGTACTCCAATAAGATATTTAGTACAATTTTAAACATATTCAGCCCCTATCGTGAATACTTTCCCCCTCGAAATGTTTTCCCTTTCCCTTGTTTTGCAATCATGAAAAAAATTCGGAAATTTCCCTTATCATGAATTATTTTTTCACGTGGAATTTTTCCCTTTTCCCCTGTTTTTGTTCACTTTATTTTAGCAGGCGAACTGGATAAATACATCAAGTAATTGCTATTTTATCCTTCCAATAAATTATTCAAACTTATAAATATTTATTTTTAGGACAAAATTTGTAAATTGTGCTCATTTATCTTAATATTAACATATTTATTTTAATGCTAACTACTTCCAACACCTTTCTATCACACATGAACTAAGTTTTGATGTGATGGAGTGAGTAGCAAATGCCTTTTCTGCGTCTGTAGAGAATGACTCATCGCGTCCAAAAATATAAAAACTCAGTTTTACTCACTCTTGAGAAAATTTAACTTAACACCAAAAGGCTGCCGGCAATGGCTCTGGTACTCCAAGGCATTGGATGCATCTAGCAATCCTGGACGAACAAATCGATTTTGTTTAGATTTCTCATGGAATGCAAAGATAGTTTCAATTCTTAGCACTGATTTTTTTAATTTTTTTTAAACAAAAATTTCTTTGATTTTTATTATATCTTATTAAGCTTCTTCCATATTTACATTCACTGAGAACTGATAACGGGAAAGAATGTTCACGGGAGCTTCATGATAGCAATTTTCCCTCGAAGAGAAATGAAAATTTCATGGAACATAAACTTCACTTGGTATTCGCGATAGCGTTGATTATCTCTGTCACTAGAAATCTATAAAGTCGATTTATCGATTTTTGGCCACGGATGCAACTTTGCAACATGTATTACTAAATAAGGCAATGTCTTAAAAATTGAATCCGCCGAAATTTATGTTGTCGCTTAAAATGCCTAATTTTGTATTCGTTTAGCATTTAAGTTATTGAAATTTAGCCTTTGCTTTAGCGAATTTATTTTTAATTCGCTAAAGCAAAAGCTAAATTTCGGTGGCTGGTTTGATGTCATATTGGCGAATGTGAAAAAGATTTTTTATAGCAGAATGTAATGAAAACAAAGGAGAAACCTCACCTTTACGCAGACAAAAGTTTTCTCAATTAAAAATAAAGCAATATTGTTCCCATAGACTAATCTCAAATTCAATCGACCTAGTCTACATACCCTTCCAAAGCTGGAAAAAAATTCAATTTTAAGCCACCTCAATTTTTTTCTTCAAGCAATCTAAGACTTGATATATATATATATATAGATTATGTATGTACATATTAGTTTTTGGACCAATATAATGTTTTTCGGCTTGATAAAGAATTTGCTTCCTTTCTTGCTTCTTCATATAACAGAAGGAGGACCTAATACTCTTTGTTTTTTGCATTTTTTTTATAAAGAGAAGTAACACAATTAGATAATTAATGCCTACCAGTTAATTAATTAATGTGTTACCTTCTTTGGGAAAGGTAACACATTAGAGAGAACAGGTGGTGAAGTGGAAGAGAGATAGGAAGCTTAATTCATTTACAACCCTGCTATTGCGCGTTTCTATAGAACAGTGTTGCCGCCCCTCTGGTGTCAAGTAGAGGCATTAATTTGTTTAAGCTGTGTAGCCATTTATTAGTTCTCTTACTTCGCCGACGGTTGTGCTACACTACCGAAGAAGGACGGTGCTGTGAAGTGCACTAGGATATGTTAGCATTAATCGCTGCCAGTACTGTCAAAGTGGTCAGTGATATGCCTTCATCACTTTAACAGTTCAAAACCAACCAACACAATAACACACCAATGCTCTTCAGAAAAATGCATGATGTTGTTGGTTTGCCTGAAACTAGTATTGAACTCAACTTCTCAGGGCTTGTATTCAGCCAACAGCACGCTCAAACTTTAGTACAATTAGTGTCAAAAAAGTACAATATTTTTCCAAACAAAGTACAATTTTGAAATTGCAGTCAAAATGAATATCTAATAAAATAATAATGCTAGTTTTCAGTTTTTGATATAAAATGAACGCTTCAAACATCAGAACTTAATAAAAGAGGACTCAAGTAGAAAGATTTTTCTATAAGTATCGGTTACCGTTAGTCAAGGTTACTTACTTCGACAAAAAAAATGCCATTTGCTACATCAAATAATCGAATCTTATTTCTCAAATATTTCTGTAGATACACAAACAAAAATGTTATCTATGTTAAGGTGTGTGTCCACGATTGTTATTCATCAGTTGATGATAACGTCCTTAAATGGCCTCTAAAAATTAATAAAGAATTCGTAATACAGTTCGCGTTGGGGTTATCTTTACCAAAACGATCTTTAACAAATAGCATTAAATTATTTGTTGTCGTCTGAGTCATCTACTTAGAAAGAGCTCTTATCAATAAATATTTAGTTTAACAAAGCAAAAAGAATAAAAATATTCTTAAAAAACAATGACTACATCGTGAACACACTTAATTCAAATCAAATCATCATCATCATCATCATGCCAATGACACACATTAGAATACGTTCAACATGTTGATTTGGGCCGTTTCGAAAACATTTTCATATTTGATAACACGATATTATTTTATTATGAAATTTATAAAACTTGTACATAATCAGCGTTCCCAGTTTTAGGGATTTGTCCCCAAATAGGGTATTTATTTTCGTAAATATTCCCAGGGGATTTTTTGGGGAAAAAGACTTTTTTCGCTGAGGATTTTTGGGGATTTGAAATATATATCTTCTTCACCAAAATAATTTCAAGATGCCAGTGACCCAACAAATATATTGTGGTGTGTGGCTTAGTCATAGAAAAAAACCTTAATAGGCATAGTCAAATAAAATATATTTCAAACTCATTTTAAATTTTATGAATATGGGGGTTAGAACTCAAAATATGTAAAAATAAAATTAATTTTAAAAATATTCAATAAATAAATGTACGCATTTTTCCTTTGAAATAATATGGCTTTATTTTTAAGGTACTGTGGGGATTTTTGAAGATGAGGAAATAGATATGTTGGGGAATGAAAAATCGAAAATTGGGGATAAGGTCTTAAATAAAACTGGAAACCCTGTACATAATAATTAAATAAAGTAATATTTAAATTATATGGCCCTGTTCTGTAAGCCGAATTCGAGTAAATTTCTCATTTTACAAAAATAAAAAATGACCCCATCAGTGGTGCCAGAAGTTTTCGGGGAAAAATCTTCATTCTTCGAAAAAAATATCTTAATTTTAGAAACAAATTTTCAAAAAAATGTTATGTGTAATATATGTAAATATAATTCATGATTACTAATTATAATGAAGTAGCTATACATGTAAACATGTACATGTGTATATAAAAACATAAAAATTAATATGTAAACATCGAAGCCAAAAATTCAATTCAAACAGGTTTCTTATAATAAAATTATAATACATTATTTATGTATGTAAGTTACATTTGAGCAATTCAAAGCGAGCTTGCATATTGTTCTATCCCGTATTTTGTATTTAAATAATACCAGATGGTTTGAACAGCTGATATCTCATAACGGTTATAATTTCTTTAATTTTTCCCGAAAAGTTAATTTTAAAATCGGCACGTATTAAATTGCAATGTCGTTTACATTTTTATTTTTCACAAAAACGTTTTTTATTTATTTTCTATATATTAATTAATTTTATTTTAAGCATCAAAATTTGAGAGAAAATTATAGAATATGATAAATATACAGTTTTTTTTAAATTTTATGAATTTTTTGTTTGAAAATTTTCAATACAATTTTACGCATGCATAAAATAATATTAAATATGAAAAATAGGATGGATATCGCACCACTTTGAATTGCCCAATTGTACATTTGAAGGCCTTAGTGCAATAACTCGGTAAGCCACATGAAATCGAAAATGTGTTTTCTTGCTAGGTACCATAGCTTTGCATCCTAGAGATTTTTTTTTGATAAATTCTAGTGTTTTGCAACTAATTGTGCTGCTTATTTAAAGTAGAAATATCCAAAAACCATACAATTTTAAATTTTGTTTAAATCTAAAAGTCAATTTATTCCATATTTTGGTTTTGTGGCTTATGGAGTTATTGCACTAGGCCTCTCAATTTATAAGAGCAAATGTACTGAAACCCAAGACGAGCGCAACTTCTCGATTATTGCAACAACTGAAATCTTTACATTGTAGACTCAATGTATGCAACTTGGCAACAATTTGTGACTCATTAAACCAAACTTTTAAATTTTGTAGTCGTTTGAAAACAATGATTTTTGTCTACAAAAATAGCAACGATATAATTGGTAGTTTTGCAAAATTCAAAGCAAACTACATTTGCATATATTCAACAAAGTATCTAAAAACTAAAAATGCTATTAAGAATAAGTATATTGCTCTTTATTTATTATTATTACTATTTTTTTTTTGTTTATTTTCACAACACTTCCATGTTGTTTTAGGATAAAAGTTTGGTTTTTGCTGTTCCCGTACTTTTGTGTTTAGTGAGAGTAATTTCTACAGCTTTGGAAATACTAACTAGCTCACTATCTGCTCTAGTAATTTTGAGATTGTGTGCCAAAAGTCTTCCGCAGTAACGTTTTCTAAATTTGGAAAATATTTATTAATATGTGGTGGAGCTCTCTGAATTCGTCATATAAATGTTGAACCTCAGTGTCATCAATTAAATTTGGAAAACGTTTTATTAGACTTTTTAGGTATCTTTACTGTAGTAAAAACGCCATGATAATAAGTATACTTTATAAATTAGTAAATGGCAATTCTATAAAGTACTTTATTCTTTTATTGAGCTAACGTATAGCTGACATATGTAGGGTACATTTATTTAATAAATTTAAAGAATCCGTGTGACAATCATAAGTGTTAAGCAACTAAATATCTTCAATTTGGAAAAAATCTTCCAATCTTATATTGACTAAAGAATCTTCAAAATTAAGGTAAAATCTTCATTCTGGCATCGCTGGGCCCCATTGATGTATTTTAAATCATATATAATAAATAGTTTGGAAAACGAAAAGTGCACGCCTCTTAATCTCATTTAGACCGTGAAATTAAATAGGCTTCTATTCCTAATTATACTAAAGTGTAAAAAGAAAAAAGGACTCGATTAGTGAAGTCTTTCGTTCGTTATCGTGACCACATACAGGATCCGTACATACAGACAAACGGACGTCCAAGACAGAACTTTTTTAAACAGTTTTTTATTTAGTTTAAATAATGAAAATGACATTAAAAATGTCATGAGTGTTAAAAATAGTATTTTTTTCCTAATATGTGTGTGTGTGTGTGTATATTTTTTACAAGTGCAATATATGATAATAATAGAGCCATTTTAAGTTTGAAAAATCAGTACTTTCGCGTGAAGTGAGAGTAGTACCCACCTCAACGATTCGCTTATGAGACGTGCAATAAATGAACTTCAGATATGATATTTTAAGCTTTTATAAATAGAAAACTACAAACAAGTCTGAACAAATGTTGCTATTAAAGCTCAGGCCATACGGGCGTTTCTGTTTCTTATATTAAATTTGAAGTTTTAAAAAATTTAGAACTTTCAAATATAATATAAAAAGCAGAAACGCGGCGTTTTAAAAACGCCCCTGTGGCCTCAGCCTAAATATTGGATTTAACTTTTCTACGTCGATTAGTTTCAAATCGACTCGATTTACAGAACAGGCAGCATAAATTTTAAAGCCCCAGATACGCAGATACATAGTGGCAACACCCCTCGTTTTTGGTAGTGGGCTAAAAAAGGATTAAGCAACACTTCTTCCCTTACAGCGAAAATTTTAAAGCTTGAATTGCATTTTTTTTTTTTGGGAATAATCAACTAGGTTGTGCTGAACACACAAAAAATATTTTTTATTTCGGACATTGTCCACATAACGGAACATTTGTGGTTTTCGATGTATACTTCTCTCCAAAACGCCATCCGGAGTCAAGGTTTGGTTCGAATAAAATAAATTATGTATGTCTTGTTTTAAATTATATTAAATTACGCATCAATAACGCCTAATGTGCTTTTATCCTATACTTAACTTGTTTCATACACTTCTATTTTCAATCAATCACA
Source organism: Panzeria rudis (assembly GCA_956483635.1). Taxonomy (NCBI): domain Eukaryota; kingdom Metazoa; phylum Arthropoda; class Insecta; order Diptera; family Tachinidae; genus Panzeria; species Panzeria rudis. The sequence continues at coordinate 150,945,414 of OY101450.1, forward strand.
CATTATATATAATTCATTTATTTTTGCTCACGTTAATGTTCATACCAATCACTCACGTGAGCGGTGTACATCTCTAAGCCAACTCAAGTACATGTTACATGTTTATGCGTTTATTTAGCACAGCCACAAACACACATCCATTTACATACAAGAGTAATAATATTCATTTAGTACTTAAACATCAGCAGCTTAAATATTTTACTTAAAATGAAATAAAATATAAAACATTACATATGTATGAGGATGAAAAGCAACATTTTATGTTTGTTTTTGGTTTTGTTTCAATCACAGACTACATTTTAGTGTTCAATAATTTTTGGAATAAGTCGATAGATAAATTTATCTTAAGTACGATAATAAGTGAATCGTATAATTCAGAAACCGCATAAGTCAAGTTTTAATTTTTTAATCGTTTCTATGCACCTTTATGCGACTTTTGAAGCTCTGCAAAATAAACAGGATATTATTTATTTTTTTAAAAATAACTAAATTATGGCTTCAAAAAAGAGATATCCCAGTGTTAAACACAGTTTTTGTTTATCCGAAAAGCTAATATATGGTCTGTGGTCTCTGAATTACCAGATTCAAGTTATACTGCGATCTCATTTTGAGATTATGGTTTAATAAATGATTCTAAAACATCATCGGCAATTTCATTATTGTTCTTGACGGTTGTACTGTTAAGCAGATTGACTTCGTTGGGTGCAGCCATGCGACCAATTTTAAAGTACTCCTCGATTTCTAAAAGTGTTCGTCCTTTTGTTTCAGGTACAAGGAAAATTATAAAAGGTACAGCTACTAACGATACAAGTCCATAAAAGGCAAACAAATTTGCGGTGCCTAAGGTTGACTCCATGGCCGGATATAATTTGATGACAGCAAACGATATAAGTAAACCACAGCTTACTGTGAAGCCAGAAGCGCTACCACGAACACGTTGTGGAAACACTTCGGAGATCATAAAAAAGGGCAGAGTTAGAAGGCCCATGGTTGAAAAAACAATGTGCAATACAATACAAATGGCTGGTATGATGGAAACTTTTTTAAATTGTTCGGGAAACCAACCAGAGCACGCCAACAAGAACATGCATATTGTCATGCCAGAAGCGGATATCAAACCTGCAGGCTTACGACCCCAACGTTCAAATATTGTGCTCATAAAAAAAGTGGTGATAATGCGAGCCACTCCTACCAACACGGCACACAGTCTGGGATCTATTGAAACACCAGCTAAAGTGGCAATTTGAACAGCGTACACAACCACTACTACTATTCCTGAGCACTGTTGGAAAAAAAAGAAACCAATCATTAATAGAAGTGGTTTGTAAACCTCAGGAGATTTAACAGCCTGCAAAAATGATTCGCTTTCGGCTGAATTACGACTTAATTCAGACGTTCTTTTAATTTGGTTTAACTCATTTTCGAACTCCTCACAATACGAAACATCTGCAAATATAAAAATACAACATTTGAGAATTTCTAATCAAATCCCTTTTTCAAACTCACCATTTTTATTTAATCCCCGAAAGTATTTAAGAGATCGTCTAGCTTTCTCAGCGTAACCATTTTGCATTAACCAACTGGGTGTTTCTGGCATCGGCAAGGCACAGATGGTTGAAAATATTTGATAAACAGTCGAAATTATGGCGATTAGTTGCCAATCATTCTGCAAGGAAAACTTTCGTTAAATCTCCATTAGCGCTAAATTTGAGGCCTTTTGCGAGCACTTACTTACCCTAATAAAGTAACCGAGAACATACATGGAAAGTATACCTGCTGCAATGGCTATTGAGGTGCCCATTATCAGTCTTCCTCTAATTCGCGGTAAACTGATCTCTGCTGAATATACTCCAACTGGTGACACACACAAGCCAATCATGATTCCTAAAAATAAAAACTTAAATGTATATTAAAGTGGGTCGGGCTCAATACAAAATAAAGAATTGTGCCGATTACCCCTAGAATGAAAGATATTTCAATTTAGTTTATAAAACAGGAAATTTTTTTTGCCAGCACTTTTTGTTTGTTACTTATTATATCGCATATCTTTGTTCATGGCTTGAATATATTTTCATTTTTGCCTCTGGTGACTTATTAATCCGACAACAAATTCTGGGCGCCACTTGTGCCATCTCGGATCTTTCCGCCCTAATGTCCAATTTTTTTCACGTGGAAAGAAAGTAGTTCTAAAACTTAGTATGTTTAGCTTTTAATATTCTCACTTTTATGCCACGCCCAAAAATTACGCCTCTTTTTTCTTTTTCACATACAAATTACTTTATACTTGGTATGACCCAAAACAAAACAAAAAAAGTTGCATAAGTCACCGCCGAAAATGAAAGATATAGTAATGACGTTGCTAGCACAGTAAACAAAATATGTTGCCACGCCCCAAAATACAGCACTTTTTATATATGGCGCCGCCATTTAAAGTCCGATCTCATCGTTGTCTATGGCTTGAATATAGCTTCATTTCTGCCTCTAGTGTTTTTGAATCCGACATCAAATTCTGGGGGCCACTTATGCTATTTCGGATCTTTCCCTCCTAGTGCCCAATTTTTCGCACGACATACAAAGCTTTAGAAGGGCTTTTTTGAACGTGCAAAAGATTGGACATTAGGAGGAAGGGAGCCGAAAGTTCATAAGTGGCGCGCAGAATTTGATGTTGGATCCAAAAGTCACCAGAAGCAAAAATTAAGTCACACTCAAGCCATAACAACGATATGCGATATAATGAGATTGGACTTCAAATGGCGGCGCAATATATATAAAATTAACAATGCTGTACTTTGGGGCGTGGCAAAAAAATATTTTCCAGTTCTAGAAACGTCATTAACTGGTGCAACTTTTTTATCATTTTTTATTGGGATTTACCCAGTTTAAAGTAATTTGTATGTGAAAAAGCAAAACGAAGCGTAATTTTGGGGCGTGACATAAAAGTGTGTATATTAAAAGCCAGATATACAAAGCTTTAACGCGGCTTTCTTATCACGTGTACAAAATTGGACATTAGGAGGAAGGATCCGAAATGGCATAATTGTCGCCAAGAATTTGATGTGGGATTAAGATGCCTGCCGAGGAGAAAATTAAGCCACAGTCAAGCCATAAGGAACGACAAGCGATACGATGAGATCGGACTTTAAATGGTGGCGCTATATATAAAAATTTAAAAGTGCTGTACTTCGGGGCGCGGCAAAAAAAATTTCCTGTTTTAGAAATGTCATTGACATATCTTTCATTCTAGGGGGCGACTGGTGTAACTTTTTTTCGCCATACGTGCATATTAGGGTGTCCGGTATATTTTAAAGTGGAAATATTTTTGGTCTCCTCCCCAAAAAGTTGAAAATTTATGCAAAATTTACACTCCAAAAATTTCACGTCCCTGGGAACACACCTTCCCGTACCGACTTACGGTTGAAATTTTATTCAATTTTGCACTTATACAGCGAATTTGTTTTTTTTTACTGAATAGGGTAACGTTTTCTCCAGCTCCAGTTATGCTAATACATATATGTCGTGCAAGTGCCTTAATTTTTTAAATAACAGTATAACTCGAAAACTAAAAAAAAGTTGGAGTGCAGATTCGCGTTTAGCGGACCAAATAACCAAAGAAATAACTTCAATTTCTAGGGAACGAAAAAAAGTACCGAAGTTTTTTTGTTATTTTAATAGTTATGGGCTTTTTGATATTTTGCTGTTTATTTTGCTAAATATACGTTTTAGATAAAAGCCGGTAAAGCAAAAGCTGTTGGAAAGTTCACAGACAACAAAATTTCAGAATAAATTTTTTCATAATGTGGTCATATTTTTCGACTCGTGGGTCGTCATGCCGTATAAGTGTAATTTAATAAAATTTCAATCGTAAGTCGGCACGGGAAGGCTTGCTCCCAGGGTACTATGGGACGTATGGCCAATCTAGAAAGACAAATGGTAGAAAGTAAATATTTCCGGATCCGCAGAAGAATTGGAATATTGTAAACTATGAAGTACACTTAAACTTCTTGATCGAACAGAAACTTAATTGAAAAAAGTTTCATGAACACCCTAACCCAAATTTTTTTTCTTATGCCAAATTTCAAGCACATAGATTACGTTTTTCGCCAGATATAACACTTGTCTTTCTTGATTGCTCATTCGACACACTGTACAGTAGGCTGGGTCAAAAAATATTTTTTTTTAATTTTTAATTGGTCTCAACCATGAAATGGTGCTAAATGGCGACGTGAATCTATGCGCAAAGTTTTGTTAATATATTTTAAGTTTTCCTGCCTCCTGATTGTGTCGCAAGATTGAGATCATTATATATTAACAAAACTTTACGCATAGATTAACGTCGCCATTTAGCATAATTTTATTGTTGATCCCTATTAAAAATCGAAAAAATCTATATTTTGACCCAGCCTACTGTACAGTAGGATGGAGCGTGAGAATTTTTTTGCAAATTTCAACATCGAATAGCACTAATACGTTGCATTTTAATTTTAGATACATGGGAAAATTAATGAAAAAATATTGGGATATGAGATCAAATCGATCAATTTGTGAAACATCATATGATGCAACATTATTAGGCTGCCTATGTGGCTGAGTGGTAGCGATGCTAGCCTGTCAGTGCAGAGGTCGTGGGTTCGATTCGCGTCAAGGACCATGGGTGTTTTCCGCAGACAAACTAATCGCTTCGCGGGTTGTATTTGTTTAAAAAAAATATTCGGCCCTGCCAAATATATCACTTTATAAAACAAACAAAAAAGATTCTTTATAGCTGTCATTATACTCAAAATATCCACTATTTTTATAAATACAAGGTCAGATTTCAGACAAACTTAAGATGAAATAATGAAGCAAATTTTCGAATTTCGAAGTCATTGTAATATCTTGCAAAGAAAAACATTTTATAAGCTAATTTGAGGTCGCTGAACACACAAATGATATTCATTTATTTTTCTTAATGCACGTTTTCCCGATATTCGCAAAAAACAAGCTTTTTTGTTTTTGTTTTTAGTTTATTCGTTTAAAAAGTATAGAGTTACAGGCCTTAAAAGTTTAAAAAAGTATATTTTTAGACCTTTTCCCAAAAACTATCATTTTAATTAAATTACTTCATTAAGATGAAAAAATATACTGAGTATATTTTTCGGGCTGAATTTCAAAGATAATTTTGTGACAATCACATGATGGATGCAATCGCTAAATTCTGATAAAAAATAAAAAAGTTATTAGCACTTAAACGAAAACATTTATATTATTTTTAGTTATTTTTCATACAAAATTAATTTAAATCAGTTTGTATTAAAAAAAATTTTTTATTGAAAATAGTTTTGTACGGGAAATAAAATCAGCTTTTTTCACTTAATGGCTTATAACTTTCTTATATTTTGTCAGATCTCCTCCAATTTAAACTTTTTTCATTCTGCACAAAAATGTTTTTTACGTGTAGTCTTACAAAAATTATTAAAAATTTTTTCTATATTAATGAAGCAAATCAAAATAAAATTTATATAATTTCTCTAGATTCTAGCCGTGGTAGAGGGCTAAAAGATATCTCGAAAAAACTTAAAATTTAGCTAAATGCAACCAGGGTGACCGTTGAAAATTTTTAAAAAGTGGCACAAAAAGGGGATCTTGAGGAAAAAAAGTGGCACCAAAAAGGGGATTCTTCGAAAAGAAGGGGCAACTTTTTTAAAAAGGGAATAATTGAACCAAATTCCAGTATTTAATGAATTTATAGGGCATATAATACTTTTGAAATAAAATGAATCAATTTTGATGTTTTTTTTTACCTAAAAAAGAAAGAATTTTAAACAACACATGCATACATTCGTGGTTATACCTGAATCCAAGATAAATAGAAAGTCCGCCAGATAACAAGTTCAATATAATAATTTTAGATAGTGGACCAATATATCCTATAAATGACGGAGTTCTAAGGGAGCACACATAAAAAAATATAAATAAATTCATAGTATTCTCCCTTTGTTGGTATCGGTCAAAAATAATTTTTGCTTATTCAATTTGTCTTTGGAGCCAGCTACCCCCTCAAATATAAGTCATAAGCAATGCAAGTCATTTTAAATCTGTCATATTTAAGCAATTTTCGTAGTTATTTCTGCTATTTCTAAACTTACGTACAATCTAATTGTTGTATCTGTCTTAAGACTAGTACGCAATTCTGCGTGAATTTTAGGTGTAAAAAAAACCAACTGAAATTCAGGTTTGAACAATTTTCAGGCGACTTTCTGTTTGATAGTACGCAGCTGAAAAGAAACTTTTTTTCCGTCAACTAAAACAAAAATTATTGTTCAGACAATTGTTTGCTCAATAAATTTTTGATATTTTGTATTTTTGTGGTCTTTGAAATAGTTTTTCATATATTATACGTTGTAATTTATAAAAATAAGTGAATTTACCTGAACAAAAACAAATTTGTCTACACAATAATTATTCCGTGTAGAAATAAATACAAAATTGCAAACCTGAAATTCAGGCGGATCTGCATACTAGGCTTTAATGTGGAAAATCAACAACATGCATGTGGAAAATGTATAAACAGTATTTTCGTTCTTCGTTTTTAACACATAATGGACAGTTTTACATTTAAAAAAACTTATGTACATTTATTTATAATCTTTCAACGGACACGAAAAAATCATTTGAAATGAGAATCAGCCATAATGTAAGATGTGATCTTGTTGTATTGGAATAAATAAATAAATAAAATAAAATAAATTGTTCATGTATGCTGTTAAACTATGAAGAAAATAACTTCGAAAAATATTTTGTTATTTTTTGCTACGTGTGGAAATGTTTGTTTTTGCTTAAAAATCTGTTTAATCAACAGTGAGAGCTTAATAACCCGTTGCGGGTGCAGCAGTTTATAACTATCAGCAGGCTAGGATCTTATTATTCTCTAACGATAGTAATACATGTACAACTTCTAAAATATTGCCAGCAAGTAAAAATAGTTTGGAAAATCCAAAAGTGCACGCCTCATAATCTCATTTAGACCGTGAAATTAAATAGGCTTCTATTTCTAATTATACTGAAGCGTAAAAAAATAAAAAGGACTCCCTTATTGGTCTTTCGGTCGTTATCGTGACCACATACAGGATCCGTACACACAGACAAACGAACGTCCAAGACAGAACTTTTTTAAACAGCTTATTAATTAGTTTAAATAATAAAAATGACATTAAAAATGTCATGGGTGCTAAAAATAGTATTTTTTCTTAATATCTGTGTGTATTTTATTTTTTACAAGTGCATATATATGATAATAATAGAGCCATTTTAAGTTTGAAAAATCAGTAGTTTCGCGTGAAGTGAGAGTAGTACCCACTTCAACGCTTCGCTTATGAGGCATGCAATAAGAATAGAGATGAAGTCAAGTTTTTAGAATATTATTTGCGAAGATGTAGTTAAAGCCAGTTCATTTGTATTCCAGGAAAACTTTTATTACTTTCTAAAAGTTACACTCAGAAATGATTTACGTCTATTCAAGAATTTCTTAATAATAATTGATCATTTATTTGCAAATACAAGGCATTAAAGTTTTAACAAACAACAATCAAACAAATAACAATCAAGATTTTATTTCTGCTTACTGCCTACACCGTTTTGTTTTTTCCAAACTTTAGAACAATAATACCGACATCTACACAAACATTTTTCAGAGTCGCTTAAAGTGCCGTAACAGATTTACATACATATAGTACCGGTGTTGCCAGCAGATAGAGATAAAATAAACTTAATCAGATTTTAAAAAGGTTTGAAAAATTAGTTAAAATTATAGATTTTATTAACGACCAAGCAAAAACTTTTGTCATTTTCATAATTGGTAGTACTTTATTAATGGGCTACAAAGTAATGCGCTGTACTTCTTTATCTTATTACTATGCTTCATATTAGAGCTACTACACACAGAAAAAATAGGCTTCATATATGTTTCATGTTGATTCTACATGATCTTCAAAACTTATTTTCGTTCGAAATAATTATATTTTATGTTGACTTATTATTCCAGTAATGCACTAACCACTGCAGCCACAACAGCTTCAAACATACTTTAGATATACACAAACAATTTTTGATTTTGCTTCATATGTGTTTCATTTCAATTCAACATGATTTTAAGACATTATTTCAGAAACCATTTCATATATACATCGCGTAAGTAAAATAATTAATAAAATGTTAAAATGTTGAAAATTTTACACAATAAAGACATCTCTGAAAAAAAGTAAAGAAAATTAAAATACAATTTTTCAGGATATGGCCAAGTTTAGAGGCCTATATAATAGAAACAATATGAGGTATCAAAATAATTTTTCGCTATGTTACGTGCACACAATAGTAGAACATATGTGCTGAATTTCATTAAAATTGGAGAGGATAAAAATCCAGACCGCGTCGAAAATTTTCGTTTTTACCCAATAACGCTTTTTTCGATATTTTGCTGTTTATTTTGTTAAACATGAGATTTTGGTAAAGCAAACGCTGTTGAAAACTTCATAGACAATTGGTTAGAAGAAAAATTTTTTTGTAAATGCTATGTTTATTAAATTATGATGCATAAAACACTGAAAAAGAGCTTTTGCGCAAACTTTGGTAGGGGTTCGACACGCCTTAATCTTAACCTTAATGGATTCACCTGATATTTTTTGTCTGTAGTTTTTTATATATACCCATCGATTTGGGTATAAGACTTGAAGAAATCCAAATTTTAGTGTTTTACGACCACTCTAATGTACTACCAGCATTTTTAAAAAAGCCGAATAGTAATAAAAACACATTTTATTTTTTACTTGAGGTCCCTGCCGCTTCGCGTCCTTAAAGTTCATTTTATTGCTATAAGGTATCCGTAGAATATATAGATTATTATTACTCAAAAATGAATGAAACGGCCTAATAGCACTGTTTAACAAAATCAAACTTTTTTCAAAAGAACAAGGTTCTAAAGACTAGTTCTGATAGAGAGTTTTGAAGGTTTACAACTGGGACTCATTTTAAGGCGAATTAAATAATATAAAACTTAAAATGTGTTTAGGGGTTAATTTCATACTTATTCACAATTAATACTCGGCATAGGAATCCTTGCAAGCTTTACATTAAAGGTATGAGATTTCTCCATAATTTTTATGTAAAAAACCCAGAGAAATTTTTTTAGAACATTTCAGACCGCTAGATCGCCGCTGAAGGGCAGTTTTTTGTCCCTTTTTTAAGAAAAGAACAAAAGTTATCATACAAGGAAGAGTTAGAGGGTTTGAAATGTGCCATGAAAATGTTATTCGTAGTGTTTTACATAAAAGTGTTGAGCAAATCTTATACCTTAAAAGTAAGTCTGGCAAGATTTCGTATGCCGAGTAATTATAAATATGTGCAAAAATGAATTCCAAATGTTAACTTTCAAAACGCGTACACAAGTCGCATATATCAGTCGTTAGAGCCATGTTATTGTTTTGTTTGCTCTACAGTGTAGCTAAAACTACAAAAAATATAACAAAAACAAACATACTTAAGTATTCAAGTCAACGACTTGAACCAATGCCGATTAATCGGCCTTGACTTGAACTTTTTAATAAAGAATAAAACAATAAACAATAGTGTGGATTTGTAGTGTAACGATGATAATAAAAAAAATTATGAACTTTTTATAACAGAACTTTTCTTCCTCCTTCTCTTTTTTTATTCAATTATAAAAATAATTTAAAAAAAGAATAAAATTTACAAGTGATGGCACTTTTCACTAAGTAAATGTCAATATTATCAAGTAGAGTCGTAAAACTTGGAATATAATGAAAACTTTAAGTAATGAACTACTTTAGCATAAATTAGTTAAAACTATTTGTGATACGTTTTACTTTAGTGTTCCCGTGCAATTAATTTAAAACACAAATATTTTCCATCTTAGATATTTAGTAAGGGACCTTATTAATGGGCCTTGGCACATATTATTTTTACACTCATGAAAAATCTAAAAACTGTACTTATGTTCTTTTGTTTACAAATCACTCCTTTATTAATAAAAAAAAAGACTAATTACCAGGAAAACTGCAAATATGCAATTGCATATTTTTTCCTGTCCGATGTATTTAGTCTCAAATAAGACTTTTGAACGTATCAGAGCTTTTTAAGAATTTTGGCATTGATTTGTTAGTGCATATTTTTGTATATTTCACCCTTCACAGCATGTTTTGCATATTTCAGACTTGCCCGCATATTTAGGGCATTTTTTATGGCATATTTGGCTCTTTTTCTGCATTTCTTGGCTTTTTTTAATTTTAATGTGCATATTTATAAAAACAAACAAAAATTTTTATAATCGAAAACATTTTTAAATTAAATTTTTTTTTTTTAAATTTTCAGTAATATTTTAAAATTTTTTCTTTGACGGTTTTAAACTTTCTCTAATGTATTTTCTCTCCAATTTCTGAAAACTTTCCCTTATTTCATTCATTTATTTCGAGTTTATTCACAGCTCTCCAAATTTTAATTGCTTTTGGGGATTTTTTTCAGCAATACCGATTTTCGCTTTTTTACATTTCATAAAAAATATTTAAGCTACTTCTGGAATTTTTCTGATTTATTCGGACCGATGAAAGAAACCACAGGATGGCATGTTAAATTGACTGCCTACCCATAAGGAAACAGAATATGTATACTTCGTGGTGTCAGAAATGAATATTATACAAATTATAAAGTTTGTATACCCTTTTAAGAGCACGTTTTTTCAAGTTCTTAGAGCATATTTTTATGTTTTTGGTGCATATTTAATGCGCATTAAACACCTTTTTTTTGGGCATATTTCCGGTTTATCTGCTAATTACTAACATACAAAACATTATGTTTTACAAGAAAACTTAGTTTGCTCTTTTTTTTACCAAAAAATTCCAACTTTAATAAATTTCGATTTATTTTTAAGCGAATTTTAGCGAATGCAAAAATGAATACGAATATCAAAAACAAATGAATATTTCTCAAATGCGAAAGCGAACGTTCATTGCTTCCCTAATATTTAGTTAATTGTGGTTTTTATCTTAATATTTCCTCAGAAATTTATCGATGCAAAATTGCCAAGATATTCAAATTGATTTGAATCACTTGCATTTAAATTTTTGTATCTGTACATTTTCTTAAACTGCTATTGGATGGGTAACAACAGCCACAGTTTTGGAATCATTCCAAAATATCTAATCTTTAGTATAAATAAAACTTTAGTCAAAATTTATATTTTTCAAGGGTAAAAAAACTTTAAAAATTTTGGAATGTGTTCAGATAATAACAGCGTTTATGCCTGCTTGGGTGTTTAAGTAGTCCGCCCCATACGAATACTTAAGTAAGGTGACCGATATAATTACATATATTTTTTATTATATAATATAATATACGAAAAGTAAAATATTTACTTACGTACCTGAAAGAAAACGAGCTATCAATATTTGTATGAAAACTGCCGAATTTTCTTTGTGCAAGGGAGCAGTAGCCAATAATGCCCACCCGAGAACGCCACAAATATCTGTAACGACAATTGTATTTTTTCGTCCGACACGATCCATAAGATAACCCACCAACAAGCCTCCGAGAGGGCAAGCCATTGAGTTAATGGAGGCTGCAAAGATTTAAAAATTTTGTCAGTTTTTTTCACATGGAATTCTCCGAATAATTTTGTACAAATATGAGCATACAAAACCAACTGGCCTTCTCCTCCGAGAGATGGAAATTTTCCGTTGTGTCCATTAGTTGGCCCAAAGTCACAGACGGCAAAGCCACTGCCATACCAGCACCCATAACTCCAGTATTTCCTAGAAACACCATTAATTCTTGTCGCAATACAGCCTTGCGGCGTTCACCCAAAGGTTTCTCCTTAGTGGTCCTGTTGAGACCCTTCGATATCTTGGGTAAGTTTTGTTTTGTGCTGCTGACATTTTGAAATTTTATCTTATCAGAATGATTGGATGACATAATTCTAGAACTTGGTCTAATCTATTCTAAACGATGTTACCAGTCGTTTTTTAAATTGTTTATTAGTTTCTTTCTTTGTACTTCTGGCTTCTGCTTTCGACAAATCCTCGTAGTTAGTTGTATGTGTGGGTGTAAGGTTGTGAATGTATTGTACTGGAGCCAGCCACTTTTGTGATAGTGAGTTGCTGCTAAAGTCATTCACCAACAATAATAACACTTTAGTAAAAAGACACTTGTTCATTAATAAAAATCTAATAGCTAATAAAAAGTTTATGTTTACTGTGTCAAAAAGCAAAAAAGTTTAATAAATAAATGCTGCTCTTTTTTCTTTCTTTCTTTTTTTGCTTTGTTAAATTATTTATTATTTGAAAATAGTTGCATAATTTTACAGAAATTCCGCTGAAAAGTATTTCGTTTTTTCACGTTTAAGTACTTTGATAAGAATGGATGGATAGTTTTTATTTGTATGTACATTTCAGGCAGAAGTCGGTAATTGGCTATTTTTTCTTTATTTGACACTTGAATTTTAAATTTATTTCACTGATCACAAACAAGAATGCATATTTGCCGAGACAAGTCCTTTCGACTGCAAGGATGCTATAAGCAAAAATATCTCCGTTGATTAAATTTGATCGAACCGTTTCAAGTGACACTTTCCTGAGGACTGTTTGCACAATTTACTATTTCATATGGTTAACAAACTAACTGTTAGTTAGCCCCAATTCAATACAATCTTTAAATTGTTAAGCAATTTTCCGTATCTGCTCCCCGTCCTTTTGGCTCAAATTTATCATACGAAATGCAATTTTGAGAGACTTTTTTAAACTGGAATCACATGTAATGGTACAATTTGCAATTGTGTTCAATTTTTCTTTATATTTTTATTAATTGCCTTAAATATTAAGAAATCAGCGCCAATTTAAAACAATTCTTCTCTCGACGTCGATGACTTTCAATTTTTGTTCATTTTTTTATATTTATTTTACACAACATTAAGAATATAAACTACATACATACATTATTTTATTTTATTTTTTTCTGAATATTTGTTTGCATGCATGTTGGTATATTCGCTTTTAGCTATTATTTTTCTATTATTTATTAGTTTTACGTTAAACAAAAATAAAAAAAATATTGTGAAAAATTAAAAGAACGAAATACTTTTGTAATCAACTAACGGCCAATCGAAAAACACTGAACTTGACATTCTCTCTCTGTGATGTGTTGTAGCCAATTTTGAGGTAAGAATGTAAAATGTACGTTTCACAAGAACATTAATTGTTGTCTCATCGATTTCAAACTTAAGCCCCAAAACAAACTAAAAACGGAACGGCTAAATGTATTTGAATGTTGATGAAATTGTAAAGCACAAACATTCTCTTCTATTGTAAACAGTATCGACCTAAACACAATGTGCAAAATAAAAAAATAAAAATAAAACAAAAAATCTGAAACTGATGATATTAACTGAATATTAACTGCATGCATATATTTATATAAGTACAAAAATCAAACCGAAAAGTTGGACTTAATTAGAAAAAAAATCAGATAATGGACATAAATAGAACATCAGATAGACATTGATTTAGTATTGTAGTAATTCTCGTATGCAAATTTTTCAAAAAGTTTTATATAGTATATGTATGCATAAGAATTGCAATCACATTCGTTTAACCCACCCAACAAGTGGTGTAAAGCAGAGATACACATGACCACAGGCGATAGGGGTGTGGCGACTTGAAAACGTTGTTTCGCTCTGCTTTATACGTTGAATATTAAATTGATGTTGATTTTACTCTTGTTCCTTGGCAATATTGATAATATCTAATTTTCTCTGAATATAACCACACGAACTTTAGCCTATATAAACACTTTGGACTAAAATGCATATTATGTAGCTCGAAATAATCACATTAAAATAAACTAATTTTTTTCTCTGCATCCGAAATAAGAAAGAAAATTATGACATCTTACTAGTTATCACATTTTATTAATGTTGGCTTATTTACATTATCGATATATATTTACTTTAGATAATAATATAAAGAGTTTTTGTTTCTGCAAAAATTTTGATTCAAACAAATGCAATATAATTATGTACATGTTCGTACCAGAGAATGACATAAGTATCGTTTTAAGTACTCTTTGAGTATGTATTGGCGTACAATTAAAAATAAAAACAATACTCATACTCAAAAATACTCATCAAGCTTAAACCGAATGCGTAGAAATCATGGGTGATTTTATAAGAACTATCGGAAAGTAAACAAAAAAAAAACACATAAAATTCAGAAAAATGCATGAAATATTTATTTGGATCGATAGTTGGGTCGATATAATTTAATGTTTGAAGATTATTTCATGCAAATGTTGGCCGCGGCTGCGCCTCAAATGGTCCATCCGCTTAGTCCAATTTTGGCATACTCTTTCCAACATTTCTGCCGGTATCTCACGAATAATGTTGGCAATGTTGGCTTCCAGTGCGTCAATCGAAGCGGGCTTGTCGCTATAGACATTAGCCTTAACATAGCCCCACAAAAAATAGTCTAGAGGCGTTAAATCGCACGATCTAGGCAGCCAATTGACTGGTCCCAAGCGTGAAATAAACTGTTCACCGAACTCGCCTCTCAATTGGTCCATTATTTCGCGTGCTGTGTGGCATGTGGCACCGTCTTGTTGAAACCACATGTCATGCAAGTCAAGCTCTTCCATTTTGGGCAGAAAAAAGTTTGTTATCATCGCACGGTAGCGCTCACCATTCACAGTAACGTTGTGATTCGCATCATCTTTGGAGAAATACGGCCCAATGATGCCGCCAGCCCATAATCCGCACCAAACGGTTGTTTTTTGTGGATGCATTGGTAGCTCTTGCAATGCTTCTGGCTGCTCTTCACTCCAAATACGGCAGTTTTGCTTGTTCACGTATCCATTCAACCAGAAATGAGCCTCGTCGCTGAACACAATTCTTCGATAAAAAACTTTCTTAACAGAGCACGCATTTTGGTAATAAAATTCAATAATTTGCAAGCGTTGTTCGTTTGTAAGACGATTCATGATTAAATTATAGACCAAACTGAAGATGTTTGACAGTGACACAAGATACAAAACGTGCGTGAGCTGTCAAAACTAGTGTTGCCAAAAAGATAATAGCAAAAAAATCACTCGTTATAAACAGCCAACGATTATGTGCATACAGACTCCTTAAATTACGCAGCACAAACGACTGTAAGTAAAATTATTCACTTTATCAGCTACAATCATACTCATAAGCATAAAAATACTCTAAGTATTTATCCTGATATACATAAGTATGTATTTACAGGAGTATTTTATTTGCTGTTCAACAGATTGCAAGACAGGGATGGCAAGTGCGGTTTAATAATGGTTGACTTGTAAAAACATTTGTTATGTGGTTATATATATTTACTCGAAACACATTTATCACTTCACATATGTTTGCAAAGTTTACGAAAATTTTTTCAAGATTAATATAAGTCATTTCTCCATACTGTACATATAAAAAAACTCACCTTTATAACTATGATTACACAAATTAATATTGAATTTCAAATAAAATATTCTAGCAAAACTAGTTTTAAGGCTTCTTATTAAGCCACACTAGGGTTTTTCCCGTGTTATTGTTGCGTGGGTATATTTTTGAGTTTCACTTTCACCAGGATTTATGCTTTTGTTATTTAAATTTTATAGTAACCATTTTTTGTAGAGATCGGGTCATTGCGAATGTTTGTTTTGAAAGGAACACCAAATCGCATAAGAAGTGCGAAATGCAAACAGTGTTCTTTTATGTATTTTGTTGGGAGTTTGGCTTTCACAAGAGCAATTTTATTGTGGTTTGATTTTTGCTTATACATACATATTTTTCTATAAATCAAGTCATTGAGCATTTTTTACAAAAACAAAAGTATCAAAACTTAATTGTTGTATTGCTGTTTTGTGTACGTATGAATTACACATTATTACACTTAGAAGTACGTATTTTTGACCTTTTTTTAACAAACACTACCCGCAAAGTGATTAGCTTGTCTGCGGAAAACACCCAGGGTCTATGACGGGAATCCAACTCATGACCTCTGGACTGACAGGCTAGTATCGCTATCACTCAGCCATAATTTGCTGCAATTTTTGTAAAAATAATTTAAGAATGAGTTAACAATAATTTTTTTGGAGTTGTTGCTTCCAAGTTTTAAGAAACAACCCGCCGCAAAAAGAGGAAGCGCCAACTAGATTAATGAAAAACATACATATAATTCTTTTATTTCCATATTGATTAATGTTTTCAAACAGCTAAAGCATGTGTTACCTTCCATTTCATACATACAAATTTGTACGGGGGCGTATGTTGAACAAATACTCTTAAGTATTTGTATTTTATCCGAATAAATATACATACTCTAAGTATAAAAATACTCTAAGTATAAGTATGACAGATACTTAATACTCCCAATACGCATGTGCCTTTCTATTTATAGTTGTAGAGTATTTAAGTTTTTCGCATAAATGGAGTAGAAATGCGTTTGTGTGTTGAAATCGGATGTACCCAGCGGTAAATTGCAGGATTAAAGAGACCTTCTAGAAGACCTGTTTAGCAGACGTGAGGCCTGCCAATCCGCATTCCATACTCATTTCATTTCCACAATCGCTTCCCAATGTAGGGATTCTTACAGGCCACTTCTGGCATGCGATTTTGAAGGCTGTCTAAGGAAGGTCTGTTAAAAAGCAAATGGAGGTACACATATTTTTCTATATCAGTATGTATTTTAAAAGCGCCTTCTTTCGGTTTGACTAATGTGATTTTTATTTCGAGCTATTTCTTTTCATCCCAAGTAGTTTTTTATACATTGAATTGAACATGATGTAATTCCGGCGGAATGATTGTAAATATATCAGCTCGGGCATAATAGTAGCATGTTTGATGTCTCTGGTATGTAAATTGCAGTCTTATATACAAATTACATGCGAAAAAATAATACGCGATTGGTTATTATTTCCAATGCACTTTTTTATTTTTTAATCTAAAAATGCAATACTACTTCCATATTCCCTGCTTAAAGTAGGGAATGTACTTCTTTCACCTTCCCTTCTACAAGAAGGCATTTTGCATGTGTATCGGTCTGGCAGGCTTTCAAGAAGGCCTGGAATTTTCAGGCCTGTTGACTTTTACCACTGGGTACTTATAGTTGTTTGAAAGCAAATATGTGTGTGTACGAATTATTTGTGCGACAATTATGACTATACGCAGTTAATAAAATTAAGAGTAAATACTTAAGTATATTTTTTTGAGTACTTAATGTCATCATCTGGTTCGTACCTGGATAACAGTTATTATTTTTTAATTGAACAAACTCGTTGATGAATTGAATTCAAAGTACTACTTCTACTGCAGGTGAAACATCAATGATTATAACATGCGGTGTCCATAGGTCGGAATTGAAAATGTTGTCTTTAGCAAAATTCGCTAATAAACAACAGCTTTAGAGTTTTAAATTCAGTAGTTGCATTTCATTGGAGAATGTAATGCTTTTGGAACAGCCTCCGATTTTTTGTTGGATATTTTCACAAATTAAAACTAAATTTTTAGTTCATGGTTCCACACGAAAATTTTTGATTATTAATTTTTATTTGTTGAGATATTATTTAACCAGACTGTATACTTTTATTATGCTCTTTACATGACATTACAAATACATATGTGTGTATGTATCTGCCTATACATACCCTACAGGAAATGTCGATAGTAAAATTGTACTGATTCACTATTGACATTGTCACCAGTACTACTCACTAATTGTACCCAGGCAATGTTCTGTGCTATAGACATTTAACATGTGCTTGTCACTGAGATTCCACTACTGACATCGGAACTGTTGACTTACTATAGACCAGGTGGTTCTTATTGGACCATACGGAGGCACCGGTACCAGAGATTCACTAGTGCATTTTAATGATTCTAGTCAACACATATGAAACTTTTTACCAGCTAACACAAATAAATTAGATTTCTTACGAAAATTTTTAGTTTTCCGTCCAGCCGTATATATATTCAACACATCAAAATGAGACCATAAAAAATCGTTTTCTAGCTGTTAAAAACTTCTCTTCTCATTACAACTAAAATAAAAAGTGTAGACGATTCGTTGACAAACTTGTCTACAAAAGTGGTGGCTTGGAGACTCTTGGCTCCTGGCTTTCTTCAGGGCAGTAAATTGTACATATCTCCAATTTGCTGCGACAACGCAATAACTCAAAAACATAAGTTTTGAGCTAATAATGCAGAATTTTTCGCCATATCTATCTTCATATTGTCCACAAATTTCATAGAAACAAATGGGGTGCTTGGCTTACGATGAATGGACAGCAGACAAGGATATTATTTGCAGAATAGAAATGCTTTTTCAAAATGCAAATATATCTAAAATTTCGCCTTCGTATGGTGAAGTGTTACATCTGGTCTATTTCACTATACTCAGTGGAATCCTGGACTCTAAAAGTAATAGACATGAATAAGCTTGAACGTTTTGAAATGTGGACCTATCGAAGGCTCCTCCGAATTTCTTGGACAGATCATGTATCAAATACTGAGGTCTTGCAGCGATTGAACATACAGCGCCACCTCCTACATGCAATTAAAATACCCAAAATACCATATTTTAGTCACATAAAAAGAGGTCCAAAATATGAACTTCTTCTAGTCCTACTAGGAAAAATTGAAGGCCGTAGAGGTATTGGCCGCAAACCAAGGTCGTGGTTCCGCAATATATGAGAATGGACCGTTATAAGAACGATCGGCGAGAGGCATCGCATAGAGAACAATTTTCCAATTTCGTCAACAACATTTTACAATTGTGATTCGCTTAGTTCCTACACATCCTGTGTAGCCAGAGAAAGAGTGAAATAGGGTTTAGCTACTGCTCTCAAAAATAAATAAAAATTATCCTATCCAAGAGAAAATAAAAAATAAGAAGAAAATATATAATAAAAAAATTGGCGGTGAGCCTTAGCTTACGAGTTATGGGCCTCTGAAGTTCTAGTCCAAAGTTGTGATTAATTTTCTACTCTATACGAATAGTGGCTTCGCTGAGTAAAGACTCTCTGCATATCCGGCCTTCGGCCGGGCTTACAGATTTTCTTCTCTATTTATGTATGTCGTATAGTGGCTTCGGTGCAATGTTGCCATGTTAGAAATGAATAAAAGCGTCAAGTGTAGAGCAAAAACGGGTAAAAAGGGTGAAAAAATTACGAAAAAAGGGTAAAAAGTGCAAGAGAAATTATGACATAAATTTTTAAAATATAAAAAAGTATATTAAAAATTTAAAATAAATAATTTATTTTATTGTCAATTCATTTAATAGTATACCAAAACTTTAAATAATATAGCAATTCATTATTCATTAAATAATGGTGACGTTTTGTAAAAAAATAATTTTATTTCCAAATACATACATACATACATACATACATATGTACATGTACATATCTATTTCATAATGGTCATAATCGGGCCACAAAACGGTTTTAATGAAATACTAAGATATTTTCTTCTTGTTTTAGGCTTTATTTGATATGCAATAATGGATTGGATAAGTCTAATGAAAGTCAATTTCTAAAAACTCATTAAGGAAAATGTTATGTTGACTTCAGCATTTGTGTAAAAAAAAGTATTTAAAATTAAAAAAAAAAACAAAATCATAAGTTGTTACAAAAAGCACCAAAAGCGCCACAAAAAATGGAAAAAATAAAAAGGTAAGAAGACCAAAAAAGCGTCATAAAATACCCGAAAAGCGGCAAAATGGCAACACTGCTTCGGTGAGTAAAGATTTCCTGCGTAGCCGGCATTCGGCAGAGCTTACAGATTTTTTCCTCTGTGTATGTAAAATAGTGGCTTCGCTGAGTAAAAATGTCCTGCCTGGTCGACCTTCGGCCGAGCTTAATGATTTTCTTCTCTATGTATGTCGAATAGTAGCTTCGCTGAATAAAAATTCTGTGCGTAACCGACCTTCGGCCGGGCTTACACGATCTTCTCGTCCATGTATGTATAACGAATAATAGCTCCGCTGACTATAGATTTTTTGCCTAACCGGCCTTCGCTCGGGCTCAAGAGTTTTCTCCTCTGAGTAAAGTTTTTCTGCCTAGGCAAAAATCTATTATAAATTTTTACATCTCCTGAAAGGAATGCTCAAGACTTTTTAAATGATACCAATATTGGCCGTATGCGATGAAAAATTTACCTTATAATCACAATTTTGGACTAGAACGTTAGAGGCCCATAACTCGGAAAGTAAGGCTCGCCGCCAATTTTTTATTTAATTTTTTCTTCTTATTTTTTAATTTTCTATCGGATAGAATAATGCTTATATATTTTTGAGAGGCGTAGCTAAACCATATTTAAGCCATTTCATACAAATGTCTTGTATACTCACCTATTGAAACAATAATAATATTTTATTTTACCATAAAGCTGTTACTGAGTAAAGTGAAAACTTTAAACACGTTTTCTTTAAATGTACTTTTTTGAGTTGCGACCTTGTTGCAGCAAATGAAGACTATGAATTTATGTAATTTCTTTAATATATAAATCCAGCGGTAAAAGGAAGGGGTAAAGAAGCCTTCTAAAAGGCCTCTTCGACCCTTTACTCATCAGGCCTGACTGAAGGCATTCTTCAGCAGGCCTATTTGCAGACCAGACGTGGCAGGCCTAATGGAAGGACTGGTGGAGGAAAGTCTGTTAAAAAGAAAATGGAGGTACATTGTTTTATCTCGGTATTTTTACAGCGACTTCTATATTATTGATTAATGTGATTTTTTTATTTCGAACCAGAGCGCTGCTCAAGTATACTCGAAAATACTCGTATGTATGTTTGTGTGTGTATTCATGCATGTTAGTTTTGTATGTATTTGTGTATATATGGTCGTGAGTATGACCCTGCAGATTATTTATAACTAGCTACGTCACTAGTAGTAATAATACTAGTAATTTAAATAATTCTTTGTTATAAAATGACATATTTTCAGGTGTAAATACATAAAACCAAATTTTAGCTGTATATATAATAAGTAGAAAGTAGCTCAGTGGATAGAGTACATGGCTTGAAATATGAGGACTGTGTATTCGTACCCCGGCTTAGCCAAATACTTTTTAATATATAAAAAACTATAAATAAACTAGTAAGCGCACTAGTCTACAATAAGTAGTATTTCAACTAGCATATAACTGTATGCAAATGATCTAGTTGGGTTCCTATGATAACCTAATGTTAAAATCAATATTTCGATATATGCAACTAGTCTGAATTAAAAAGCAACTAGTATATTTCTAACCACATAATAGTCATTTTGTCTGTAGGGTACATGTACATGCATGTATACATACGTACACGCATAAGAATATAAGTATATGCACACACTAAATTCACACGAGTACATTCTACGATTACTACATTTGAGTACTCTTTGCAGCCCTCTATTTCGAACTATTTCCTTTCATTCAAAGTAATTGTTTATACATATGTATGAGGGTAAATTTCATTTACTTATTAAGAAGGAATTAGATATGATATAGTTTCAACGAAATAAGGATAAGTTAATCAGCTCAAACAAAACGACATAATACCACCATGTATGATGTCTCTTTTATGTAAATTTCAGTCTTATATACAAATTACTTGCGAAAAGAGAATACAAGAATATTTGTTATTTCTAGTACCTGTCTTACACTATCTCACAAGCCGTTCGGCCTCTGTAGAAAATGCAACCCTGATCTAATGAGTTTATAGACATTTTTAAAAAAGCAATAACAACACATTATATCAGGGTTACATTTTGTGCAGAAGTCGAACAGCTTGTATAATAGTCTAAAAACAGCTTAAAGAATATTTTTTGGTAAGCAAAACGAAAAATCTAAAAATAGAATACTAGTTAGTTCCTCTTCTCTTCTAAAAGGAAGTAGTTCATAATGTATATTGGATCTATTAGAAGGGAGAGGTTATGCCTTTTTTTTAAAGGCAGGGAAAAATTTTAATTGCATAAAGAAATACGGTTTTGCAGGCCTTGTGAATTTTACCGCTGCCAATATCTATACACACATGCATGCATATATCAGTCAGTTTAGTAAATTTTTGATGAATTTTCCTATTCTAAATAAAGTCGCGATATTTGGCGAACTAGGCAAAATAGTAAGCTTAGATTTTGCACTAATATTAGTTCTGCCAGAGACTTCATCCGTACTTAATTTTATCAAAATGTAATGCGGTAAGGAAAACTGGTTGGTTGCTTTTATATGTTTTTACACATAGACCAATTTTAAACGCGTTTAGTGCGGCAACTTTTTTGACAACAGCATAAAAGTAAGATGGCGTTTCATTATATTTTTTAATGCCATTTTGGCTAGGGTATTAAAATTTGATATTTTCAAAAATAGCAAAAAGGTACACCCTAATGTACATACATATGTATATACAGTTTCTAAGCAAATAGATACAGATAATGTTTGTTTAGAAATTTATTGTACAGACTACATTTCAAATATTATTGAAAACAACAAAGCAACATCGTTACCACAACAACAACGATATGAATATTCTGTAATTTATTTGCAATATTAGCTAAGCGCTAGTTTCAGTAATGCCAGAAACTCTTTTTAACTACGTACACAACGTTCTCAGCAAAAATCTGGTATTCAAAAAAGTATATGAGGATTGAAATGGTAACTACTTATAATTTGACTCGATAAAGATATGTATTGACTCGATTTGAGAAGGGGTACCCCTTACAAATAAACTCACTTTGTTATAGCAATTAACTAGTTATTATTTGACTTACTTGAAGCTTTAAAATATATACTCAAATAAATAAAATTAAATTTAAAAAAATTTTATACACCCTGTATTTTATTTATATCATCAACAATTTTTTTACCCGGCGAGGATACGAACCGTGGTCTTTCAGATTTGAAGACAAATGCTTTACTCACTCAGATATTGTTGACTTATACGTTTAAGCACCAAAAATTTGTTTTCATTTACAAACACATGTTAACTTAAAAAGTGTCTGTCTAGTTGTATTATTAAAACATAACAACAAATTATAACTACTTTCATGTAATAAGATAGATTCGTACTAATTTTATTAATTACTAAGTAGTAGCTCTAATTTGGAGCATAGTAAGAAGAAAATAAGAACCACTCATTAACTTGTAGCCCATTAAAAGAGTACTACCGATTACAAAAATGAAGAATGTTTTTGCGGGGATTGTTTGCGTCTTATTTTGCTTAAAAAATATTTTATTAAAATTTCTCTAATATTTTATATATAAGAATTAAATTTAAACACAACATAAAAAATGGGAATATATTATGTACATAAACACTAATGAAATGAAAACAGCATGTTGTTATGTTCTGACATGTATGTTGGAATTAATTAACTTTTCCTTATTCCTCAGATGTATTTGTAACTAATTTATTTTTGGATTTCGTTTAAAATAATTTTTTCCTAAATCTGTCATCACTGGTTGGTTACTTAATATTAAAGACAATTAAATAAAACAATGACAATATAAAATTTATTAATGGTACACGTTTACAGAAACAATTTCTCACCACTCATAATTGGTTAGTTTACAACAAATGTCGGCAAATTAAAAACGATGGACAAGACAACACATCTGATTGTTTGTATTTAGTAGCAAGGAGAGTTTATGCAGGTACGACGCACAGTGCTTCGTTTCCATAGACTGAATGGATAAACAAATATACAAGAAATCGAGTGCAAACTTTTTAAATCGAATCAAAGGTACTTAGATATACCAAGCTTTATCCCCACTCGCATAAACATAAATTTATATGAAATGTTGTATATAATATGGATATATGTAATAGTAGTAACGTGTGCATTAATTTTCATTGAAATCAGAAAGAGATTATAGGTCCTCACATAATGTACATATCGTTTAACTTGAAATACATAGCTATGTATAGCTCCTATAAAAATCTTCCGATTGTAATGAAATTTAGCACGTTAGCTTAACATGCATACATATGTATATATTAGGGAGTCAATGAATTTTTTTTATTAAAACAAACCCCATGCGGATTATTGTGGTACTTTGTCTAAGACTCACGTGGTGAAAATTTTGGCTAAATCGGATAGCTGTCATGGCTACCACATTGATTCTAAAGTTCAAATTTTGTGAAATTTATGCGCCTTAAAGTTCTCCGATTTGGCTCAAAATTTTCCCTATACATTCTTAAGACTAGTTTTTATAAACTATGCTTCATTTTGGTAAATTTCACAAAATTTGAACTTAGACCTATGGGCTACGCGTTATAGTTCTCCCATTTCGCCCAAAATTTTTACCTTACGGTTAATGAAATATCTTTTAATGTAAATTGACCTAAATTTTAGTAAAATTTTACAATATTTTTTGTTGTGATCGAATTTCAGATTTTTATATACGGGTTAATGCACTGTGCTCCGTGGAGTGCGCGTTCTAAATAATTAGTTACAAATTCTTAGCCCTTAAATGCCCAAGGATGCCGATTATGATAAAAAATATATAATATGTAAAATGGTGAAAAAACATCAACTGCGTACCAATTTTGTCGAAAATTTTTTTTCTAAATATTAGTTGCATCTTAAAAGACTGAGACACTGAGCACTACTCCGTTACTAAAATCGAATATGTAAAAAGTAATATTTGTTGGTTTGTTAGTTTGTTTGTACTTTATACGCGGTCAAACCGCTTATCCGATCGCAATAAACCTTTATGGACTTATTGTTTGAAGCTACGGGAAGATTATATGATGGAAAGTGTTTGTGGGAGGAGGGAGGAGCAAGGCAATTGATGCTTCCTTTAAACTAACCATTCGATTTCAATGAAATTTTAAACAAAGAAAGATCCGAATGTGGGAAAAGCAATAGAGCATGCGTTTTAATAAAATTAGAACCCAGGGCAAAGGGGGAGGGGTAGCAAGTAAATTTATGTTTTTTATTCAAACAGCA
The DNA here is from genome assembly GCA_956483635.1 of Panzeria rudis. NCBI lineage: Eukaryota > Metazoa > Arthropoda > Insecta > Diptera > Tachinidae > Panzeria > Panzeria rudis. The sequence continues at coordinate 150,970,389 of OY101450.1, forward strand.
CAATTTACTATATATATATATTTTTTTTTGTATTGTAATTACTCCTTCTGCTTGGCTGTACCAAAGCAGAGTTTATGGACCAGAGATCTACATAAGCAGAATGAAATACGTATTTTCTGTGCCGTAGCGCACTTCATCAGCTTGCAGTTGTCTTGGGCTTCGGTGAAACCTACGCATGACGCCAGTTTTGGCGAACTTATCATCGTAAACGCCGAGGTTGCAGTTGTGGTAGTAGCTTTGAGTACGCCTGCAACCACCTCTTCTGCATACAGTGTCAATAATGACTGCAAGTAGAATCCGGAATTGCAATTGTTGTTTGGCGGTAACAAAGCAGAGTATGTGGACTACAGGTCTACACCAGCAGAATAGAATACGTATTTTGTGTGCCGCAACGCTCTTCATCAGCATTCGGTTTTGTTGAAACCTAACACTTACTTCCAAAATACATGGCTCTAAATTTGGACCAATATTATTCTGGTCCATATAATCGTCGTCATCGGCAACCATCTGCATATGACCAGTCTCCTCAGATTCCTTTCGCTACCCAATCTCTTCAGTATCGTTTTCGTCATCGATGTCATCGTTACCTGTTTAGTTCCCCCAAGAATGGCCTATCTACGCTCATGGTATTACGTATCTTTTAACAAGTGAAGTTTCCTCAGCGGACTAAAAAGCACTTACGAAGATACACTAGCAAGTAATATACATATAATTCGTAACGAAAATCATGCTTTTGCTCTAAATGCCCATTGTATATTTAAAGATACAAAAATTGGACAACGCTTTGTAGCAGGTCCGCGAAACGATTTTTTTAGATTGTTGCTAATAGCTTCTGGACATATATTCGAACCACCTTATATTTTTTCTGGACCTCAATTTCTGATAAAATCTGAGATTTTACGTTGCAAAAATAACCCATTTAATATAATTTTCAAAAATATAATTTCTGAAGTTGATGGCTAATTAAACATACAGATCTATAAATCCAAATTGATTATTAGGCTAAGGTTCGTAACGTTTTAATTCAAAAACTTTATTTTTCAACGATCTATATATTTTTATCAAAATAAATTTTAGATGAATTTCTTGTGAGTTCTAAACATGTTTGTGTTATTTGTATTATATCTTCACTAAAAATAAAATCGTGGTAGTTTTTTTGATGCTTGTATCTTTAAAGATACAGTGAGCATTTAAGGGTTAATAAAAAATTCTTAACTATCGCATGATTGTAGTTGTTCTTTATATAATCGCAACTACATAAGCATTAAAAAGAAAAAAATAATGATATCAAACAAATATAAACAAAATCAATCGTATACCAACATATTTTATTACTCTTTGAGTTGATGTTTTGTTAGCTGAATTGAGGTAATAACAGACGTCACTGTTAGCGTGATTGTGAATGGCGAATAAACAAGAAATCAAACATTATTTTAAAAGGTGGAAAACGTGTAAAAACCAAAATTTATATGGAATCCACCGAGTTGTTTTAAAGAAACACACATACTACTTAAGCTTTTTTGTCTTTTCGGCAGAAACCCCCAGGGTTAATAGTATAGCTCACTATACACTACACTACGGCCGTTCTTTTCTATACAGTTTTCTTAACGCTTTGGTGTTCGGCTTACAGAAACAGCACTTAGAAGTTGGATAAATTGCTTTTTATCTAATAATGTAACGTAAAAAAGAAAAATTCATTAACACTTTACTTGTTCATTTTATGTCTTTCAATTGAATACAAAGTACAAAAAAATTACACAAAATATATTTTAGATATTTAAGCAAGTTGCATGACTACAATAATTATTATGTAGAATAGTTTATTTAGTCATTAGGCGCAAAAAGTTGACATTAATGCCGCCTCACTACTCATGTATTTAATGTTTTTATTTTCATTTATCAAAAATACACATTTCCTTTTTGGACACGCTTTCAAATTTATTAACTGCATTAACAATACGAATATTTTACAGAATTAAGCACAATAATAATATACACTTTTGAATGTCTGTTTCATTCTCAGCGGTACTTCACATCGAAAATAGAGGGCCATCTGAAAATATTGTTTAAGGCCATTTCACACTATAATTCAAGTATTAATACTTTTAAAGAAAATGCCTCCCTGATCTAATTGTTGTTTGAAAATTTTCAAAAATCATTAACAACTATCATGTCAGGGTTTTATTTTCCTCAAAAATATAATACTTACTTGTATTATAGTGTGAAACGGCCTTTACGAAAATTTTTATTTTATTTTTAAAATCAGACAGTCAGGGTCTGGTTGAGAAAAACGAAAATTGTTTAAACGTTTGAAAATTACATACATATATGGAAAAATTTATATGTTAAACGTATATTGGGTAAAAACGAAAATTTTCTACATGAAAACAAGGGTTTGGATTTTGTACCTCTCCGATTTAAATGAAAATCGAAAAATATCTTCTACTCCTGTGTGTATGGTTTCTATTTTATAGGGCTCTAAACTTGGGAAATTCGGCCATTTTTTAGAAAAGTTTGTCATATTGAAGATTGAATAACTTTAGAACAACGCGTCATCGAATGTAAATAAATTTGATGTTATTCGAAAGATTTCAGTCTCCTCTTAATGAAAAACTAATTAAAAAGAACAAAGCTTCCTGCTATAAGTGCCTCTAAAATGCCAAAGTATTTTTTTTATCCTTAAAAATGGTATTTTAATTTTCTTTACTTTTTTACAGAATGTAGCCAATTTACATGTCTTTATTGTGTAAAATTTTCAAGATGGGATGAAAACAGATTCAAAACTTAAAGTTGTTTCTTTATGATAACTCGATCACTTCTATAAGAATTGTGTAACCAATAACAATAAAAACAAGCCGAAGTATTTCTTAAAATCTCGATTTGAATTTTTTACACAATGGCGATAGACTAGTTTGCTATATGCTGCAAAAAAACACACAATAGATACTAAATACCACTTTTCAGGATATTTAAGGATAAAATTTTTTTCGTTTGTGATGTCCTTGTCTTGGATTTGCAAAAAGTGAGCTTGATTCTCTTAAATGATAATTAAATTAGTAAAATCTGATCACACGCTACAAAGTTATGCTATTTTCAAAATTACTTTTTACAAAAAAAAATTATAATGTATTCAAATAGTTGTTTTTATTATTATTTCTTTACCATTTTCATAGAATTTATCGAGTTGTCATAAAGAAACAGCTATAACTTTTGAGTTTTTATTTCACCCTATCTTGAAAATTTTACGCAATAAAGAGACATGTCAGTAGGCTACATTCTGTAAAAAATAAAGAAAATTAAAATACCATTTTTCAGGATATGTAGCAGGAAGCTTTATACTTTTTAAACAATATTCGTTAAGGGGAGACTGAAACCTTTCGAATGATATAATTTTTATTTACATCCGACGGCTCGTTCTAAAGTTATTCAAAATCTTAAATATGACGAACTTTTCTCAAAAATGGCCGAGATGCCCAAGTTTATAGGCCTATAAAATAGAAACCATAAGAGGTATCGAAATAATTTTTCGGCACGTTACACGCACAAAAATGTCTACACATTACTTTTACATTATGCAGAGAAACCTGCCCACCTATACAAATAAATAACCAAAATATACCTCAACACACTGAAGTAAAATATCTCGGTGTTCATCTTGATCGTCGTCTAACATGGAAGGCCCACATAAATGCAAAGGCATCCCAAATAAAATTAAAAGAAGCTCAAAAGAATTGGCTCGTTGGAAAGAACTCTACTCTAACCCTAGATTGTAAGCTTCTTCTATACAACTCCATTCTAAAACCAATATGGTCCTACGGTATCCAGTTATGGGGCACTGCCTCGGCATCAAATGTAGAAAAAATTCAAAGGCGACTAAATAAAATACTCCATACGATTACAGCAGCCCCATGGTATGTCAGAAAAAAGCGAATTCATAAAGATTTAGATGTGCCGCGCAAGACATATAAAAAAAACTTGAGTTGCATCCAAACCCCTAGCCCAAAACATCATTAACTTTAGAGGCCACAGAGGCTGAGAAGAAGAGACACTCTTACGAGAGACGTAAACAACCAAGGAACCAACCGCTGAAACAAATATTTTTGTCTGGCATTGGCTGGACTGAAAAATTAAAATTTTGGAGTTAAGATTTGATTACTTATTGTTAGTTAAAATTTATTGAAGATACAATAAATAAATATAACCAATAAAAAATGTTACACGCACGCAATAGTAGAATATATATGTATGTAGAATTTCATTAAAAGAAAAAAAGGATAGAAATCCAGACCGTGTCGAAAAATTTTGTTCACCCTATTTTATTGTGAACCTTATCAGTGGTAATATTCGCTATGGATTTCTTTTAAATTCTATTAAATTTCGTCATTATAACCTTCATTTTATTAGATCTTGTACGGTAAATTATGCTTATCCTTTAACCAGATTATGTCAGCAATTTAATCATTTACTTATCGTTTTTAATAATCCCCCATATTATGAATACCGATGTCGACGTCACATCAACCCAACAGCAAAAGATTGTCTGCTCTTTGTCGACAACATTTGACTAATAATTAATATGCTCAGCTTATTTCATAAGCCTCAGAAAATTGTAAGAGACTGTCAGTGGTAGTCAATTGTTGTCGACAACGAAGAGACAAGTGACAATTTTTAGCTGTCGTGTGGATGTGACGTCGACAACGCCATTCGTAATAGTGGGGAATATGTATATTGCAGGCGCGGATTTACTGAAGAGGATAATCTGATATTTCAATCGAAATTTCCATTACGATCAGGATAGCCCTTTAGAAGCTACAGTGCAATAGACAAATACACAGACACAGCGGCTACAAAAAACAATGCTTGAAAAATAAAAAATAAAACTGCACTTATGCTATGTTATGTCATCTTCATGTAACATGACATGACATGACGTGAAAAAACGAGACATGACATGAAATGGTAGGACATGACATGACATGTATATTTGAGGAGGCGCGATTACACCTCCCCAGATGTAGTAGTACCGCCTTTGACTTTAACCGCCACCGTATAGTGTGACTTTTCGCAAATGGCCAAATTTAATAAATCTCGTTCCGGAGCACATATCAAAATTAAATTCGGTATGTACTGATAATTTCCATAAATAATTGAAGCTTCGTAGAAAAAATAGGCGTGTTCTGCTTGCTTTTATTGGTAACCCCATGCATGGTGAAAAGAGTGGTCTGTAAATTTGGCCAGACTCACCTACATATATGTATTTCGATGCACTGAATCCGAATCTGATATCCGTTTGGCTCATACACTCTCAAAATTAAGACTAAATTGCAAAAACCCGTTAACATTTTTCGCAATTAACTTTCAATTTTTGAAGATGTACGAGCCAAACGGACCTTAGCTATAGTTGGATGGGTCTGGTAAAATGTACAGCCCACTTTTTTGTATTTGTGTCCCGTTTGTTTATTAATAGCTTTGCTGAATTTCTATTTCCTAGATTACCTGCTTAAAGTATCGTCATTAACACACATCTCCGCGATTGTCAAAGTGGATTTTCTTTTCTGATCTATTTTAATGGATTTATTGCGGTCCTAAAAGAAATCATCGAGCTTTAATTAGCAAAAATACCAATTGTTGGATTTACTTAAAATTTAAGTGTTAAATGTTATGCCTGGTGTGTCTGCACAATGTATACAAAATAAAAAACCTAAAAGATACGCTTTTATTACACACTTTAAAATTATAAAATAACCAAATTGATTTGTATTAGTCACGATATAAGTGTACCTATCTATTTTACTCTTGCCAATTAATTACTGAGTATTCATCGACGTCGAAAGAAGGCGTTCATTCGCATTCTAAGCGAAAGAACTCTGATTTGGTTGTGTGCTCCAAGACATAAATACACTTTTATCCAAACGATGACTCGAAAGAAAACGCAACTGTTTTCATTTAAAATCCGATCCAACAATGTCCAAGCAATGCGAACGAAATGTCCAAATCACTCACTTACTGTGTTGCTTGCGACTGGTAAAAAAATTTTCAGAAAATTCTATTAAATTTATTGTAATATTTGTTCACATTCTTATTAATTTTTGTATTATTTATACACATATTCATGATTATTTTAAAACAAAATTTAACTCACTAACTCATTGAAAAGTTATGCTTTGTTTATTGTATAAGGCCTTGACGGGCCTTGAAGGTACTCGCACATCTACAACAAAACTACCATTTTCCAAGGTATATTTATTTAACAGGTATAATTGATTCTACAACATATAAAACATTAAAAAAAAACAGCATGTATTTTGTTGCTAGAATTTGTATTTCAGATCTCAAGCCGAATAAAACACTAAAGTTGAAATTTTTTGTTTGGTAAAATAGTTGGCTAAATCTAGTTTTTAGAAGTTTGAAAAAGTATTTATTTAAAGAAGTTTTACATACAGCTACATGATCCAATAATACATGTCGTGCTGAAACCACATATGACTATTTCGCCGCGTTGACTGTATGTGTCAATTTATTTTTAATCGTGTGTTTTTAAATGATTAGTAATGGTAGAATTAGTCGATTCGTATCGTGTTACTTTACTTCTTTCCGTATCATTCTACTTTGTGTCTTAGTTAATGAAAACGTAGCGTTGGAAAAAAATTATTTGACTTATTTCATAATTTCATCGTATTAAATAAATAAATTTATCATCATTTACTTTCTATTCATATTTGATTTCATTTGTTCTAATTATTTACCTTTGTTTTTTAGTTTTCGTTGCTTTTTGTTTTTGGCATTTACTCTGTTTGACGCTCTCTACGTAAAAATCTATTTTCTATAGATTTCTACCTCACAAAAGTTACGATACATATTGAATAAACAATAACATGTTTTATTAATGTAACAGATTTTGGCAGTTTATCCATAACCTCACAATACGATTCGACTAATTCTACCATAAGGCATAGACTAGTGATGTTACGAATATTCGTATTCGTACTCGAATCGCCGAATATTCGCCTATTTCATGATATTTGTATTCGTACTCGCCAAGTTCAAGCGAATATTTCACAAATATTTTGCGAATACGCTCCAAAAGATAATACATAAAAAAACTGAAAATTAAACCAAAAATATTAATTTTTACTAATTTTTACTTAAAGACTTAAGACAGACTAAAGTTTTTGCCGTTTTAGTTGACTATCGATGTAACCTATGGTTTATTTTGTACCAGAAGAATAGAAGATGACATGAAGGAAATCATATAATCTTTTTTTTTTAGTTTGCTATAAAAGTCTCATTGTTCAGCTTTGGAGTAAAAATTTGTGATGATTTTTTATATCAAAATATGATTTTTATTTCGTCATATGATGATTTTCTTCGAAAAGCTTCTGGCAACGCTAGATACGGTATATACTTATATCAATTTCAACTCTCCCACAAATTTAGAAATTGCTGCAACAAAAATTGCACACATACAATCCAAATCAATTTTTTTGGCATAAAATTTTTCCTATCCAAGCAAAAGTCATCAAATTTGGTACATGCACTTTCTAGAATAAACAAGAGATGCATGCCAAGTTTTATTAACAGCAGCCACGCCACGCCCATCGCTTACCTGCCATGCAATCCAAATAAATTTTTTCCCATAAAATGTTTCCTGTCCAAGCATAAGTAGCAATATCGCGTAAATTTTTTTTAAAAAGCGCATAAAAGAGCTAACTTATAAAGTGTTTCTTTTTCAAATCAAAAAAGGTTTAAATTTAAATTGCGAATTTCGTGAAAACGAACGCTAACGTCGAAAAAAAGGCTAACGCCATTGAATTCAGCGTACTCGAATTAACTTTACCAATAGGGTGCCCAACTTGTTAAATTTTGCGATTTGCATAGTGTAATTTATTAAAAAAAACTTTAATATTTTCAGTAGTATCTAAACTTTTGTAAGACTTTATATATATGTGCTAAAAATTATCTCTCTTGATACATAATATAAAAGTCATGAATAATATAGACTAAATTTACATGTTGAAATATTTCATGAAAATTTTTTATTTGCTTCTTGCAACTGTGTAGATGCAATGGGGTAAAGAAACTTGACAAGAACCATCTAAACATTCATTTCATATCACTTTTCTGCCTAAATTTCTTCCTTGACTATTAAAAAAAAGTTTCATGCAACAAATTTCATGAAATATTTCATCATGTAAACTTAGATAATTTTTAAAAAACTAGTTTTCTCATGGGGACTTTCTTGGGTATTTTTCCTTTTAACATGGGACGTTTCTGGTAAATATATTTTCAAATTTTTGGAGTGCGATAAAAAGTACCTGGCAGCCCTGCTCCTAAGAAAGAAAGTCATAAGCGCCAAATTTCCAAAGTTGAGATAAGGGCAGATTCCGAACCCTGCATGAGTCTCTGATTTTTTTTTTAATTTCCCTAAATGACTGAAAAACGTTAAGCAAAATGGTCACATATGCAACTTCTAGCGAGTTTCCTAGTCAAAAAATTCCTATCTGCCGCTTACATTGACCAAAATGTTTCCAAGTTTTCGGCATTCCTTACAATTTTAACAATTTTTATACATTTTAAAGCTGTTTGGATATTGGAATTTTTCGCAAATTTTCGCTGTTTTCGCTATAAAAGTGTTTTTTGTAAATTTATCTATGAGCTTTACACCGTTAACTCAATATTAGGCTTCGGTATCTTTACGATATTAACTAGTTTTTGTGAATTTTCGCCATTTAAGCGGTTTTTTTAAGATTTTGACATTTGTAATAGTTTTAACGCTTTGTAATCAATTTTGCAATTTTTCGCGAATTTTCGCCATTTTCGTAGAAAACGCAGTTTCGTACGAGGTTAATATTTTTTGACAAAAATAACTCTGTTTGTACTTGTTTGTAAAATTCGGTTACCATAAGGTTTTTTGGTTTCCTATACTAGGCCAAAAAGTCATAAGTCCATTTTCGCTACTTGATCAACAAAATTTCCCCTCTTTGTTATGCTAATAAAATTTATTAAAATAATATATTTTTAAATCATATTTGAAATTTTGCAAATAGTTAATTTTAAGGCACCGAAAGATAAAAAGCTAACTATTTCGAAACTACTAAAATGGAGATGTTACGTTCTTTCTTAGGAGGGCAGTATAGTCAAATAATTTTTTTTTTCTTTCCCAATTTTACTTCATTTATGGCCAAAATTTGTACCTCATAAATCAGGTTAAAAGAATATTATTGCAAACCAAATAATTTAAATAATGTACTTCCTACATTTAAAAAAAAAATATATATGTGGCATTCCATGCCAAATCGGACAGTTTCGATTTCGTTAATTTTCGGTCGGATATGCTTTGGCACGTATTAAACGCAATGTCCGTCCATACTAATTTTTAGTGCTTTACTCCCACCAGTAACTGGACTCTGTAACTTTTAACGATCCGACAATCGTAACATTTGTCGACATATTTAATCGCTTGCAGTAACGAAAATGCGATTTTGTAATTTTATTCGATATCATGTACATCTCTGTTAAAAAAAAGCGAAAAGCGCAAAGAGGAATAGAAAAAAACCAAATGAATTTTTCGATGCCAAACAGTGTACAGACAACTTTTTTCATAAATGTTAAAATAAATGTTTAAATAAAAGAAATATTGTTATTTATACATAATAAATAGTGTTTATATGTCTCTATATTGTTGTAGAATAATAACTTAAGTTGTTGGCAGAAAGTACGTGCTACGGCTGCACAGCTGACTATTGTCTATTCATTAACAAGAAAAAAATTATTGTCGTTAGTTCACCGACAGCGAATATCGTTAAAAATGTTACTAAATAGCAAATTCGATAAACTTTCGTTATATTTATTTTAACGATACGATTATCGTAATAAAAGTTACAGAATCGCGCTACAGGTATAGAGTAACAGATTTTTCTTAACTTTGACCACAAAAATTTTATTTAATTATAAATCAATAATAAAAATTGATTTCATAAGATAAGGGGTTTGTAACTGTTCAAAATTTTGTTTGAAGTCTACTGACGATTTGCAAATACATTTCATTGAAAATTAAATGAATAACAAAAATAAAAGTTATACAAATTAAAAAAGAAGAAGAAGTTTAGATCACATCTTTAAATGTTCCTAAAAGTTCCGTAATATAGAGTAGTATTTTTAGAAATTAAAAAAACAATCGAAAGCTCGGACTTTTTTAAAACGTCGATTTTCATTTTCAAACGTTAATAGGTAAGTGATAATTACTCCGAAAAAAAAATTTTTTTGAAAGAGCATTTAAAGACGAATACTTTTTTACATATCAATTTTTATTATTGATTAACAATAAATTTTGGTCAAAATTTTTAAAAATGTATTACTCCATATCTGGTGGTAGTAAAATACTGCAAATTGGTATGGACATTGCGTTTAATACGTGCCAAAGCATATCCTAAAATGAACGAAATCGAAGCGGGTGGGGTCACAAACTGGCCGATTTGGCATAGAATGCCCCACATACATACATCTCTTAATATTTTTGTATTTTATTTTAATTCATAATAAAGATAATGTCCCAATAAAAAATTTTATAACAACACAATTATTTATTAAGTGGTTAAGCCCAAAAAATATGTTTGTTTGCACACTGTTTCAACACATTCGCTTAATCACGCTAAATGTCATATCAAATAAAATATAAAAAAAATATTTAAAAGACATTCCGATAATCTTATCTAAAAAATCAAGTACAAATTTTGTTTATTTCACAATCATAAATTTGCGAATCATTTATTTCTATGTTCAGCATTAATGACTTCAATTTGAAATGAAAAAAAACTTTATATTGAAAAAATATTGTTCTATTTATTACAAGTACATCTATCTCACTTGTTTTTAACTTAACTATATGTTTACATTTACTAATAAATATTTGCGAAACACAGTCTTATCACAGCACTTATTATTGTTCGTAAGTATGTATAAAAGTTTATTCCTTAGCAGCTAGTGCATTAATTTTATGCAAGTCCAGACTATAAATAAATATGTAGTTACCATCTCCCCATACATGCTTATATGTAATTGTCGGGTGGGCACACACAATTTGCAAATTCAAATAAATTTTTAGAATTATTTTCCTTTTACACAGTAAAATTAAATAATCCTTTTATTTCACATAGATATTCCTTAATTCATCTGGTTCTGCTGGTTTTCTGGAACGTTTGCCATGTCTAAACTCTTCCTCGATTTGTATAAGAGTACGTCCTCTAGTTTCCGGCAGGCAGAGATAAATAAATATCATGGCCAAAAACGAGAATCCAGCGTACAAGGCGAAACAATATTCTTTGCCAATGGCATCCTTAAGAGAGGGATACGTTTTAGTACATACAAACGATACCAAGGTCCCGAAAGCAATCGTTAGACCAGAAGCAGGGCCCCTAACATTTTGTGGAAACACTTCGGAAATCATAAAGAATGGTAAAGTATACAAACCAAGTGTACTGAGAACTATATAAGTGACTATAGACACAACAGGTAAGTAAGGTATTGAACGGAGCCATGGTTGTTCGTGCAACGATAGTAATGTCATACACAAGGACATGCCAATAGCAGAAATTAAGCCAGAACGACGGCGTCCCCATTTCTCCAAAATGTAACCCATCGGACAAGTGGTCACAACTCTGGCCAGACCAATCATTACGGCACACATAAATGGATCGATGGTGACACCAGCTTCGCTGGATATTTGCACAGCATAAACAATTATTACAAAAATGCCCGTCAATTGTTGAAACGAAAAAAGACCCATCAATATTATGAGTGGCTTATAGACTTCAGGTAGCTTAAGCGATTTGATAAATGAAGGTTTCTTTTCTCCCTCGGCTATTTGAATATTTTTTTGTAATAAATTAAATTCTGTTAAGATTTCTGGATGTGTTATGACGGCTGTAAATAAATAAAGCAAAAATGTGAACTCTTACTTCTTAAATAGAGGCCTTTCGTTGTTAAGTTACTAACGTTTTTTATCTAATCCTCTAAAAAAGTTAATAGATTTTCTAGCTTCAGCCAAACGAGATTTCGATATCAGCCAACTGGGTGATTCCGGCAGAGGTATGACACATAATAGAGTTAATATTTGAAATGCGCAACAAATAAGAGCTATTAAACGCCAATCTTCACGTATAAAATATCCTAAGCCATAGATAATGGTTATACCCAGAGCTACAGAGATTGAGGTGCCCAATATAAGACGTCCTCTTATCTTGGTAGTGCTAATTTCGGCTGAATATACACCGACAGGTGCACTAGAAAGACCGCTGGAAATGCCTGTGAAATAGAAAATAACAGAAAATAATTTTTGTTTAAGTTTGTTCTTTTATGCAATATTTTTTTCAAATCTTTTAATTTATTCAATAAAACTGCATTGAATGATAAGAAAATGAACATATGCTTCTTGGGGTCAATGAAACTCATGCGTTGTTGATTCAATGTTACATATTTATTATTATCGAGTTTATTCTAAAAACAATGTACACACATTTCACTTGTTCCTTTTTTCACTTACCTACTAGAACACGTGATATAACTAATTGTAAAAACATTGATTGCTGATTTTCAGAGCTGGCCGATGCCATTAGGGCCCAAGAGAGCAATGCTAAAACATTCATCACGTACATTGTATTTTTTCGCCCAAATTTATCCAACAATAAACAAGAAAGTAAACCACCAAAAGGCGATGCAAATAAATTCAGTGACGCTACAGCAAAAAAAAAATCATTAAATAAATGATTATTATTATTATTTTTTTTTTACCAAACCAAGAAAATTCTGCTGATGTTAAATATACGTTTTGGGTGGTATCTGTCATGGGATTATTTGTGACCGTTGGTAGACCAACGGCCATTCCAGTCGACAAAACTCCCAAGTTTCCCAAAATAACCATTATGGCCTGTCGCTTCAATGCACGATTTTGTTCCCCTAATGGTTTGTATTTATATGGTCTATCAAGACCACTAACTACTCGCGGACTCCGATTATTGCGCAAAATCTCACATTCTTCGTCATTTGCACCTTTCAACATAATGGAAGACTGTAAAGAGCAATTTAATTAATTGATATTAATTGACATCAATAAAGAAGTTCAGTATAACAACAATACTAAAGCGGTTTTAACAATGTGGCCTTATTACTAAAATCCCTTCGCTAATTTTTTTACCAATTGAAATAGAAAAACAAATTTATAATTTCATTCAAGTTTACATATAAAAAACAATTTTGTGGCGAATAAAATAAGCTTAAAATCGAGTAGATCTAACAAAAAATACGAAAGTTATAAGCCAATAAGTCAAAATAAAAAGAAAGCACGGTGTCGTGGGACACCGGGTTGGAACTTAGTTCCTTACGTTATTCTTACCTTTAAAATCGGGTTTGGGGCTTAGCCGTTAAAGCGCGACAAACAAACAAACAAACTTACTTTCGTATTTATAATATTAGTAAGGATAGTTAGCAGATACACCTTTAGCTATCACTGCGACGAACCACTTAGTCAAGTCATAAACGATTTATCAAAGACGCAAACCATATTGGAGATTCTCAAAAACGAGGACGAAAATCCCCAATATCCTAGGAGTTCTCCGGCACTTCTCCGGAATATTACGGCAACACTAACAACATCCAAAAAATCCGTAGTGGCAGCAGCATTATGTTATTTTATGTTGTGTCATGTCATGGCCACAAATCATTCAGCAAAGACACAAACCATATTGGAGATTCCTAAACACTAGGCCGAAAAGCCCCAAAATCCCAGGAGTTCCTCGGCACTTCCCATTATACTATGTAGTTGTGACCAGTATTCGCGGCCAGTATTTGTGACCAGAATTTATTTATTTTTAAAAATATTTCTTTTACCCCCCAAGCAATTATTTTTGTTATGTGCATGGCGCGCCATAAGGAACTAAAGTTGCAAAACCCGATTTTATTTTCAATCAAAAATGTTAATATAAAATGAATTAAATTAATTTTATATAAAAAATAGTATAGCCGTTTTCACTTAACGGCTAATAGCTTTCTTATTTCTTAACAGAATTTTGTGATTTTATGCCTCATGTGTTCGTCACAAAATTACCTTTAACTTACAGCTGGAAGAAAATTACACAATATAATTTTCCATCTTAATGGAGCAATTTGAAATTATGGTTTTAGGTAAAAGGTCTAAATACTTTTTTTAACTTTTAAGACATATGTATAACTCAATACATTTTATACGATCGACAAAATCGTTGTATTGGCTGGAAGAATGGAAAGATATCTAGTCAACAGTGCAAAATTTATTTTATTCAGACCGTTCCAGGAATGTTCGACAATAAACAAAAAACCGAAAAACATACTTGCAAAAATACCAATATATTCTTATTTTAAGTGTCTCTCCTTGTGGTGGACACTGGTCTAGTTAGTAGTCTATGGTAGAAACTGAGTGTCTTAATTATGTCAATTGAGCCCCTACAATGACAACGCCATGTAAAAGTGACAGCTGCCCTAATAAAGTTACCTGCTTAAATTTGTCTTGAACAGTGCTTCGATAATTGTGAACATATTCATTCCGCATGGAACACAAAACAATCCTAATTATAGTAATTTTATCAATAGTTGGTAACTAAAACAACATCGAACATATTTAACACTGCACAACAGCATTTCTGATTATTGGGTTATGTTACATGTTCCGTGATTGAAATTTCTATATCAGCTCTAGTTAAAAAAAATGACACAGGTGTTTTTTTTATAATAAAACACTATGGCGCATATTCATAGTGGGTTTTAGTTTCAACTTAAGTCTGATCTATTTTTAGTTGCTGCTGAAGTTTTTCATTGTCTATTTAGTTTTGGATTATCTGCTTAGTTGCAAGTTAAAATCTAGTTTCAGCTGAAGCTGAAATTAAGTTGAAATTTATGTAATATTTTAGTAAAACAAAATATTCAAATTATTTTTAAAGCGCGAAGTTAACCATTTGAAATGGATTACGATGAATTTTATGCACGACATACATAGATGATAAGCATACAGCAAAATTTATTATTGACATAATTGCTGCATCCGTCGTGCACGGCTAAAACTGTATGGCATGTAACAATGCACATAGACAGCAAAGTGAAATACCGTCTGTTAAAAATTTTGAATAAAGTTCCCGGCATCGAATAGTGGTTTCGCTGAGTGAAGATTTTCTGCCTTTCCAGCCTCCGAGCTGATGTAGGGACTTTTTTTATTGCAGGCTAAAGCCCGATTAGGCTTGCGGTTTTATTACAACATTAGAATAAAAATTCCGCGGTGCTAGCAATTTTTCGCAAAGTTTCGCCATGTTCGAGAATTGCTTGATTTTCTGGAATTTTGTTATTCTTAACAATTTTAGTGATGTCTGCAATAAATTTAACAAATTTTCACAAACTTGCGAATTTTTTGCGTTCTTGACAGGTTTTTTTTTCTAATAGGTTTGGTGATTTCAAATCAACTTTAGGGGTTGTTTCCGGTTTTGCAACTTTTCGCGAATTTTTGCAATGTTGGAAATGAAATCGAAGCACCAAACACTTATTAACTGAAGATAATATTTGATTTTCCTGTAGAAAAGTGTCACGTATAAGATGTATATTATTTTTCACATAATTTTCATTTTGTCTGTATCTAGCAGGGCTTTTTTCTTATATCGTAAAATGAATCGAAACTACTTAACAATTGTCAAGATATCGACTATGAATAGAAATGAGTTTTAAGTTGGTACCTGTATTTAAGTTGTACCTTAAATAGTTTCGAATTAAAAGTTTGACTATGAATATGCCCCTATAAATTTAGAGATAATTCTAATATATTTAATTCTTATAATAAAAAAAAAACTTTCTCTTATATCCCAGCAAAAACTTTTGTAATTTTGGTAATCGGTAGTACTTTATTAATGGATTACAAATCTTACAAATCTTATTTATTTTATTACTGTGATTCAAATTAGATCTGCTACCTAGTTTTTAATAAAATTAGTACGTATTTTTCTCATTATCTGAAAGTAGTTACAATTTGTTGATATGTATTAATAAAATAAGTAGACAACCACTTTTTAAGTCAACATGTGTTTGAATCAGGGACCGAAAATAATAAATATTATTGCACAAATTTTTACCAAAAAATCATAATGGTCCCAGAATATTAGTAACATGTTGTTGAACAAAATATTACTATTTTTTTACATGCTTTCCAATTATGTAATAAACTTTATTTTAAATTTTTACTAAAAAAATCAATTATAGAGTTTTATTTTTTTATCGTAAAATAATTCTTATTTTTGAGTTCTATTTTTTATCCCAAAAATAACGATTATTTTAAATTTTTATTTATTTTTTATCGAAAGTAACGATTGTTTCTTGATTTTTATTTTTTGCTTAAAAATAATCATTATTTTAGGTTTTAATTGTTACTTTGTTGATGTATTTATTAGTCATATGCAACAAGCCGTTTGAATTTCAATTCACAGTACATAATACATAACTACTTTTTTGAAATATAGCCTGGAAGATACTTAGGTGATACTTGTCAAAAACTTAGCAGAGACATCTGGTGTTTAGCCGAGACACCTTCAACAAGCAAGGACACCACCGGTCTAAAAATTCCGCAAAATTAAAAAAAAACTCCATAAAATGCCAGACAACACACAGTTAAGGTGTCTAACAAATTTCAGGTAAATCGGTCATATTACGAGAATTAAAAACCTACAGTAATAGTTATTTGTAAGCAAAAAATAAAAATCAAGAAATAATCGTTACTTTCGAGCAAAAATAAATGAAAATTGAAAATAATCGTTATTTTTGAGCTAAAATATAAAACTCAAAAATAAGAATTATATTACGATCAAAAAATAAAACTCAATTATAATTCTTATTAATTGATTTTTTTAGTAAAAATTTAAAATAACAATTAAATCGTAATTTTTATTATATTATTCATAATCATTACGGTCCCTGGTTTGTATATGAAAACTAATTTTTGTCGCTTAAACTTATAAGTCAAGAATAGCTCAGCGGGTAAAGTGCTTGTCTTGAAATATGAACGAGCACCGGTTCGTATCCCAGCTGGCTCAAAAAAATAAAAAAATTAAAAATATAAATAAAATAATAACAAAATAATGTGTATAAAATTTTTTAATTTTAATTTGTTTATTTGACTATTTATTTTTTAGCTTCAAGTAAGCCAAATAGTAACTAGTTATTTGTTGTGAAAATGTAAATACATTTGTAAGAAGTACCTCTTATTTTTTGGACTTATCAAACAAAAATAAATAGTATTCGAGTCAAATTGTAAGTAGTTACGACTTAAATTCTCATATTCTTTTTTGCCTACCAGTAAGCAAAGTTTTTGCTGGGATGATTTTCTAGCTAAACCTAAAGGCAGACAACTATTCTGAATGGTCCAACAAGAAAACTTAATGTTTTTCTTTAATTTCAAGCAAATTAACACACTAACACAGCGATTTTTTCGTGAAAGCTATATCTCGTAAACAAGAGCTGTTGCAAAAAAAACGGAGGGCATATTTGAAATCAGCGACGTCAAATTAACAAACATCACGTGATAAAAGTCAATCATCAGACAAAAGTTGCCATATTGTTGTATAATGCAATTAATGACAAAAGTCAAAATCTACCCACTTGACCTGAGATTCGATATAAGCGAATGTTCGCTGAAGCGAAGAAATTTCGTAACAAAACTCTTCGATATTTCTTCGCGAATCTAAAAAAAATCGAATGTTCGCTAAAACGAACTTCTCTCGATATTTTTTAGAATGTGGACGATAGCCTAGTGGACGTGCGTTAGTCTGTTAAGCAAGAGGTAGTGTGTTCAAATCTGTCTGTCTGACTGCATCTTTAGTTAAGGAATTAAAATAACTCATACGTACTTATGTGCAATAATTGAACAGAAAAAAATTTGCCACGATAGATGTGTGTGGATGTGTGTTAGTCTGTTAGCCTGGAGGTACCGTGTTCAAGTCTGATTTACTGGAGTGTAAGTTAAAGAATTAAAAGATAAATAAAATAAATAAATTAAAAAATAAAGATAATTAATAATCTTAAAAAATTGCTTTTGCTCGATATTGACTCACTTTTAATATTGCTAACCAACTTTCGAAATCGAATGTTTTTTGAAACCAAATTGAGCGACAGGTAAACTTTTTTCGATTCATTTTTGAGTGTCATTCTCGATAGTTTTACACGATAAATGTTCGAGATATATTCCAAATTGATCTCATTAACGAAAATCGTGGTCAACTGGGGGTAGGCTTCAATATATGTGTTTGTATGCGTTTGTTATGACAATCAAAAGCATTTTGATATTCTTCAATATTTCCCCTCCGTATATGTGTACAAATTTTATGTAAACAACCGCACACGAACACATGTATTGAAGCACAATATTGACTTGTCTAGCAGCCACTTTAGCTCCTCTTTGGTGGAAACTATTAAAGGCCCTTTCATATTGTAATATAAGCTTTGACATTTCTATTAGATTTTGTAAGACGAAAATCAAATCAAAATCAGTCTAACTGTCAAAAAATCTTAAAGAAAATTTTCTCATTACATTTTGTTTCTATACTATCACATTCCAAATAAAACGTAACATAAATAATTTGCAATAAAGCAATTTTTTTTGGTACTTCTTTTTCTTTATTTAAGCCGGCAAACAAGTACACAACTGTTTTTGTTATTCCTATGTTTGTTTGTGCAAAAGACAACCCTGATAAAATGAAAAATGTGATTGTTTAGAAAATTTCCTAAAAATGACGACTACCATAATACTGTCAAATTTCTTTACGTATTAATTGTATTCTTTACGTATTATTTGACAAATCATAACAATTTGATTACACACTGTTGGATTTTTACTTAAGATTGGAGTTTTTGACAAGTATTAATACTAAATCTAATAGTCTCAAGGCCGCTTAAGAAGTAAAATATAATATGTATAAAAAATTCTCTATGTTTCACTTAAAGAAGCAACAACCAAATCAAAAGACAAATTATAATAAAATAAACATAAACACTTCCATATTATAATTCGTTATATGTGATATGGGGTTGTTAAGCAAGCTTGTACACGAACTGCTTGGTGAATGTATACATGTTATGTATATATGTATGTCTTTTTCATTATTTATTTTGCGTCCAATAAATTCATTTGCGATCAATTCAAATTCATTAACAAAAACAAACAACAACCAACCAACCTATTTCTCGAGCCTCTACAATGTTTATGGACTCGCATTCAATTAATCGAATTCAATTAAGATACAAATTTATAACGGCATAGAAACAGTCAAATTATTTGTTAGTTCGACATATACTGCAGTTGTAGAAAAAAATTTTCCTTAAGTTGTGATTAGAGTATTTCATGGGATTTAATAAGAAATAATACGAAATAAGTGCATGACTTCCCGGAAATTTTTGTGCGTTAAAATAGTCCTAACATTTTTAATAAAATCAGGACTTTTTTCCAACTGCTTAAACAACTTCTTTATTTTTGGATGAAGAACAATTTTATAGTCGACATTTTGTTTATAAAAGTAATGTATTAGATGAAAGAGAACAAACTAACGACAGTGATTTTTTACAACAAAATTTTTGAGAAGCATTTATTTAATAAAATATGTATATTAGGGTGACAGGCAATTTTTATTTTTTCTTAATTTCAAAGCGTCCTGCTCGGAATATTGTGACACTAGGTCTAAAAGTCACAAATAAATTTGTGAGAATCGTTAAATTTCCACATTATTTAGCGAATATATGCAGATTTACACATTTTAATAAAAAGAATATTAAAACTAATTTTCTGAAAATTAACCCTAGTATCTCCTTTGGGTCAAAGTGACCCACATTTATCACTAAAGTCTTTAATATTTTTCAATATTGGGTGGAAATTAATAAACTTTTACAAAAAAAAATTTTTTTTTTACTTACTTGCCTAATCTATACCATAAATACAAAAATAAGTTATAGGCGTTATCCATGGTATATCCGCCGCCGGGATTTCACCATATTAGACCACCTTATTGACATTGCAGATGAATTGGAAAGTATCGCTGTCATACCGAGCTCCGGTCGAGGACTAGAAAATGTGAGGGATGCATGCCGTTTCCTTGGCGTCACTTCCTAGTACCGACGCTTTGTTCCCGAGTGTGTTTCACTTTCCCAACCACTCACAATGTTTCTAAGAAAGGGTCGATACTAGAAATGGAAAGACGACCAACAACGATCTTTCGGGAATGTCAAAGAAAAATTAAACCAGGGACTCACACTAACTAGCCTGCCCTGATTTCTCGAAAACTTTTACATTACAAACTGATGCCAACGACTTTGGGCTAGATGCCCAACAGTTTTGACCCAACAGATTGAAGGACACAGGTAGTACAAATGAATAGGGTTGCCATAAGATAAAGAGTAAAAGTGCTAGATTGCAGAACAAAAACTGCTAAAAATTTATACAGCACATATAAAATAGTGCTAAAATTATTTAAAATTTGTAGTTTAACTTTTTAATTAAATGCCTATTGTATATTTCTGAAACTTCTAAATCCATGTGTAAATGAAATATTAGCAAAGAAGATATGCTCATACATATAGGGTTAATAGACAAATTCAGATGAACCGATTTCTTTGACACTGATGCCAGATATATCAATCACTTACATTGTATAGTTCGACTAATATATGCATATTCATATAACTGACGGCTAAATTTTGGGCTTTTTTAGTTTTGAGTTTGCTTTCCAATAAATCGAGTAAACTAAATAGACGCTTTAAGCAATTAGATTAATCTTTTTAAAAAGTGAGGGAAAAGAAATGACAATTCCTTAAATTGTATTTAATTCATGGAATAGTTAACTTGGGTTAAAGCATACCCAATTCCACTCAGTTTTACACCGCAGAGCTGTTGAGCTGTATAGCGCTAGTGACATTACCCACTTTCCGAACAAAAATTTATTTAATGTATAACTTTACTTATACCTTTGTTATTTAGTTTAATATATTATCTATGAAAAATAAATTGATTCAATAAAATAAAAAAGTTTAAAAATTGCCGAGTAATTTTGAAAAAGTGCTAAACTGGCAGCTAGCATTTGTTTTAAAACTTTTAGTGCTAACTGAGATAAAAAAGTGCTAAATCTAGTACTAAAAATGTTAAAATGGCAAGCTTGATTGTCGGTTTCCATCATCAACGTACGCACAGAAAAAAAAAACAAATAAACGTTTTCATATGCCGGCACTTGTTCAAATATTTACGAGCGTGAAAACTTAAAAAAGTCACAATTAATTTAATACACTTTATTAACGTACAATATCAATCACGTTGTTGCCAGTTGATCAATTAAAGGAAAAAGTAAATAATTAATAAACTATAAACAAATAAATATTTGTTAGTTTGAGATAAGAAAATAAAATATACGAACTGAGACGATTAAACATCCGTTTAATTTCAAAATTATTATTCACAACAATTCAATAATTTAAATATATTTTTTATACATGAATTAATTTCTTATATAATCATCTGCATGACTTAAAAATTATACATTTTAGGTATAAAACAAAGTTAGTCTATTGAAAATTTATATTCGTTTTCTAATTTTAGAATCCGTTTTCAGCAACAAACAAAACATATTTCAAAAATTAAAAATAATACCTATTTAAAAATAAATTAAAAAGTTTCAAAACACATTTCGCTCTTATCAACAGTTAATTAATAAAGAAAATAAAAATTATTATGATGGAACATTATTTTATTAAAAGATGACCAGCCACATTTAGAAATGAAAATGCTTGAGTAATTTTATTTTTTTTTTAATTTTAATAATCCAAAATTTATCAGTGGACATTTGAACTGGTTAAACCACTTTTATGTATTTTTTTGTTAAGTCTTAACACGCTTTCTTATGTGCTGA
Source organism: Panzeria rudis (assembly GCA_956483635.1). Taxonomy (NCBI): domain Eukaryota; kingdom Metazoa; phylum Arthropoda; class Insecta; order Diptera; family Tachinidae; genus Panzeria; species Panzeria rudis. Next base: position 150,992,336 of record OY101450.1, read on the forward strand.
TCATCATCAAACTCTTATGAATTCGGTTATGGACGAACGTTTTATAATTATAAGACACACAACATGAAATTTTAATAAGATCTTTTTTTAAAACATTTTCTATTACATTTATGAATAAAATAGAGAAATCAATTTAAATTTGTTAGTCTTTTTAATTATTTTTTATTCAATTCTCCACCAAATTCACCCACCAAGTTTTTATTAAATCCAATATATCAACTTATTTCTTTAAAACCTAATTCGCAACTAAATAATATTTTGTCTAAAACGATCACAGTAAATACCCTTTCTTTCTCAGAGTGTGTGTGTGTGTGTGGATGTGTATCTATGAAGTAGTACTGTTTTAAAACCAAACACAGCAACCAACAATCTGTGAGATACATACACATACAGATACATACATCCCACTTGACCAAGATTTTCGTATACTACTTTTATTGCCTTCGAATATATCTCTTCAAGCATTTCTCGAGTAAAGCATTCGATATCGAAAATCCGAAACGAATCGAATAAAATTCATATGTCGCTCAGGGTTGTTTCAAAAACTAATCGATCTCGAAGGTTCGCCCGTTTTATCAGTAGCATATTTTTAGCAATATCACAAGTGCAACGATACCGAACAGATTTCGATATCGCAAAAAGATAGTCAAAAGCAATTTTTCTATGTTGTTAATTTTATTTTTTTTTTAAATTTATTTATACCAGCTGCTTTCTAATTATTGGGTGTAAATTGCACGTTAACGAAATATGTTCATGTATTCGAGAAATTGCCGAAAATTATTCGATGTTGCGAAAATTTACGTTTTATAAACTTTCGCCAATTTCTCGAATGCTTATCTATAGTGATAATTAAATTTTTTTTGATTGGCGAATCTAAGAAAATGAAAGAAGCACAAGGGAAAACTATAAATCAGAACTTACCAATAAAATGCAGGAACGTAAAAAATAAAAACAAAACAGAAAAACATACAATAAATTCATTTATTAAGCAATCAGCTGCTTATTGTTATGGCAGAAAACCAATATGCCCCGTTTTCCATAAGGTTGGTTAGAACAGCTGTTTTGTATGGCTATGGTTATATCACGTCTAATTGAACCTTAAGTTTTTATGTTTATGGGGCTGTTAACGAACAAATCCAATAAAATTGAAAGCTTTCAAACTTTTCTGATTTGTTCCACTTTGTTTTTATGTTTATGGAGTAGTTTGCTATTATTTGAGAATCTTTTATTATAATTTTAGTTTGAAACATTAAATATGAGCTTATTAGATAAGTAAATTCCCAAAAATATGCAATAGTGAAAAGACTCCAAAGCATAAATATGTATAAATAAGAAATCGAATAAAGTGAGCTCATGTAATTATTGCAAGACTTGTTTAGTTTATTAAAAATTTCACTTTCAAGATTATTTTCAGCACCCGACTGTCTGGGCACTGTTGCCAATTTTTTTTCGTACAATTTATCGTAAAATGATATATAAAAGCAATATGAAACAAAGTAATGCAAGAAACATTTGTATATGTAAGTAGGCAGTAGGGTAGTCATTCGGATAACCATTAATCGGTTAACCGGTTAATTACTACCCGATTAGCTGATCGGTTAATTTAAAATTGGCTTTTTTGACTAAGGGTTAACCGGTTATTTTCAGTCGATTAAACGACGTAACAAAATTTTAAATTTTTTGTATGTTTAAGTATTTTTTTCGTCTCATGAAGTGATCCTAACTAAAGTAAAACTTTAAAACCTTTGGACGTGGCTCTAAAAGAGCTTAGTAAACACTCTGCTACTCTAATTGAATTTGAGGGAAGTATTAAGTTTTTATTGAATAGTTTGATAAAAGCCAATAGTACTATTGCCAACGACTTAATTAAAAATCTAAGGATTAGATTTAATGAGAGACGAATTCATTTAGTTTATACCTCCACTCAGGAATATTTTCTTCTAGCAACAGTGTTTTAAAATACAGTACAAGCGCGGAAACTAAGCAATTCGGAAATGTTCGGTGCTGAGCTCTGCCAGTATGAGTCAGATGATCACCTGGCTACAGAAGAAACTATGGATAGTAATACAAGAAATCTTTTAACAGAATTAATCGAAACAATTAGAAGTGTTGAGAAATTGAAAAAATTAAAACAGGACATAATAGAAGATTTTATATGTTTATAGAAATCCAGGAAAAGGACTGCGAAACTAGATATTCTGTATTATAGACTGCTTTCGATTTCTACATCATCGACGATAAGTGAAATGATTTTTCCAAGTGAACTTTTTATCAAAACTAAAGAAAAGAATCGCATAAGTCCTAAACATTTAAACCAAATTATTTTTCTGAAAGATGGTCGTAGAAGATCTCCTTATACTATTGAAATAACTAATAAAATGATCTCACAAACTTGTTAATTTTTTAAATAATACATACTTATGATTTTTTTGTTTAATTTAGTTCAAGAATTGTTTGCTATGTTCTTGTTTTTTTTACTAATAAACTCGAAATAATAAATAATTTATACATTTTCGTTTGTTGAAATTACTTGATTTATGAAAAAACTTTATCGTTTAACCGATTGATACCGAAATTAACCGATTAAGCCTAAAATACGATTAATTAATCGCGCGATCAACCGATTAAATCAAAACCCCGATTAAATGAATACCCAAGTAGACAGACACCAGTTAAACGAAGGGAAAAATTATATTTCCCTCCCAAAAGGAACAACCCATACAGAATTTGTATTACGTGAGTAAAAAAATCTAAAATTTCATGTATCATTTGAAGTTTCCCCTCAAAACTTAAGCAGCATCTGAAGGTAATAAGAATAAGTAAAACTATTACAACCCTACAGACAAAGTAACTAGTGTGTAGTTAGAACTATACCAGTTACTTCAGACTAGTGGGGTACGAACACACTTTCCTCATATTTCAAGAGCTAAACATATATTTTTTGTATGAGTCGTATAATTAAAAAAAAAAAATAAGTTTGCTTTAGCATTTTATAAGTTATTACAATAGTTTAAGGAGATCATCTAAAATAATCTTTTAGAAAAATAGTTTGGTTCCTTTCACATATCGTAGATGTTGGAAAAATCGAAAGCAGTCCATTATACAGAATATCTAATTTCTCAGTACTTTTCCTGGATTTCTCTAAGCAAATAAAATCTTCCGTTATGCCATTAGAGTCCTGTTTTAGTTTTTTAAAATTATTAACACTTCTAACTGTTGCGGTTAATTCTGTTAAAAAACTGTTTGTATTACTATCGATAGTTTCTTCTGTTGTCGGGTTGTCATCTGACTGATCCTGGCAAAGCTCGGCGCCTAGCATTCTGCAAAAAAAATTTATTTCCGAATTCCTTAGTTTCCGTTTTGGTACTGTATTTTAAAAGACTGTTGCTAGAAGGCAATATTCCCCTGTGGAGGTATAAAATAAGAGTATTTAAAACTTGAATTCGTCTCTCATTAAAACTAATCCTTAGATTTTTAATTAAATTGATGGCAGTAGTATTATTGCCTTTTATTAAGGGATTAATCAAAAGCTTAATAGTTCCCTCAAGTTCAGTTAGAGTAGCAGAGTCTTTACTAAGCTCTTTTATAGCCACGTCCAAAGGTTTTAAAGTTTTGTTTAAGGCAAGATCTTTGTTTGTATAAAAAAAATTATTTGTAAACGCATACCTTTTGTATATGAGTCGAAACAAATAATTAAACATATAAAAAATTTGTTATAATACTACAAAATATAAAAAATATTGTTACATCGGTTAATCGGTTAATCGGTTAATCGACTGAAATTGACCAGTTAATCGTTAATCGAAAATACCCAATTTCAAATTAACCGATCAGCTAAACACAAAATTGTCAATTGAGTTTCATTTGGATGTATGTAGGTATAAAGGTACGTTTACACTTGGAATATATTTGGCCAAAAAATGTAATCGCTACTTTTGCTAAGGGTTAGTGTGACTTAACATAGTTTTTATATCACAAAATAAAGTTAATTATGCTGCAGAAAGCTATTTTTATATTATTTTTAATAAATGCGAACTAATATCTAAAAAAAATATTGAAATTAAAGGAAATACACTGTAGTCTTAGAAAACTTTTTAAATTTAGATCAGGATACTTTTCTTTAAATTCAAATACTGCTACAATCGATTTTAGTTAGAGACAACAAATTTTTTTGGTGAAAAATAATTATTTTTCTCTTAGATTTTATTCGTTTAATTGCCTCAGTAATATTTGACAACAATACTGCAAGTAATGCATTCAAGTTTACACGATAATCATAAGTATGTACAGCGTTAACGTTGATAAATTTCAAAAAGGGTCACAAAAATGGTCTTTTGTAAAAAAGGGTCTCAAAAAGTGTATTTGAAAGAAAACATTTCCGCATTAGGTATTTTAAATATAGCCCCATACGTTATTTACCTTACTTACTCTAACAGCTTTAATATGTTTATGAAAACTCTGGTTCTGAATTCGGAAACAGTTTCAAATTGATTAATATATTTTCTTGCTTTATAAATATTGGATCTAAGTATCTTAAAATATCAATCTCTCGTAACACAATTTTTGGTAAATATATAAAATATGGGTTTTTATTTCAATAACACTACTTCGTGATATTTTTTCAGCACATATGTATGTCTAGTCCGGATTCATAGCCTATATATATGTATGTATGTGGCAATAAGGAGAAATGGCTTATGTCATATTTTATAGTTTTGTAGCAGAGCACTTTTAAACGTTGAAGCGGATTTTTAGAAACTTATTCCTATTGCACTTAATGTTGACTTTTCGTTCTTCGATTCTTTTAAATTAGGAATATATGGTTCTTTCTACTATAATATGTACAGATATTCAATTTGAAATTTAATAACGTGAATTAAGCAATTCTTCCACATGAGATTATGAGCTGTAAGAAGCTAAGCAGCAAGTCCCTACGATATTACTTCCTGAAAATCGTACGAAACAAATGAAAATTTGGCCTGAGGTAATTTAAAACATGAAGAACAAAATTTGCTTATCTCGACTTAAGCACTTATTTGAGATGACAAATCATCTCAGTCAGAAAGCAGTGGAGATAAACGGGTATGTTCTGTATTTCATGTGGAATTAAAATGTGCGGAATTATCAAAGCATTGTTGTTGCAAATTAATATTTATAACACCAATGCTTTGATAATTCTGCACATTTTAATTCCACATGAAATACAGAACATTCCCGAAAATTTAAGACAGCAATATCCATTGTTTTTATTCATGATCCAATAATTAGGTCTATGCAGCTCTACAACACAAATGCCATAATCGTAAAGATGTCAAAAAAACTTCATATATAAAAATTTTTGTTTAGGTTTTTTATATATGAAGTCTGACATCTTTACGATGGTAAACAATAAACAGCTGTCGAGTTGCATTGACCTGATTATTTTATCATGGTTTTTATGCTCGGTTTTAATTGAATTTTTCAGTTAAATTGTATTTTTATTTAGAGATAAATGTGAAGCATATAGACAAAGAAAATTTTTTTACTGCACGGAGGGTTGAAGTGAAATTTCAAAAGGTCCCGCTAATTTCTTCAGAATTCTTTTCCGCTTGACCACTCGACCAAAGTCGATGGTTAAAATAAAAAAGCAAAACTCTACAACAATATTATGTTTAAGTCGTACAAATGCTGCTTTTTTATCACCTTAGTAGTTTCAGAGATATCGTGAACTTATGCATTTTTTTTATTAACATATAGAAAAGTATATTTCAAACAAAACAAGCCATATATTTTAAAATCAAAAATGTTGATGAAAATAATTTTTTTTCGTACAATTTCCACAATATCACTGAAACTACGAACCTGATAAAAAAACACCATTGCTGCGACTTAATTATCGAATTTGGTTTTTTGTTTTAATTGAATAGGACAATCCGTTCTCCAATTATATTAATATTTCTTGTAACGGCCCTAATGTGTTTACATATGTATATAGTTGTGATAAAACTAAAAATTTGTTTTTTTTTTACTAATTTTGTTAGTGAGCATGTATTAATATGTATTTTTTTAATATTTGATTAAAAAATTCCCTACAACTGATAAGACTTAAAAAATATAAGTTAATAAAGAAATTTTTGAAATAACATTTCATGACGCAAATACTTTATTTATGCGCGTTTTTTTTTTGCATTACAAAATATATTTGCTATTAAGAAATTGTTATTTTTTGAACAGCTGATTCCGTTCTTCCAGTTTCTTATCGCGTCTTATCAAGGTACATCAATAAGATTGCACCATTAGCACAGATGACTAGCTCTTCTTGACTGGTCTAAACGTCAAACGTAGTGAATGTTAATTAAATCCTCCTAAAGTCATAAAGTAAACATGTAAAAAAAATTTTTGCTTATCTCATTTCATGTAGTCATGAAAAGGAATCAAAATCAAGACTTGGAAATGAGAGTGAAAAATAATTGTTCGCTTTTTTTCTCAAAATTTTTTCTAACTAAAATTTTTTCAGTATTTCAAAACAATAGACTTCAAAAATGACTGCAGTTGAAATTTTAAGTCCATTAAAGCATGCACGCTACATCCAGCATTAAACGAAAAGGAAGAATTTTTTACGAAATTCTAAAAAACGGCCTTCGTGTTTTTAAAATGTCTCTACAAATTATATTTAATATAATTAATCTGGCTTTAAATTTTAACCCGGCCGCCCAAAAATGTGGCCAGGAGAGCAGATTTTCTAAAAATAGTAAATTTTTCACAAGCATTTTATTTAGCTGCATTTACTAAACTTTAACTTATTTTAATTTCTTCATATTTATTTAAAAAATATATATATTTTTTTATATTCAAAGACATATTTTTCTTTTATTTTAACGTTTCATGTTCTATTTGTATTTTTATTTACATATTTTTGTTGAGAAACAGTAACTTATCAGTTTTATCGCTCAATAATCGTGTGCGGCTTAAGAGTAAGCAAAAAGTGGAGCTACATATCGTGTCAAGTTTGGTTAACACGACACGACCCGAATACTAACGAAACCAGATTTTCTGTTACGAACACTTCGTGTTGAGCCAAGCGTGTTTTTGTCACGAAAAAAACATGACACGTGCCCATCTCTACTAGAAATATATGGTTCTTTCTACTATAATACAGATATTCAGTTTGAAATTTAATATCTGTGGCAATAAGGAAAAAGTGCTTAAGTCAAGATAAGTAAATTTTGAGTTAATATAACCATTGTATTCTCCATATTCAAAAATACCTATGAGCAAATTTTCATTTATTTCGTACTATTTTTCAAGAAAGTCAACTTTAAGTGCAACAGGAATAAATTTCTAAAAATCCACTTGAACAGATTAAAAGTGCTCTCCTACAAAACTATAAATAAAGTATGACTTAAGCACTTTTTCCGAACACACGAACACGAAACGATTTTAGGATTAAAATATGTATGAATTCAGAAGCTTCCCAAACAGGTGTTAGATATATCGCTTCCCGGCAAGAAAAGTGTCACAACACATATTAGGTACAAAATGACATAATCCCTCTAATAACATGAAGCCCTATAATAAATATATAAATAAGCTATTTACACACCATATTACAACAATCTGACTATTATAGTTTTTAAATTATTGACGTCTAGATGAACAAAAAACTATTAAAGTTACATTTTCTCGAAACAGCTATTTTTGTATTCTGACACTTTTTTGCCGGGAAGCGATATGTAATCTTGATAAGTATCTGTATATGTTTGCTGTGCGTGTTTCGTACGTGTTGGACATCCCGATCCCAGTATTCGTGTCGTATTGGAAAATTTCGCCACGCTCTCATCTCTAATTCCTAACTTAAAAGAATCGAAGAAACGAAAAGTCTCCTACATATTGGCATTTACCTCACATATACTTTTAAATTAAAATTTCATAAAAAATTATCGTTTAAATATCGTTAACATTTTTAAACTCAAGAAGATAGCTATGTTTTTTAATAAAGCTGTGGCAATAAGGAATAAGTGCTTAAGTCGACTTAATCAAAATTAGCTTTAACACTGTTTTATTCCTAAAATATTATCGCAAAATGGGAATGAAGAAAAATAAGCCGATGGCAACGCTGGGAAAGTGCACTTTAATATCAGCTTGAGAGTGATTTAATTCTCGTATTCAATTTTCACGAAAAAGTTGTATATATAAGAATTAAAATCACATTCAACAGAGCCACCTGACTTGTTCCTTGGAATATTAATCATACCCAATTCTTTCTGAATATAACGTTACGAACCTTAGCCTAATAATCAATTTAGATTCACAAAGCAAATACGTTCGAAATAAATCATATTAATAAATAATTAGCTACTGGCTTGAGCTTTTCACATGTTTACATGTTCATACATATATACTTAAGTATAAAATCAAACCAAAAAAATCAGAAAAATGGGAATGAAGAAAAATAATCCGATGGCAACGCTGGGAAAGTGCACTTTAATATCAGCTTGAGAGTGATTTAATTCTCGTATTCAATTTTCACGAAAAAGTTGTATATATATAAGAATTAAAATCACATTTAACAGAGCCACCTGACAAGTGGTGATAGCAAATACACGTGAGCACTGACGATGGAAGTGTATCGGGTTCCGAAAGTGGCGCTACTCTGTTCTGCTGTGTACGTTGAAAAATTAAGTTGATGTTAATTTTTCCCTTGTTCCTTGGAATAGTAATCATACCCAATTCTTTCTGAATATAACGTTACGAACCTTAGCCTAATAATCAATTTAAATTCATTATTGCATTCAGTTGAAGTTTGCAGTAGTTACAATTAGGGGAGCGACGAACGTTCGCTTTTGCATTCGCATTTGCGAAATATTCGCTTGTTTTCGATATTCGAATTCGCATTTGCTGCATTCGCTAAAATGGATGCGAATATTTAAATACTAAAATTAAAAATAAATCAAAATTTATTAAAGTTGGCAAATTTTTTATGGAAAAGAAGAGGAAATTATGTTTTCTTGTAAAAAAATAATGTTTTGTATGTTAGTTATTAGCCATTTCTATTATTGATATGTTAACAAAGGAACGGAAGTACAGTTTTCTAATTTTTCATTTCTATAAAAATGATATGTTCCAAAGCCCATTATTAAGGTCGTATTGAAGGCACATATGATTATTTCGATTATATGCATTTTGGCTTGTGCTAAATGAATTTTTTTTATCTGGGCGCAACAATCAACTATAATTTCTTATGTATCGCGACCTCATTTTTGTTTTGGCCCACCGGCCATTAAAAAAATTTTGTTAAGTATATTTTGAGTATCCTCTTTCAGAAATCTTAGAAACGGGTGTACCTTTGATTTTGATTTCAGATCTCAAGCGCAAGAGCGTATATAAAATAAAATATGTTTTTAAATGGGTCATTATCATACAAGTTTATTAGCCTTGACGAAATGATAAGATAAGGTAACTTATTGAAGAGCAATAAATTTAGTTATTGTTTTAGCTTCTTATTGTTTTCACAAAAGCATGCTTAGTGAGCGTTGCTCACCTGTAAAATGTAATTTGAATTTAATGTTCAAATTTAATAATCCTTTGTTCCCAGTGCTGCCAAGCTCTTTTTATAGCGTTTACACCAGAGACTTTCAGCTTAATAAAATGGTCACACAGCTTAAGCAACTCAAGGCCTCTACTTGACACTAGAGGGGCTTGGAACACTGCTCAACAAAAAACGCGCAATAGCAGAGTTGTAACCTAATTAAGCTTTCTATCTCTCTCCCACTTTACCAACTGTTCTCTCTACACTATCCCTTTCCCAATGAAGGTAATACATCAATTGATTAACTTGTAGGCTTTAATTGCATGATTGTGTTACTTCTCTGTAAAAAAATATATATAATTAGAAATAAAGTGGAAAATTACATATATACAGGGTGGCGCAGAATGAGCTATATGGTTTAAATGGTATATAACTTTTTTATTTATGCGATTATTATAATTTTTTTATTAGCTTTCAATTAGCTTTGAAAAATGATATCCTGTAAGTGATGTCCATTTTCTGCTTCGCACATACGTGCTCTTTTCAGCATGTTTTCCATAACTTTTCGCAAAATTTCGGGTGTAATGGCCATGATTTCATTTCGAATGTTGGTTTTTAGTTGGAGTATATTTCTTGGTTCGTTATTTTGACCAGTGTGCACGGCAGGTGTTGCTTTGTCACCAGGAAGGGTTCTTACAGACCCGTGTTGACGAAAATGTTCAATCAAATGGTTTATTGCTGACGCTGTAGGTGCAATGCGCACATTAAAATGACGGCGATATGCACGCAAATTTCAATTATTTTTGTTCGTTGTTCGATCTATAATGATTCATAATTAATTCTCCAAGTCTTCTTCACAAAATGCCGCAAAAGCAAAGAAAACATAATAATTAAAAAAGTTAGAAATAATTCAAACCATATAGCTCATTCTGCGCCACCCTGTATGTACATGAATACTTCGGAGGTCCATAACTCGAAAACTATTCGTTTCCCCACTATTCATATACCTTTTCTTCTTGTTCTTCCATTATCTACCCCCATTATGTTCCAATTAGTTTTTTTGTTCCAATATATTTTTCATTTAAACAGCTTTTATGCTCCTCCTGTAAAACTTTTAATATGTTAGATAGAGCTTTTTGCATTTTCTGTGACGATATATAACTTGATATTAACATTAACTGCCTGTTCCACGATGTCGAAAAAAGATGTTCATGCGCATTCTAAGCGAAAGAACACTGATTTGCGTTCATGAACAAAGTCATAAATATGTTTCTATACGAACGATAACTCGAAAAACAAGTAGAAAGAAAACGTAAGTGGTTTCATGCGATATCCGATTCAACAATGTCGAAGCAATACGAACGTAATGTCAAAATCACTCACTTACTGTGTTGCTTGCGACTGGTAAGAAATTTTGCATAAAAGTCCATTAAATTCTTAGAACTCGTAACATCTCTATTTATTATAATATTTTTTATCATTCTTATTAATTTTTTTATTATTTATGCACATACTCATGATTTTTTTAAACAAAATAAAAGCCACTAACACATACAAAAACTGCTTTCTTTAAGCTGTGTTCTCACTATGTGTATTTGCCATATGGAATGTCACATTTTCACATGGTAAATTTGTACATATAGTCTGAACCCCTTCAAACAATAGCCTGTGTTATTTCTCTGTGTACAGTACACATGATTTAGAACGAGTTCTATTTTCAAATGACAAAGCATCTGACATCAGCTGGTTTTTAATAAAGTAATTGTTTGCGGACGGGAAAATGAAACAAAATAATTATTAAATTAATAAAGTATTAAATTAAATAAAATAAGTATAAAATTAAATAAAAGAAGTATATATAACAATAAAATAAGTATAACGACTCGGCTGTTTTATGATTGTTTTGCTTTATAGGTTATGTCAAATGTACGTAACATAGCAACAGGTGAACACAAAAATTATAAACCTTATGTAAACCGCAAATTTTGACATACACATGAAATCACATGTGTATAAAAAAGTGACGTTCCATAAGACAAATACACATAGTGAGAACACAGCTTTACTGTGTAAGGCCCATCAAAGAAGGTAGTCGCACCTGTACAACAAAACTAAAATTTGTATTAAAAAATTATACGAATTTCCTGTAGAACTGCGAGTACCTTACAATGGACTCTCTTGTCGTTATGTTTGGTTGTATTTTGCTTCAAACAATTTAGTAGTATTTTCAGTGCTTTAATGAAAATCGTCAAATAAACTAGAAATTTACAGTATGGCATTATTGTATAATTTTAATACTTAAGAGAGAAAAATAGTCACACGTAAGTGCAAGCAAACAAAAGCTGTCGATATTATTGAACCCAAATTGACTAGATTTCGCGGCAGTGGCTTTCGACCGCTCAGGTTTTCCTTCGACATCGTTGAACAGCCAGTAAATCTTTTCGACGACTGTCCCATTTTACATATTTTTTTATTAATTTGCTGGCAACTACGTGTGTGACTGAACCTGATTTCTGGCAGCACGGCAGTCAGCTGTGTACTGTTTTGTTTGTTGAATTTGCAGAAGTAGTGCAAAATATTTATCGTGGTGTTTTGTGCTTTTTTGAGTGAAAAGTTCATTTATACAATTGTTATATAGAATTAAGTTAATATATGTGATCAAAAAGTTAATAAAATCAATTGATTTAATTAACTAGTTTAAACTAAGTTAACACAAAGCATTTTCATTATATCTTAAGCATAACCTTTAAAGTGTAATTGTGTTTAGGAAAAATAACAATTAGTGTGGGAATGTTTTTATTTTGTTTTATGACCAGTTGCTTAAAGATGCACTTGCTGACACTCCTGATTAGAAAAAAACAATTATCATTAACTCCAACCCAACTTTTCTACGCAATATGTATTAAACGAAAATAGCAATAACGATTTTAGACACATGTGGAAAGCTTTCTTGTTTGTTTACACACAAAACAAAACCAGAAATTGAACTTATCGAGAAACATAATTGAGATGCGCCGAGAGCGAAAAAGATGCACAAAATTTTAAATGGAAATTTAATTTTTGGAGTAAAATATCTTTTCTTGAAAAGCTGTTGCGAAAACATTTATTTATATACATTGTATGTATGAATGTATGTACATATGTATATTGAAATATTGCATATCTAAACTAATTTACAAAACGTTCATTTAAATCAAGACTGCCATAACTCAAAAAGTTATTTTTACAGCAAGCGAAAGGAGGTGTCCAATTTTCTCACATCCTAAGGGAAACTTTCCTCTCAAGATGTGTTAATACATTATGATTGTATGTCGTTTAAACAGAAGGGCTAGAAGAATATCACATTTAAGTATGCATCATGATACAAGAATTAGTAAATAATCTTACAGTAAATGCCTAAATATATCGTTAAATAAAATGCAAAACGCACTAAGGGACCTAAGTTTCGTTATTTTTTTAAACTAATTTTATATATTTGCTAGTTGAGCCCGGAAAACGTTGCCTTACATACAAATGTATCGTTTTTAATTTCAAATATTTTTTTTTTCAAAATAACTACACCATGGCCATTTAGGTATTGGGTCAGAAACAAAACAACAACCTAACGCGGATTGACCCGAAACTGTGTGAAAAATTTTATCTCCACAGGTCTTATATTTTCGAGAATCATGCGTTACTAACAAACACACAAACGATTTTATATATCGTTACCTTAATATAAAAAGGACGTAACTTAACTTTTTTTAAATTAAGTTTTTTGAATATTTCGATAGATTAAGAGGTCATCTATCGAAATACGGAAAAAAAATTTTTGACAAAAAAACCAATTATGACCTTCCTATATTAAAGTAACGATATAGAAACAAGTCAGTGTAAAATTTTCTATTTGTATTATTTTTACATAATATTCAAATGATTTTTTACTATTTTTCTCGGATTCGGATTCGAATTTTTTATAAATTTCAGTTTACCTATTTCATCAAAGCAAGAATAAAGTTCTAATTTCCGCCGAACAAAGATAGGAAAACAAAACGAAAAACACCTAAATTATTTAATTACATACTTGTCTATACCTATATTTGTCTATACCTATTTGGTGGAAATTGGAACTTTTTTTATTTTGTTATACCTGACGGCCTTAATAATGCACGCCATTTCAAAGCTCTACCAATTACGGCTCAAAAGATACATCCCTATGTCGAAGTTAAGTTACTTGGTTTGGGACACCCACTAAATTTTAACTTAACGAGCACTTCACAACTTCTGTTCAGTTTTTTGTGGTTTAAATATCTGATAGCAAACGAGATTTTAAAAATAATTTTATTGTTTTCATTAAAAATATTTGCATGTGCACATAAAAGTACATACATATGTACAATGGAAATGTACATATATCAATAAATTGTTCAATTTCTTTAAATGTGTGCTAAAAAATGCAAACCTTCCCACAAAAGGAAAATTTTTTTCAAGAACCTATAACAGTCCTGCGTTAACTCTATACAACTATACTCTTTACTCTAAAATGAAGCAAATTATTCTCACGGTCGCAGAAAAAATCATTGCCTTACTCAATAATATTGAATGATAAAAATGCTTATGGCGTTGAAAAGCAAATGTTTCATTCGAGTTGATGTTAAACCGGGAACGCGCTCGGAGGTCCTCTCGCAACAGTTATTGTGGAAAATAATAATGTTCTAAGAAGAAGACATAATACAAAATATATAGAGTTTTTCAATATTCCAACATACGCAGGCACGCATACACAAAAACGCAATTGTCGTTTAAACAAAAAACTGATATATTAAAACAGAAAAAGAAAACATTTTTATAGTTCTCTAAAACGTATATGTATGCAAATTTACATAATTATAAATTATATAATAAAATAAGTGGTGCCTTTATTAAAGCTCGGCCTAAAATGAAGCATATAAAAAAAGTTCGAGTAATTAAAGTATAACAAAGAAGAAAAAAATCCTAAACATTCAAATATATTGTTTCAATTACATAGAAAATTCAGACTTTCGTTTTAATAATAAATTAGAATAAAACACACAACATATAGAAACTTCGCATGCAATGTTGCTCTAAATTGTAACGAAAAAAAAATTGTATAAATTTCGTTAACACGAATAAAAACGAACATCTCGTATTTTTTAATAACCTAGAAAAATTCCTTAAACTTAAATTATTCGTTTTAGTTATTTTGAAATATAAGGACATACACACAACATATAAATATAATATATACATATATATACGAATTCAACGTTTTGTGTTGTAATGATTGACTAAATTATAATATTTATATATCCACTACAGTTTATTTAATTTCAAAGTCGTTGGCCACTTTGCATTTAATTATTTTCTAAATTTGTATATGTATTAACGATGTCTACTTAAATCAATTTAAAGTATATTTTTTAACTCCAATACAAAACAATAAGAAAAAACGAGATAGAAAAATTGTTGCGGCAGATTGTTTTTTACTTTTGCATACAGTCGTATAATAACAGCCACACTGACTGGCCACTGACATCATCATTTTCATCACTGGTTTTTCAAAATGACCACAGATCTGCTATTTCCTAAAATTGCGGATTGTTCATACGTTTCATGCTACTGGTGAGTAAAATGCAATTTAATTTTATTATTTTGTTTAATATAACATAATATATCATGAAAGCAAAACATTAAAGTTTTCAATCAATTCCTTATGTTAAGAAAACTTTTTTTGTAATTTAAGCCAGATGTGGACATACATATTTAAGTATTTCACATGATAAACTTGCACGAAGTACATTATTTTCTAATTTAAGTGGAGTAGTTGCATTAAAATAACAATAAAATAAATCTTATATATATATATATATATATATATATATATATATATATATATATATATATATATATATATATATATATATATATATATATATATATATATATATATATATATATATATATATATATATATATATATATATATATATATATATATATATATATATATATATATATATATATATATATATATATATATATATATATATATATATATATATATATATATATATATATATATATATATATATATATATATATATATATATATATATATATATATATCAGACATATGTATATATATATGTATATGTATGTAATATATATAGATGAAAAACGTATTCTTCTTACCTCTTTTAAATTATACGGGCGAGTTCTGTAAACCGAATCCGTGTAAATTTATCGTTTTCCAAAAATAAATAATGAACCCATTGATGTACTATTTTAAATCATATATGTATAGTAAATTAATTTCGTTTTGTGGCTTTCTTTCGTTTTAAGCCGGCATTTGCGCAATCAGCAGATTTCCAAGTAAAACTTACTCACTTTTGTTTTTTTTTTTTGCTATAATAAAGCCGTTACAATTTGGGAACCACTTGAGCTATTCCTGCTTAGCACATGAAACATTATTTGTGAAGCCGATACACAGTGCTTTGTCCCCATATAGTAAATCGGCAAAACTGGAGTAGTTATCGCAGAACGATAAAATTTCGTATACTTAATGACTAAACTAAGAAAAACTTGGAGTTTGAGAAAAATCGGTGCAAGGACATGCTCACCTCCCATATATCCTGAATTTAAAATTTTTAATTTTAGCTTCAGTTATCAGAATATGTGAAGAGTTGGCAGCTGTCTCTAAAATTTACCATTCGAGCGCTGTTGTTAATTTTATTTCATTCGGTGCAAGGACATGACTACCTCCCATATATCATTTTTCTCTAAAGCTAAGTTTTAGTCACATTAACGATTATAATACACTAAAAATTATTAAACGTTTCTAAAATTATGTCTTAGCCCTGCTGTGAATTTTGTTTCATTCGGTGCAAGGACATGATTACATCCCATATATCTTTTTTCTCAGAAACTAAATTTTAGCTACATTTATGAATAGAATGCACTAAAAATTAATATATCGAGAGTCTATATTCAATAAACGTCAACTCGAAAAATCTAACTTCCCAAAAGAGCGAAAAAACTTGTTATTTCGCTTAATATTGTAAAAATAAACAATGTAGATTCCATAAGATAGTTTAAATATTCTTAATACTTTATACATATGAAAAAAAATTTGTATTTTGCACTTGTTTACGTATTTTTTTGAGATAGCATATTTTATTATATCGAAAAACTAATATTTTTTCAGACTTAGCACATATTGTCCAAGTAAAATTTCTATTAATTGAACAAATTTGTAATTTCGAAAGTTTCAAGCTGTCCACCGGGAATATGACTACGGATATCATTTAAATATTGCAAACCACTATTTCTTACTTCTATGATAAATTTTCTGTCTTTAGTTATTATAAATTGTGCACACTACGCAGGCTTTTGCAGTTCAAGTTCGACAATTTAAGAAAAGATAATAATGTATCTGATGAATAAATTGATCTAATATTACAACGGGTTGCCAGATTTGAACAAATAGTAACTCAAATGAAAGACTAGTTCTTCTGCTTTAAGAAACTTTCTAAAAGTATACTGTCTCCATTCAATAACTTTGCGCATGCTTGGCGAAGTCTAAAACAAACTTTATTGTGCATGCTTAAAAATGTTCATATCTTTAAAACTCGCCCCTCGATATCTTAATTTTTAGTACATTTGAGTTCAGCATGTTCCATTAAATAATAGTTGATGTTAATTTTAAATAATTTAGTTAAATACAAAAATGTTGTCAAATTACTACGAGAATTAGCATTTATTATCTCTAAAAAAATATATACTTTGAGATAGCATTATTACAAAAATGTGTGTAAAAGTCGCAAAACTTGACTTTTTGCTCTGAAATTTTCACTAAACGTGGAGAACATGTTAATACACCATTTGCCATCAAAAAATCGTTTTCTCCGAAATTTGAGTTGACACATTTTGAATATAGGATCCCGATATATATCTAAAATTTTACGTTTTGGTTCTGCTGTAGATTTTGTTTCATTCGGTGCAAGGACATCAAGGTGCCGCTGTCATTTGAGGGAGTCAATTGACATAATTAAGATACTCAGTGATATGTTCTACTTAGACCCAAACTTAAGGTACTGGTCCGTCTTATCTTGTTTTCTTTAATACTAGTTAAACTACTCTAAACAAATAAAGTGTGTGTATTTTGCTAACATTTGTGTGCTAGTTTTATGGTATGTTCTCTTTTCACTCGCCAAAACTGGAACATTTTATACCATTCAGATTTTCACTAGTCACAGAATAAGTACGTTGAAGACAATTGGTACAACAATTCTTCGGGTGTTCTTAAAATTTTTAATTTAATGTTATTATTTTTATTATATTTCGAAACATTATGGCTTACAATTTTTGTTATCGAATGGACTATTCTATTAAAATTGTAAAACTATGGATTGTGTATTATTTGTGATACAAAACAGCTTCCGAAATGACAACAATTTTAGAAAAAAAGTAAAAATTTCATAAAATGTTACTTAGATCCACTATAACTCAGTTATTTTTTATCCGACCAAAGGAATTGGTCACTAGTCGTCGCGTAATTTAGTTGACATTCAAATAGGTTATAAATTGTTTTGATAATCAGCCTTTGGCAGTGGATGCAGTACTTTTATATAAGATTTATTCTTTGTACTGGATTGTTAGATATGTTTATATGAAATAAATAAATAAATAAAAATGATGGCGCTTTAAAAAGAAGTATACTCTAAAAAATGTATTAGAAAATTTGCTTTGTAACTTACAAATTTAGATGTTTAAAAAAATACAAATTTTCCCATTTCCCGGCAGAAAATTTTAATATTTACTTCTCTAACCGTTAGAAATCCTAACGAAATATCTGAAAGAAAAATAAAAAACCCACTTTTTTATATTTTCAATTTCCTCAAACTTTGCGAAATATTAGGGTATCCGAAAAAATGTTATTGCCTCCAATTTTGATTTTTTTTGTGCTATTTAAAAAAAGTTGCAAGCTACATAAAAATTTTGCTAATTTGTTATACTAATAAAGCAAAAAGTTTGAAAACATAATTTTTACTGGGGATGTAACGATACGCGTTTTTGTCGATACGAAACCGATACCGATGCTTAAAAAGAAATATCGGCGATACCGATTCCGATACCGATACGCATATAAAAATTGAGTTCAAATTTAAATTAACAAAACTCAAGTAGGGTAATTTTTTATTATACAAAATTACAGCATAAAAAATTGGAAGTAATTTTTAAGGAACTACATTTTCATTGCTTCCAAAGAACCTATATTAAAAATATGCAGATAATTAATAGAAAAGCAAGTAAAATTTTATTTAAGTCATATAAAATTTTTTAATTCCCTTATAACTTTAAAAAATACACGCTATGCTTTTTAAAAAATCGATTTTTTAAAAAGGACATTTATCAACTAATATTTTTCTAAATAACTTAAAAGCTTAATTGTTAAAATTCTTCTAAAAGTTTATATATAAATTAACATGAAAATACAATTTTCGTTTAAATTCGCATAAAAGGAAAAAAGTTGCGAAAATGGGAAATTTTTCATTCTTTTTCCTTGAGAAAAAATCTTTATAGAACGACGAAAAAGAAATTCTGCTTAACATCGCTTCCAATCCGTTATTGGTAATCGAAAAAAAGAACTTGTGCAAAATCTTGACTCAATATACTTTCTGGCTCGCGAATTATAGCAACTTTAAAATGGGAAAATTTAACAAAAATGTACTAAACCAAAAAAATAAATAAATTCAACAAAATATACTAAATCGACTTTACAAAATTATGTATATACTTAAACTTACTTACCCTAGATGTTCCATTGAGGTGTCATATTAAAGGCAACACACTGGACTTTACTAATTATTAAAGGGTACAAAGTAGACGTTTCATATGATGTGTTTTTATTTTGCAGTCTTCAGTGTTCAAATTATGTAAACATACGGTCAGTAAAAATTGGCCTCTGAAGATTGAAAAATAAAATCGTAACACATGTATGTCATTTTAATGTATATTTTGTGCTCCTTTAATATGATACCACAGTGTAACATCTAGGGTAAGTAGTAGAAATAATTTAGTAAAGTTGGCTTAATATATCGACCCATTGCTCAAAATGATCGTAAGCGACATTTTGTAAAAAACAATTTTTTTTAATCCAAATTGATTATTAGGCTAAGGTTCGTAACGTTATATTCAAAAAGAAATGGGCATGATTAATATTCCAAGGAACGTTACGAACTTTTTTTTATTGAAATCAAAAAAATCTAAAATTAGAATCATCAAAATGTCAATATTGTTAATAACTTTTGAAATACAGTTTGCAAAATTTCATCGTAAGCAACAGTTTATGAATATAAATCATGTTTAATTAAATACAATAAAAACACCTTCTCCAGAAAAATTTAGTTTTTGTTGCTTACGATAATTTGGCGCTAAAGGGTCGATATGCTTGTTGAATTTTTACATTTTCAAGTCGCTATCAAGGTCGATATATAAGGTCTGTGCATCAGCCCATATGTTCGGTAATTTTGCTGTCAAATTGTAGTGTATTTTACCAATCCACTCAAGGCGAATTCATACTAGGTGGCCGCAATGTAAATGTTTACACATTTGGGCTGTCAGCAGTGTTAATGTATCAGCTTTTTTGACAGCCCAAATGTAAATTCTCCACGGCGAATTCTCTTGCGACTACCTGGTGTCGATCTATCTTGCAATCTACTCACATTTTAATATTCGCTTTGAGTTTTTCTCATACATTTTTTGACACCACAATTCCCAAAAAAAGTTGCTTTGTTGTATCAATTCGCCGATAAGTATACCTTATAGATCTACCTTGGTCGCTACGTTTCGCCAACAAGAACGTATATTGAGCCTAATACTCGTACTAGTTACACCGGAGGCATCATTCATACCAAACTAAATAAAAATGGAAGGGAAAAATAGACTGGTTTTTTGATTTTATTTGTTTTAACCTGTATATAAAGCTTCATATCGATTTGCGCGAGCTAGGAACTCACTTCCAACCTATGGTTTCTTGGCGAGAGTTTCTTACAGTTGTCCGTATATTACGTTTCTGCTATACGATTTTTTCGTTTTTTTTCCTCCATATAAATTGACCCGCTCTAATGTACATGTTGGATGCAGTTTGACGTATACTTATGTGCTGTTTCTACAATGCAAACAAGCACTATTTGTCTAAAATTTTTATGGAAATCACTCGAAAAAAATTAATGCTTTTCATATAAATTTTAGACAAGCAGTGCTTGTTTGCATTGTGGAAACAACACATTAATATTTTATCAAAACATTAAAAAAAATTATACATATACGCCATCCCGTATAGAAACAAACTGCTTCAAGCACCTTTTGTAATTTTTCAAAATAAAGAAGCCATAATTTGAGAACCACTGGCGTCAGTCCTCCGATTTTTTTTTTTGTCAAATGTTAGTTGCACTAGACTGAACCCCCATTCCAATTTGTATTGTATTCTGAGGGGTTCAGGCCCAATAACGGGCTGGTTTTATACGAACTATGTCACTTACAACCAGAGTAAGAAAATAAACTAAACGAAACGTTTGTTGTCGTTTTGTTTTGTATTTTTCAATGTGTAAAACAAAAACAAAATAAAAACAACGAGAATGATAGTCCAATTTAGTTTTGTATTGTTTGTGCTTGTGTACACTAAATGTACTTTAACTTAAATGTACGCAGCTAGAAAAGCAAAGAATGAGAACAAAATTGAAAAGTTTTAAGAAAATACGTTTGCAAACGTTTCCCGATTGATTTGCTTATCATAGTGGAGAATATGTTAGTGTATTTTTGCTAAGTATGTATAATGAACCATTCAACAAAATACATTTCTGCTTTTGTTTCGTTTGCAGTTGTACGATTGAAACGGGATATTAAAGCAAGCAGATGAGTGAAAACCCAATTGTATGTTTGCAATATTTGTCATTGCAAAAGTATTTGTTTTGGTTTGCTCATGTACGAAACGATTGAAAAGTTTTGTTTGTTTGCACACTCTGCTTATGTATTAGGGCGGCGCGATTATTTTTATTGAGCAAGCGCTTTTTAATATCTGCAGAAAGTTGACTTTTAACTCCCAAATATACACAGAAAATTTCGTATGGCACATAATATACGTATGTAAAGGTGCCCCAAGCATAATCAATTTTGACAAAATTCTTGGATTTAGTTTAAAAAAATTACATACATATAATTTGTGAACGCGAAAAGAAATTCTGAGCATTGTCCTGTTAGTATAAGATAGAAAAGGTTAATATTGAAACGTGCCTGGTGAGACGCGGATTTGTGACACATTGCGGAGGTGATTTCACAACTCTTTTCAAACGATATTCGAACGTTATCAGTCAACTCGCGCGCGTGCTATTTCTTTTGTGAGACCCTTTGAATTCTACGGCTGAGGTCAACAAATAAGACTCATGTAAGTAGTATTATTAATTTCCTCTTCACGGCTCAAGTAATTATTGTATTGTTCATGACATATCCGAAAAATTGGCTCAGGAAGTTTTAGAAATGTGGCAAAAAGCATCGTTATCAACTAACTGTCAGTCTTGAGAGAATACTACAACTTATTCGTTTCTACCATGACAAATATAGAAGCATAATGAAACCTTATTAAGGCCGTCAAACAAACAAAAACTGTCAAGAAAATATTAATAGATTTATAGCTGAGTCGCACAGATTATTTAATATTTGCAGTTGCTTAAAAGACTGACGTGTTCCAAAGGAAGAAATACATTTCTTACTTGATCCAAGGACAACAAGAATAACAAAAATTAAAAATTTTAAAAACCCCCGATGCAGTTGACGCTGTATCACAAGTTTAAGAACCCTGTGTTCCACTTCTGGAATGATTTTTTCAAACATTGCTAAGAAGACTCTCGATCAAGTCAACTTTCAAACAAAATTTACTAAATTAAAATCGATCTAACCGTTTGGGAGTTACAGTGCCAAAGACACACAGATTCAACAGGATACGTATAGAAAAGATGTGATATCTTCTAAATGGCTGGACCAATTTTATTCAAACATTGCTAAGAACAAACGAAATTTTCTAAATTAAAATCGATCTAGCCGTTTGGGAACTACAGTGTCAAAGACACACAGATTAAACAGGATACATCTAAAAAAGATGTGATATCATCTTTTTTAGATGTATCCTGTTAGCTAAGAACACTCTCGATCAAGTCACCTTTCAAACAGAAAAAACTAAATCAAAATCGGTCTAGCCGTTTGGTCTGTACGAGGGTTCGTACATCCACACAAATACACTGATACACAGACACACACTACAAACTTATAACACCCCTTTTTTAGTCGGGGGTTAAAAATGGTGATGAGCGGTATAGATGTGGTCGCAAAAAAATAAGAAAAAACAAGGAAGAAAAGAGGAAACTTTATTGCTTAACAGAAATATAACTGATTTTGACAAACCGTGTTGTTCCCGTTCTTTACCTGATGACTTGACAATCGAAAGCAACAGTTCTTATTGGAGTCTATGAAAGAGCCGCTACCATTATAGCTTCTGCTGTGTTCAAAGTTGTGCCGTGAAAGAACAAAAGTCAGAGAAGCTTTACAGGATGCAGATCGCAAGAAAATCCAACGCGGTATGTATTTTGACGACAAAAAGGATACAACTTTGATTTGTATTCAGAAGAATGATAAATTTTACAGAAAAATTGTACTAGAAAACCATTATGTGATTTTATCAGAGCCAGGAAGCGTCTATTTCGGGCATGTAACGTGTGAGTTTGGAAATGCTAAAGTTATTAAAAATGCTATAATAACTCACTTGAAATCCAAATCGGTGAAACTCAGTGAAATAGTTGTTGTTGTTTGCAATGGAACAGTAGTAAACACAGGTTTTAAAGCTGGTATTATTCGTTTGATCGAAGGAGAATTTAATAAATCATTGCAGTGGTTTATCTGCCAGTTGCATTCCAATGAATTACCACTGCGACATCTGTTGGTACATTTGGGCGGAAAAACTACAGGGCCTAAATGCTTCTCAGGTGCCATTGGATCTCAATTACAAAAATGTGAAACAATGCCACCACCATTCCTACAATATTACCTGAAACGTCTAACTGAAACATATTACTTTGCAAAACTTTTTTTTAGAAACGCAATAGAAGTTGGATATATTTTACACGTTACCCCTCCTTGTATCCGCACCTGCTTACTAGGGTGAAGCGCCGGTCTATGAAGGTGAAAAAAGTCGTCTAATCGATTTCGAATACCTTCAGAATGTTGCATCTTGCTAAATTATAGAAAATTTTTTTAAATCTGTTTCGACATATCTTTTACCCCTCTACCACGCCCGGAAGCTAGAGTCATTTTATGAATTTTATTATAAGTTGCTTCATTAGCATAGAAAAGAATGTTAATACTTTCTTTTAAGGATACGCATTAAAACGAATTTTATGCCGAATAAAAGAAGCTTAAAATCAAGGAGACCTGACAAAAAATAAGAAAGTTATGAGCCATTAAGTGAAAAAATCTGATATATCCCATACAAAATTGTTTTCAATCAAATATTTTATGCATCGTGTGCTCGTCACAAAATTATCTTTAATTTACAGCCGGGAAAAAATAATGCACAGTATATTTTGTTATCTTAATGGAGCAATTTAAAATTATAGTTTTTGGGAAAAGGTCTAAAAATGTACTTTTTTTAAAGTTTTAAGTGGCTGTAATTCAATACATTTTCATCCGATCGACACAATTGTTGCATTAGCGGAAATAATAGAAAAATACTTTTTCAACAGTGTAAAATTTTATTTATTCAGACACACCGTTCTCGGAATTTTCGCCAATAAACGAAAAACAAATAAAACCAAACAAAATCTTATTTTTCGCCAATATCGCGAAAAAGCGAATTAAGACAAATTAGTTAGCTGCATATTCGGGTTTAGGGTAGGATGGACAAGTGTCAAAAATATATCGATATCGATATATTTTTAAATATCGATCGGCATCGATATATATCGAATAAAAATATCGATATTTCGATATATATCGATATTTTTTCAATCATTATTATTCATACATAATCCCACAATTATTTAAAAATAAAACACAAAAAGTACTTTTCTTATAAATAATTAATCTGAAAAGAGTCATCTTCCTTCCAACTTCCTCACTGTTTCAACAATATTTTATGGAACGTACATCAAGAAAATTACACTAAAAAATTATAATTTTTCGAATACACAAAATATTTTAAATAAAAAAATGCAAGAATTTACCATGGAAAATAAGTCTTGTATTCTATTTACTGGCAAAAATTAGTTAAATAGCTGATGTTTCATTGAAAAAAGCATCCACCTTTATAAGTGGTAAAAGCGAACAAGAACGCTGATGATGACGAGCGTTGCGGCCGTCGAAATCAGTAGTACTGATCCGTTCTGCTAAACTGATTTGAATATTCCAGCACTCCACTCTTAATAAAAATAATTTGAATTTACATTAACTCAATTATTGAACTAGAAAGCCGAAATAATAAAAAAATTTCAGAAAACAAATGATTTTGGTCGGAATATTCTATTTAATGAAGATTGAGTCGAAATTTAAAAAAAAAATAGTCGAAAAACAAAAGCAAAGCTAAATAAATATCGAATTTGACACTGTGGATATACATATTTTGAAAAAATATCGATATATCGATATATTGCAATTAAACATATCGACGATATATGTATATCGAAATATTTTTTAGAAAATATCGATATATCGATATTTTTGCCCATCCCTAGT
Source organism: Panzeria rudis (assembly GCA_956483635.1). NCBI lineage: Eukaryota > Metazoa > Arthropoda > Insecta > Diptera > Tachinidae > Panzeria > Panzeria rudis. The sequence goes on from OY101450.1 coordinate 151,017,624, forward strand.
TCAGCGACCTCAATTTAGCTTAGAAAATGTTTTTTTGCAAGATATGAAAAAGACTTAGGAAATCAAAAATTGGCTTCATTACTTCATCTTAAGTTTGAATGAAATCTGACCTTCTATAGGTATATAAAAATAGTGGAGATTTTAAGTATATTGAGAAAAATTTTATAATGTTGCATCCTATGATGTTTCAAAAATTAATCGATTTGATCTCATTTTCCTGCTGCGGTAGAGGGCTACAAATAGGTCCCAATATATTTTCCATTATTTTTCGCATGTATCTGAGAATAATGCTTAGTACTCTGTTCAAAATTGCGAAAATTTTTGATCAACATTGGTTTTTTCATACGAAAAATATGGCAAGTAACCATTCATAACTGCCGCCTGAAAGTATGCTGCAGTTGTGTACGTTTTAAAAAAACCAATGTGTTTGTTCTAAATTCAACACGAAAAAAGTGATGCTCATATTATTTCGCATGAAGACTCAAAATTTTGTAGATACATTTCAAATGTTTTTCACAAAATAAACAGAGTACTACTTGTGCAACATCTTTTCATGAAAAATTCCTGACAATTTTTGTATATGAACTTTTGACAGCAGCTCGCACGAAATGATGAACACGGTACCATGCTTAATGCTTAATAATAAATTTTAAGAAAAATTTATTTAGTATGTATTAATTTTTTCTTGTTGAGTTGTACCGAGAAAAATGGACAACTGTCTACCAATTCATGTATGACTATGTGATACATGTAGATACATACATTTATTTAGATCCAAATAGTTCTATAGCAAATTTCATTTCTGAGTTTTGATAATAAACTTTAAGATTCTTTCATTAAGAAAAAACACAAAGAATACATAATTAGGGCTGCCAGGTGGGCTGAACTTGGCTGAATTTTCCAGCTTTTTGATGCTTGTCCAGTTTCAAGCTAAAATTAAATTTCTCCAGCTAAATGGAAATTTTAGAAAATATGTCCATATTACTTAATACTTTAAATTTATCATTACACTTATTAGTTAGTACACAACATTAACTTTTGCAAACTGTCATCATTTTTATTTTCTTTTCGAACTGATAAAGTTTAATTAAATTGAGTATTATTTTATGTAAATCCCTCGAAGTTTAAATAATGAATTGAAAAACTTTAATTTTTATTGTATTTTAGTATAATGAGAATATGTATGTTGATAATAATTAGGGAAGCATACAATACCGATATATTGGTGATACTTTGGAATTGCCGATATATCGGTATTGGCGATATGGTAGAACAACGAGTCACATTAGGGTGGCCAGATATGCAACTGGCGAAAAAAGTACATGGTGTAAATAAAAGAAGTACAAATGAAAGAAAAAAAGTACACAGTTGCATTTTAAGCAAAACCTCTTGAGATCCAAGGTAAATATTATATAAGAACAAAATATTATTCCATGTACGATCTATAAATGTGATAATTTATATCTATCACAGAGCAAAAATTTATTTGTAGTAAAAATAAAGTACAAGAACAGGAAAATTTACCCTAGAGAGATAATCCAGAAAACAGTACAGCTAATGCAGAAAGCAGTACATTGAATAAAAAGAGTACGCGTACTTCTGAAAACAGTACGTCTGGCAAGCCTAAGTTACATATACGAGCTTGTCTACCTCGTATAAAATGCAAAGTAGAACTTACATCTGAAAAATATGTTAAAATTGTGCGCTACATCGAACAGGCTACAATGCCAATTACCAATGCCGTTATTTAACAGCCTTCGAAGATTATAAGTAACCATGTTAATCTGTGAACAGAAACTGAGAATAGAACGACATCGTAAAAATTCGTGACTGACTTCGTTTTGGTTCTTAATGAACGATTTGACGGTTTGGTAATGAATCCTATTGTTTATCTACAATGCTTGATCCTCGGTACAAAGAACGAATATTTCAATTGCAGCCTTCTACTTCTTATTGAGTTACTCGACCTTCATGTAGCTATATATTCCCCAACTATAGTAAACACGGTTACCCCTACATTTCGCACTTGTTCTGTTAAGTCTACCAGAAATAGGCAATCGAGTCCCTGTCCATTATAAGCTGTACTTCTTGTAGTAAAGAAGTGGAGAGATAGTTTTCAAAGTAGTTCTGTCGCATCTGAGATACTATTTCCTACTGCATTACAGTGGCTCCGCTCCAATTTGAAAAAAGGGTAAAAAATATGTATCTTTGAAACTTGCGATCCAATTATAGAACGATGTATGTAAACAGCATAGAGGAGGACATAAAATTTAAGAATATTGAGACTTGCAGAACCCTGTTGAACCAGCCGGTGGGCTACAGGGTGTCAAAATTGACTACATTGGGCATGAAAAACCTTGTTGGACTCATAACTTTTACAAATATTATCCGATTTTATTGAATTTAAGCTTGTTGTAACGCTTATAAAAAGACAAAAGAAAATACAGTAAAAATATTTTCAGGCATATTTGGCTTTAAATTTTAAAATTTTGGTTTTTGGCCTCGACTTTGTTCCCGATTTCGTAAATATCTCCGGTAATAGCATAGACAAAATTTTCAAAATAAATATTTTATGATTTTTAACAAAATCCTTGATAATATGCTGAAGAATTTTTTAAGTTATCTCAGTTCATGTAGTTGTGAAAATTTTTATAAAATAAATAAACAAAAAATTTTGAAAAATAAAATTGTATAAGACATCGTAAATTAATACGTGCCAATTTTAAAATTAACTTTTCGGGAAAAATGAAAAAATTATAACCGTTATGAGACATAAGCTGTTCAAAGTATCAGATAGTATTTAAATACAAAATACGGGATAGAACAATATGCGGGGTTGCTTGAATTGCCCAAATAAATTTAAATTCATTTAAATCGCATATAATTTGTAAAAGTTATGAGGCCAACAAGGTTTTTCATGCCCGAAGTAGTCAAATTTGACACCCTGTAGCTCCACGTGTGTTTCAACAGGGTGGTCCAAGTTCCAGGTTTCGTAAAGCATAGGCCATCCTTGATGATTTTTACATACATCGTTTTGCAATCGGATCGCCAGTTTCAAAGACAGATTTATTACACTTTTTTCTAATTGAAACCAATGTGTGCAGGTCTTGATCAAACAGACTTGTGAAATAGTTTTTTTTTGAGAAATTTGAGAATACATACTGTTTTTTTTTAACAAAAATCGATATTTTTATGGAGTATCGGTATAGTATCGGCCAAAAGGGGTACCGCCGCTGCAAATAAATACTTTTTAGTAACATTTTTTTATGTTCAAAATATATTTATTTATTGTAGGTTAAGCTAATGTATATGCCTGCGTTACGTTGGTTGATATTTAATCTGCCTGTTTGAAAGTTTTTCAAAATTTGTTTATACAAAACATAAATTAACAATTTCTATTAAATTGTCCATAATGTCCAGCTTTTTGTTGGTTTGTCAAGATTTTTTAACACCAGTGTCCAGCTTTTCGCGAATCTGGATCTGGCATCCCTATACATAATACAACTGCTACATGCATATACATATTAAGCTCTCAGTCAGACATTAGAGATGAATAAAAACGTTATAGTATTTATGTATAAAGAGACCCACCATAACAATATCCAACTGAACTTACAATACAAGATTGAGCCTAAAACCAACAGCAGCAATAATAAAAATAACGATGCATACTATAAGTTTTTAATGCATGAAAATAAACGAGAAGAAAATCATACACAGAAACAAAAATATGTATACACATTCATATATGCACACAGACAAAAGTATATTCAGAGTTCCATACAGCACTCGAAAAGAAAAAGGAGTTAAAAACCATAACATTTCTCCCTCTAAGCGTGAGCATGACCGTTTGACCTAATTTCTGAAGCGTTTGAGTAATGAAAGTTTTTGAATATGAATAAAGAACACACACACAGACTTAAACAGATACAAATATCAATGAGATATACGCGAAGGTTGAATAAGCCTTAAGAAAGGCCCCTATATTGCTTTCATATATGCAATACTTTTCTTTTTGGGTATTCGATACCTCTATTAGTGTAGTGATATACGCTAAAATGCCGATGTACGTACATAGGGGCTATTCACATATTACGCAACTCTATTTTCGAAATTTTTACATTTGACTAAAATCTTTAAGAAAAAAGTAGATTTTTCACGAAAAAATCAAAGTGTGCCATTATGTTGTATTTATTCAATCGTTTTAAACTCGAAAATTTTCGCAAAAGTACAAAAATATCGTTTTTGTGGTACTTTAGCATGTTGATTTCAAATCGCGAATAACGCGAAAAACGGCTAGCATAGCGTACCTACATCAAGAAAAATTACACTCAAAAATTAGAATATTTCGAATACACTAAATATATTAAATAAAACAAACGATTTTGTTAGGAATATTCTATTTAATAAAGATTGAGTCGAAATTTAAAAAAAAAATAAACGAAAAACAAAAGCAAAGCTAAAAAGTATCGAATTTAGTACTGTCGATATATTTTAAAAAAATATCGATACACATATCGATATATTGCAATTAGGGTTTTTCCCGGGAATTCCCGCTTATTTTCGTTTCCCGCTTTCCCGGGAATTTTATCCGGGAATTCCCGGAATTAAAAACTTATTTATATACTACATAAAAAAGTACTGATTTTGGCACCAAAAAATCCTTGTTCTTTTCTTGAAATTGTGTTCGTTCATAATGAAATAATGGCCCTTATCGTGTTTGGCGATTTTCGCCTTCGACTACGACATTTTTGTAATAGAATAAAGAAAAATGTAGCGTGCTGTCTTTAAGCTATTACAAAAATGTCGTAGTCGAAGGCGAAAATCGCCAAACACGATAAGGGGGAATATCTATGTTAGGGGGAAGAAAGCAACGAAGCCACAAAGTGAACAGTAGTTTCGATTTAGCCGGGCTTTTTAAGCGCACTTTTGACTTAACTACACAAAATTATTAATTTGTGTCACTATTCCTTAAAAACCCATACAATTTTGTTTTTAAGTGCACTTTCTATAGTGCACTTTTTAGATAAATGCCTTTAATTTTTGGCACTTTAAAACTATTTTTATATAACTTAACTGTGGTCATTGTATACCTTGTATACTAAAATTTTTTTTAGCAGTTTTAAATTATTTTCATATAAAAAACGGGAGCTAGCTGCACACAGCATTTTTGACATATCTGCACAAAAAATCGTGAAAAGTTAATTGTGCAGCTAAGTCAAAATAGCTGCATATCAAATTTTTTTTGGATTGAAGAACGAAGAGAAAAAATATTGTCTCTTTAATTAACTATTAAAGAGACAATACTATTATTAATTATTGTTTATGCTATAAACACATTCGCCACAGCAGGCTAGACGGCTACACGACTACAAATGCTGTTGGCAGCAATCGTCATCGTGTAGTCCGCTACTTAATTATTTTGAACACGGCAGCTACATCGTAACCAGCTGACATTTTGCTGTTGCAGTATATATTTCAGTGGTGCCACTTTCAAAAGTTTTACTTGTATAAAAAATCGCTTATTAAAAATTTTTTACATCTCGCAAAATGTAAAAACAAGTCAATTTATTTCTTTAAAACCTATTGATTGTTATGGCACTTTTAGTACTTAAATTTTTTGATATTTTTTCTGTTTACTAAAATATAATATTGACTTAAGTCAATAATACCAGCATCGTTGAAAATTAAAAAAAACTCATGGGGCAGTAGCTTTTTTTAACCTTATAATTTTAGTGTAATTTTTTTATCTCTTTTGGCTCCGGAGTTGGTCTTGAGTTGGTTCAAAGCTTTTATTTTTTATTAGCCATAACTCCTAGAATATAGAACGTATATAACGATATGGATATCACTTCAAACTGCTCTAAAATGCCTTTCTACTAGTGTACAAATTTTTTAAAACAATTAACCCATTCCGAGTGAAATGCAATTTAAAAATTTTTTATCTGTCTTTTCACGCAGAAACTCCGTTATCTTAAAAACTGGTCGATACAACGGTACATATGCATGTGTATAGTTTTATAGAGAACTTGCCATGCTTTTATTTGGTGTATACTTGAAAGCTGTCACCTATGAAATACGTAAGTTATAGTTCTTTAAAGATGAGTTTAAGAGGTAAATGAATTAGTTTAATTACGAAATCTCATTTTCAAAGTGCCATAACTTACGAATTTCATCGATGATAGCTTTCAAGTATACATCAAATGAAAGCTTGAAATGTTCTCTATTAAACTAAATACATGTTTAAGTACCATAGCAACGGCCATTTTTTAAGATAACGGTGGTTTTACGTGAGAAGTCATATAAAAATGATTTAAATTCAATTTTGCTCGCAATGGGTTAATGGATTTCAAAATTGTATATACCAGTGCAAATGTATTTTAGAGCATTTTGAAATGATAACTATTACTACGTTTACACGAGGACTATTCGCAAATAAGTTAATTCATTGTTTATATGGCATAGCAAAATACAAAAACTTGGTAGCACTTCTATAGAAGACTTTTGTATTAAAAAAAAGTTGAAATGTATAAAAGAACAATTAATTATTTGTTTTAATTGTCATAATTTTCTTCTATTAATGTTTTTATATTTATTGTTTTTTATTAACAAAGCGTGGCAGCACCAAACATTTCATTTGCAAATAGTGCGTTAATCGTGAATAGTTTTCGTAAGTTAATAAGTCACCATAAAACAATTATATGGCAACAATTTACAGTTTTATTTGCAAATAACCCGTGCGTACAAACGTAGTATATATCGTTTATATCCGTTCTCTATTGTAGGACTTATATAAATAATATATTAAAGGGCTATTACCCTGTGATTTTTTTAATTTTCAATAATGTTGGTATTTCTGACTTAAGTCAATATTCTATATAACAACAAAACAAATAAATTTATTTATTTAAAAATTCTTGATGCATATATATTATAACATTTAAATTTTTAATTTTCTTTTTTATTTTACAATAAAAAATATTTCTAATCACTAATTTGCTTTACATATTTTGATATATTGTTAACACTGTTTTTGTTTTGTAGCCAACAAAAATAGAAATTAGTTTAATTTGACTACACCACAGAAGTAGCATGGACAACAACCTGCAGTCGTGTAGCCGTGCAGTCGTGAAAATAATCATTTTCATATACACACATGTATTCTATTTTTGACAGGTTGTAGTCGGTAGCCTGCTGTGGCGAATGTGTTTAATGCATTAATTAATTATTACCAATGTTGTCAATATGCACCACAATGCACGGTAATTGGATATTCAGAAAATCTTTATTCACGTTTTTTTTTCATGCATTTAATGACGAAGAACATGGAGAAATAGATATTAGTTCAGATGACGGTGATGAAAAAGAAAACTATCGAGGAAACTTAAAGGCTGCTATTAACAAAGCTGCTGAAATTATTTGAAGACAACGTAAAAAGGACAAAAAACATTGATAAATTATAAAACGTTCTCTTAACTATGCTTAACTATTCTTCTCTAGAGGTCGAAAGGTTTTTCTCAACAACTGAAAACTTTGTTACTTGAATAAGAAAGCGATTGTGAAATTAAACAATACATTAGCGGACTTCAGTATTTGATGGAAATGGTCTTGCGAAAGTGCAAATACAAAGCATCGTAGGTTTTTTATAAAATCCAACAACAAAATACACAGAGTCGCCGTTAGATTTCATAAAAAATCTATGATATTTTGCAATCCATTTGCATTAGGATTTTTAAGTTTTTATATCATTTCTTTAGAAACTGTTTTGTTTATGAAATACTTTTAAAATAAAGCGCAGTTTAAAATAAGGAATGATTTAATAATTCATTTTGCTCATATAAAATTCAATGGATTCCGGAAATTAAAATGTTTGGTAAATATTTTATTACATTGTCAAAATCCCGGGAATTTCTTTTTTATTTCCCGCTCTCCCGGGAAACAAAAAAGTCCGGGAATAAAAACCCTAACTGCAATTAAAAATATCGAAGGTTTATATCGAAATATTTTTGAGAAAATATCGATACATCGATTTTTTTGCCCATCCCTATTGTATTTTTTTATATTTTTAATAATAAAAACATAATCTTTGAAAGCATCGAGTAACTACTTTCGAAATTCGTATATTAAGTATCAAAAAAAAAATATTAAATACATAAATATAAATTTAAAAAAATCAAAAAAACCAGACTGCATAAAAGAGATAGTCCAGCAGGGCCTCATTTCCGGTGTTAAAAAAAAACCCGGGTGTTTTTTAAATAAAACCCAGCCCAGTGGGTTTTATTGGGCTTTAATGGGTTTTATTGTTTTTTTTTAATGATCTAATAATTGATCTGAGTAATGTTGAGTAGCCCTTCTCGGTATAGATTTAGCAAGAAAATCTTCAATAATTGTAATCGCATCGCTAAAAACATTCAGTTGTATAATGAAACTTTAAATATCCAACAAATGTTGCTGCCAGTTCAACAAGCCGTAAATGCTTTTCAAAGTGACTCCGCTACAATTGCAACGCCGTTGAAATTTGCTATAATTTGTTGAACAATGCTATTCTACTGTCAAAACAGGATTTTGTTAAAAAGCGAATGAAAGGCTTATTTACTTACTCCACCTCATTATATGGCGAATATGGTGCATTCCAAATATATGGGCAAACTAAGTAGTAGAGTATTCACTCGAATAATGTTTGCTCGATTAATCGAATAATTGAAGTCAAATAATGTTCGATCAAACAAAAAGTTTAAATTTCGAGTAAAAATTTATTCGAGTAATTTAGATCAACAAAAACATTTTATATAAATTTTACTTTTTTGAAATGGTTTTTGCAGATTCATAATAAAAACTAGCAAAATTGTTCTAAATTATATAAATAGGCCGATTATGCATGGCAACCGAGTCTCACTTGGGTTGTTAGTTGCTAAAAATGATACTACTGATGGCAACTGTCAACTGAGAGCTGTCAATTTCAGTTGCTGTTTAATGACTTTCTGGCAACCATTAATTTGCGCTGCCGACTAGCAACTGAACTAAAGTTCGGTTGGATTAAAGTATTGACCCAATAAATATATTTTCATATTATTTTAGTTCTGGTACTTTGTCCGTAGGTAAATGCAAATTTTTGCGCATATTTTTATTTTTTAGTTGCATTTATTAAGCGCTTAAAGTCAATTCTTAGTTGCATGAAAGTCCGAGCCCTGATAATCATCAAACTAAATGTAGGTATTGATTTTGTTCCATTATTTAATTAATTATCCAGTTCTGTTCTCCATGCGAAATGAAAGTGTTCGGAATAATAAAAGTTTTGTTGTTACAAGTTAATATTTATAGCAGCAATGCTATGATAATTCTAATTATTTTTATTCCGCATTGAATACAGAACAGGTCTGAATACTATTAAATATTTCCTGCGAAAAAATTTGAATAGTAAAATAAACTATTTTGAGTGATCGGTTTATGATATAATTTATGTAAAAATATTGGCGCATATTCAGAAATCTCCACAAGTGTTAACTTTGTTAAATATATATTTAAGTTATTCACAGTTGGTTACATTCAGCACGAAAAGTTTGACTTAACTAAATGCCACCTAACAAATACATTCAAAGAACAGCTGATTGCGGCTGTTTCTAGTGTGTCCAAAAAACACACAAAAAAGGAAATAAACTAAAGATGTGTTCATAGGCTTTTTAGTTAATTACGGTATATATCGTTCAAAATATTATCGACATTTTATTTTCTCTATATGCAAATATGCAGGGTTGCATTTCTAATAGCAGTTGCTGCGCTAGTTATGTATTGTGAATAAGGTATATAACCAGTGATGCTATATACTTTTTTGAAAAGTTTTTACGCAGCCCGAAAAAAAACCCTACTTTTCCCTACGCGTCCAAAAAATTATCTTTACAAAAATCCCTACAACTTTTAAATGATAATATATGAATGCAAATAAGCCCCTTTGTGTTTAATGTACATATACGTATATGGCTTAATAAGAAAAAGCTTGTCTCGAATTTTCGATATTTTACAGGAGAAGGAAAAAACTGAGCTGCAACTTTCTTAGTTCTTTAAGAAGGATGTAATCACACGTTGTCTACTAGAAAACGTTAAAAACGCGATTTCGAAAAAAATCGAGATACGCCTTTTTTATGTTAAGCCATTGATATATAAAATTTATTTAAAGTTGTTATACAAATTTTTAGAATTTCGAGGTAAAAATATTGCACTATTTTCAGAATTTGATCTAGTTTTAGGAAATGTAGCTAACTTTCGCCCTACCGAAGACAAATTCCTTTTTTATCGGGATCATCACATGTCACAATAAAGATATACACTTTTATATGAATTGCACTGTTTTACAAACTTTTATTTTTAGAAAGTTTAAAATTTTCTAATGCATTTTTTTAAAGGTATTACTAATTAGGATGTGTAAACACGAAAAAATCTTTTCGGCCATTGTCCAGATAACGACGGTACATTTGTGTTTTTCGATGCACACTCGTCTTTAAAGCGCCACACAGACTAAAAGGCTTCTTCGAATAAAATGAGTTATATATCTACTAACTTGGAGGTTACACGTTCAAGTTTTGTTTCAAGTTTCAATACATTCACACTTTTTTACTAACACACTCACATAATTGGAAATTGACTACCAACTTGATTTCAATTTTGCTTTCAAGATTTGTTTAAATTTTTCGTTCAATTTAAACAGCTGATCTCTATTATTGTAAGCGAATTACAGAAAGACTCGGCTATAACGAACTTTGTGCAAACAGCAAAAAAAAAAACCGCTCTATGACAAGTTCGTAATAAGCGTAGTTCGATACAAACGAGGACTCGTTAACTACGAATTCGCTATTACGAATTATTTTTGTATGAAAATGGCAACCGAAACGTCGGCACTTTAGACTTAGATCGTTACAACCGAGAATTCGCTATAACCGGGTTTTACTGTTTCGTTGTTGATTCCTTGACAACGGCATCTTGAAAACAAAATTGACTATCAAGTTGCTTACAGCCTACGTCATAGCGTCAATTTAACGTAGTTTTAACAAGCAATACGTGTGATCAACTTGAAAGCAATAGCCAATAGCTAATTGGCTTTGATCGGATAAAAAATTACAAAGTTATAATGGATCAAACTCAAAATTTTATAAAATTTTTTACTTTTTTAACAAATTTTTGTCATTTCGGAAGCTGTTATGTACCACAAATAATAAAACAAATCCATAGTTTTATAATTTTATTGAAGAGTTCATGCAATTACAAAAATTGTAAGCCATAATGGACCGAAATCAGCCAAAATCTAAAAATGCTGTAATAAAATAACGAAAAACTAGCATTTTTAAAAATCCATACATTTTAATAATTTGATCAAATCTGTCCTTTTTTCCCTACGCTCATTTTTTTAGACAAAAATCCCTACGAATAGGGACTTTTCCCTACATATAACATCACTGTATATAACTGTCTATGAATTATTTTTTAGTTTATGTTTTATTAGATCCGACTTTGGTTATGATTTCTGAATATACGCCATTATGTTTACTTTTGTTTTTGTTATTAAAATATATAAAAACGCGAAAAAACTTGATTTGTCTTATTTTTGTCCACAAAACTTTACAAAAAACCGAGTAATTCAAACATTTTCGATTAACTTGGATAATTTTTAGCAGTAAAGCTTACTCGAATAACTCGAACGAAGTAAAAATTTTACTACGCTGTTAGAGTAATATAAAAACCCCAATTTCGATTAATTGACTAATCGAACAATTGAAAAGTCGATTAAAATGAATACCCTACTAATTAGTAAAGAGAACGAAAAGATAGCAGAAGAATGCAAAGTCAAAAGCACACTCATTTCTAGCACCCTGTTTGGCGTTTGAAATTAAAGATGCAGAATATTTTCCACAATCCTTATTTAAGGATTTATTTATCAAATTAAATGAAAAGCAATGGTTGAAAATATTGAAAGCCAAAAATTAATAATGTTTATCTGCAACTTTTTCGATTTTTTTACTTCACTAATGAATTGCCATGCTAGTTAACCATCTATAGAAAGAATTTTTTAATTCTATGTTTTAATATGGAGTAACCTTACAAATCGTCTTACGGAAGTTTTCACAATGTACGATTAGAAGTAGAGGTTTTCCCGGGATTTCCCGTCGCGGGAATTCCCGCGAAAATCGCTTATTTTCGTTTCCTGCTTTCCCGGGAATTCTATCCGGGAATTCCCGGGACTAAAAATCTATTTATATACATAAAATGTACTGATTTTGGCACCAATAACTGCCCTTTTTCTTTATATTATTGTTGTTCATGAGGAAGTAATATCTATGTAAGGAGAAGGAAACCAACGAAGGCTCAAAGTGTATATTGAATTATTTTGGATTAAAGAACGAAGAGAAAAAAGTTGTGTATTTAATTAATTGTTTAAAAGAACCAAATTTGTGTGGTAAAAGCAACTGCAATGTTTTTCAGTATGCACCAAAATGCACGGTAATTAGATACGCGTTTGTAGAGAAGTTCCTTGCTTCAAATCCTCATCATTTTTTTCGCCCACGATGACTCCTTCCCAAAAAAATGTGGTCATCCCTTACAGAATCCACATTTTCAAAATCGGACATAACTCGTCCAAACTCAAACTGTTAAAAATTCGTAATATGAGCGATTGTAGAGGATTTCCTTGGCTTCAAGTCTTCGCCCACGTTGACTCCTTTCCAAAAAAATATGGTCATCCCTTAGAGAATCCACATTTAAAAAATGGGGCATAACTCGTCCAAACTCAAACTGTTAAAAATTCGTAATATGAGCGTTTGTTTAAATCCTCATCATTTTTTCGCCCACGTTGACTCCTTCCCCAAAAAATTTGGTCATCCCTTAGAGAGTCCACATTTCAAAAATCGGGCATAACTCGTCCAAACTCCAACTTTTAAAAATTCGTAATATGAGCGTTTTTAAAAGAGTTCCTTGCATTAAAATCCTTATCATTTCTTTTCACCCACGTTGACTCCTTCCCAAAAAAAATGTGGTCATCCCTTAGAGAATCCACATTTCAAAAATCGGAGATAGAGGGGAGAGAACCCGCAGCGCTCACCCAAACTGACTGTTATGCAAGGTCAGCCGTCAATCTCAGGGAATAATACCTTGTATAAAGTTATTAAATCATTGAAAGATCATTTACAAGAAATAATTTGTATTATTTATTAATTAATACATTATAATTAATGAAATTTTGCATATACATATATATATATATATATATATATATATATATATATATATATATATATATATATATATATATATATATATATATATATATATATATATATATATATATATATATATATATATATATATATATATATATATATATATATATATATATATATATATATATATATATATTATATATATATATATATATATATATATATATATATATATATATATATATATATATATATATATATATATATATATATATATATATATATATATATATATATATATATATATATATATATATATATATATATATATATATATATATATATATATATATATATATATATATATATATATATATATATATATATATATATATATATATATATATATATATATATATATATATATATATATATATATATATATATATATATATATATATATATATATCGTTTATATATTCGTTTAATAATACACAGAAAGAAAAACGCTATTCTAAATTCAAGTGTTTTCTACTTACTTTGAGTACGAGTCGTACTCAAAAATTTAAGTACGAATAATACTAAAATGTACTTAAATCAAGCCGAAAACGGGATAAAATTCTTAAATCATATAAAAAGTTTTGAATCACGTACAAATTTCTTAAATTAAGTACAAAAATTTTTATATTAAGTACGACTATTTGTATAAACTTTATACAAAGTCATAGTTTGTTGGTATTTTTTTGCTTGTTGATAACCACAATTCCATGTTGTGCTCTTGATGTTGTTTTTGTTTTGCTGGTAATTTTGTTTCTTCGTGTAGTGCCGAAAAATAACCGGCAAACATCGTATTACATACTGCTGGTGTATAGTGGATTTTATGTGTCTTTTTTCGTGTACTGATTTAGTTGAGTTGTTTGAGGCGTTCGCTTACAAACATGATGAGTTAAGTTCAATACCAGGAATGAACAAATATAAATTTTAAATTAAAACAAGTAAGTAAAAGTATTAAATTTAAATCTTATGAAAAGGTGTGGAAAAATAAAATAGATTCATATCGAATAAAAAAATTATTTGCTGGGTTTTGCATAAGTTTCAAAGCCTACTATGCTTATTTTTTGAAAATCATTTATGTAGTTATTTGTAGATTCTCAAATGGTTTTTAGAAGTTTGTACATAGGATAAAGGGTTTGTAACTGTTTAAAATTGTGTTTCAAGTCTACTGATGAGTTGGTAAAGCACCAACGAAATGCTGCATATAGACAATTGCTTAAACTCCAGCAAATAAATTTCATTTAAAGTATTAAATTTAGCTAAGTATTAAAAATATAAATTTTCAAGTCTGTTCTAGGATTAAATAAGGAAAAAATAGGCCTGGTTCGGGGTTGATTCAATTACGCGGCGGGATTGATTAAAGTACGCGACGGGTTGGATTAAAGTATGCGGCGGGATTAATTAAAGTATGATTGATTCAAATATGCGGCGGGATTGATTCAAGTATGCAGTGGGCTTGAATCAAATTTGTAATACGACGTTAGTCGCTACTTTTCGGCTATGCCCGACGTTAACAGCCCAAGGTAAAGACTGAGGAGTGCTCCATGAGTCCGCACACATATCTTTTTTATGGTCTGTTCTGTGAAGTCCAAGTCAAATAAACGATGTTCTCTCAACGTCCACAATTTTAAAGCTTTTTAAATTTGTATGGATAAACAGCTCACATATGGGCAGTGGACTGGAGCTTTCTGTTCATAGCCCATAAATGGGCTGTGGACAGTTAACGTGTTAAAAACTAAAATTATTTTTGATTAAGTTATGTAAATTATTTTTAATAATTAAAATTGCTAAAGTAATTTTTAACAATTTTTGTGGTTAAAATTACCGATTTAAAATAATAACAACGAAAATAGTTATTTTATAAAAATTACTGTATTTAAGTCAAGCAAGTCACCACATGTCTATGTATACTTTGTGCTATAGTCATTTAAGAAGATGACTTAGCTGAGATAGTTAAGGCGTTCGGTTTATAAACATGAGTAAACTTGTGAGAACGTAAGTTCAAGACCAAAAAATTACAACAAAACTTTAACTCTGTCCTCGACATAGCAACTCGGAGAAGAGTAAATTAATTTTATTGAGTCTATTCATTATAAAATGACACACCAAGCTAGCCACAAAATAATTGACAGCTGTCAAATCGATTGTCAAACACAACCGACTAATTTAAAATCAACACATTATTTAACCCCGATTATTGGGATTATTGGAGAAATGTTGATGCTCTAATGATCACCATTATTTTTGTTAACTCTTTTTCAGTGAAGAAAACGTCTGGAAACTGTGCGAACAAGTTAAGAAAACTCGTATCGACGAACTTTCAAAATGTTACGCTGTGTTTGTATCAAATGAGGGTCGGACTGTGCCCTTGTGGCGTCAAAAGGCTGGTCGTGGAGATGATCAAGTTGTGATATGGGTAAGTAAATTAATTATTCAGCCATGTTACATGTTACAATACCACTGTTATTTCTTCAGAAAATCAAAAGCCACCATTTTCTTTAGAATCAAACTAATGCCAAAAACTTGGAAAATCGCGAAAATAACGAAAATTAGCAAAAACTTGCCAACATCAAAAAGATATCAGAGTCCGATATTGATTAAAAATTGGCAAAACTGTAAAGCCAAAAAAACTAGCATAAAATCACTTGTATCGAGAAAATAAGCGAAAATTCGCGAAAAAAAATTGCAGATTAGCTCTTTTAGTAGCAATTTCAGGACTTTTTTGCAATTTTTCGCGAATTTTCTGTATTTTTGTGATAGAAGTAATTTTTTTCTGTCAGTTGTTTTACATTTTTTGCAGTTTCACCGATTTTTAATCAATACCTTTTTGATGTTAGCAATTTTTTGCGATTTTCATTATCGCGATTTTTTTACGATTTTTTGGCATTCCTTACAACTATAGCGATGTTAAATCAATTTTAGTGTTCGTTTGCAATTTTGCATTTTCGCGAATTTTTGCGATAGATAGAATGATAGAATGTTTCACGATTTTAGGCTTCTTCACGATAGTAAGATGCGAAGACATATAATATTACTAGGGATGTAACGATACGCCGTTTTGCCGATCCGATACGGATACCGATACTTAAAAATAAATATCGCCGATACCGATTCCGATACCGATACGAATATTGAAATTGAGTTCAAGTTTAGATTAACAAAACTCAAGTGCAATTTTTTTATTATACAAAATTACAGTTTTAATTATTAATATTTAAAATTGATATTACCCCAGTATAAAAAATTGGAAGTATTTTTTAAGGAGCTACATTTTGCTTCCAAAAAATCTATATTAAAAATATGCAGATAACAAAGTGCAACAGTCCAAAAAACACACGGACTTGACGGTATAGATTCGATTGTACTACAACGGGGTAGGAAAACGCTATACTTAGCTTGGCGACTTTGGTGACCAATTTCGTTTTATGGACTTCCAAAGTTTTGGAAAATCAGCGGGCCCTCAAAAAAAAGTTGTCATCAACTTTTGGCCAACAGAAAATTCAAACTCGGTGATACCGCTTAACTATATATGGCAATAATGTAGCTAAAAGTTCGCTAAACAGATTTTATTACCATTTTATGCTAAAAAATTATTTTTTCGTGCACCTTTTTTCAAAAATTAAGGAACAAAATTTTTTTTTCACTTTTTCCAGAATAACTTACAGGGACTCGTAATTTTTTATTAACAATATTTGGCAAAGTTGTAGCTACGGTAAAGCTGAACAACTTTTGTGAACATGTCAATACAATCTGAATGTATCTGGGCACCGTAAACAGACCAGAAAAACTAATTTCTACCTTAAAAGTTTTAATTTTTTATGAGTTAGGCTAATTTTTATTGTATTTTTTTGCTTTCTTTGTTATTGTTCCACTTCTTATGTTGCTGATTTTAGTATTTACTATTTTTTATTGTTTGTTGTTGTTTTTCCAAATAATCGTAATGAAAAAAGTGAATAAAACTATTTTTTAAAATTTTTTTTTTTCAAAAAAAGTACAGGATCATATTATTTTTCTGGGCACAAAATGTTAGTAAAACACTACAAAAAAGTATGCACTTGAATATATTATTTTAAAAAAAAAATATTTTTTAGCATAAAAAAATAGTGAAAAACTACAATTTTTAAGGTAAAAAGTGGTCTGTGTGAGCTATTAGAGTGCCTAGAGACGTGTAGATTGTATTGATATGTTCACAAAAGTTGTTCAGCTCTACCGTAGCTACAAGTTTGCTAAATATTGTTAGTTAAAAATTACAAGTCCCTGTAAGTTATTCTGAAAAAAGTGAAAAAAACATTTTTTTCCTTAATTTTGTCAACAAAAAGTTGACGAAAAAATTTTTGCCATGAAATGTTAAAAAAATCTGTTAAGCAGACTTTTAGCTATATTATTGCCATATATAGTTAAGCGGTATTATAAAGTTTGAATTAGCTGTTGGCCAAATACTGATGACACCGTTTTTTGATGCCCCACTGATTTTCAGAAACTTTGGAGGTCCATAAAAAAAATTGGTAACCAAATTCGCCAAACTGAGTAAAGGGTTTTACTACCCCATTGTAGGACAATCGACCCTGTACTGTCCAGTTCTTGTGTTTTTCCAAAAGTCTTTATTTGTCGCAAAGTGTAATTAGTAGAAAAGCAAGAAAAAAATTTTAATTCGTTTATAATTTAAAAAAATTCTCGCCATACTCGCATTAAAAAAATTGTGAAAACGGGTAATTTTTTATCCTTTTTTCTTGAGGAAAAATCATTATAGAACACCGAAAAAGAGATTTGTCCGAGCATCGCTTACAATTCGGTGATTGGTAATCGAAAAACAGAACTTCTTGCAATGGCAAGGATATGTAAAACTAATTAGAAATGATCCAAATTTGCAATACTTCCGGGTCGCGAATTCTACATTTTCATGACTTCTTTGGAGTGTCTTTTTTTGCTGGAATAGGATTTAAGAAACAATGAATTGAAGAATTCATGTTAAAATTAACAAAAAATAAATCATTTTTTTACAAAATAATAGTATAAAATATTATTAATTTTTAAAATTGATATTACGATTTAAAAAATAACGAAATGAGTTTAGTTCATGGTAAAATTAACAAAAAAATAAATAATTTGTCAGAAAAAACTCTGAAAAAATTTTTAAAGTATCGTTGTATCGACAGTAAAATATCGCCGATACCGATGTATCGGAAAATCTGAAATATCGCCGATATATCGGTATCGGTATTCGTTACATCCCTAAATATTACTCTCTTATACAATTATATATAAGTATTTGTAGATAGATAAGAAGACCGAAAAAAATAAAAATCTTATATAAAAGTCCCGAGAAGATCTAAAAAATAAAAATCATTCATAACTGTTATTTAAAGACCTAAAAAATAAAAATAATTTATAAAGAGCTCAAGAAGACCTAAAAAATAAAAATCTTTCATAACTGTTATAAGAAGATTAAAAAATTTTTGCTCATTTTTAATTGTTATTCAGAGAGCACTTTTTTAAAAAGCTTGTACAGTATAATTCGTTTATAAGCCACACCGCTTATAGTAGAATTTTCGTTATATTAAAAAATGTTAATTTTTCTGTCATCTATAAGTAAAATACCTGCAAAATATTTTTTACCTAGTCCATTTTCGCTTATACGCCACCAAGATGTGGCTTGAAATATCTTAAATACCTACATATATGCAAGTTATAAAATATGTAATCCAAAATTCAAAAGACAAAAATAATATATTTGTTAATCATAATTTTATAAAAAATATTAGTTATATTGAAGTAGAAATCGTTTTTATTTTAGCAATCTTAACTGCAATTGAGTAAATAATAAAGAGCTGCGCAAAATATTCTAAATGTTCTGTGTTCTATTTCACACTACTTCCTAGCACTGTATTTTACTGTAAACATAAACTCCAAAACAAAACTTACAAAACATGACTCTCACTAAAACGAGCCAAGCATAATTTAAAAAGTTTTTGTCTACAGCTTTGTTAGTGCTTGTTTTTCCAAAACAAGTAGAATACCAACACAAAAAGCCACAATGAAATAAAGAAACGGTAAATTATAGCAAAAGCATCGAGTGCACTAGAACATATACAAAAAACGTAAATAAGAATTTAAAAAATTCACAGTGATCTGTTTTTCTCAAAATAAACAGAGTACTACTTCTGCAACAATTTTTCATGAAAAATTCGTGACAATTTTTTTAAATGAACTTTTGACAGCAGTTCGCATGAAATGATTAACACAGTACCATGCTTTTCGTGCGAACTGCTGTCAAAAGTTCATATAAAAAATTGTCAAAACTCCAAAAATAGCGTTACGTAATATGTGAATAGCCCCTAATTTTTAAAATATTTCAGATGACTAACGGCCTCTTTCACAATGTACCATTAAACGTTAACGTGTACGATTAAAAGTTTAACTGTTTAACGATAACTTTTAATCGTACATTGGCGTAAGTTATATTACAACATGGCAATTAATTACATATATAGGGAATTCACCATGTGTATCTTAAAATTTGGAAATAGCAATATCGTTACCACCTTAAAATTTCATTGTGACCAACGATACAAAGCACAGCATATTAAAGTAATAAAAGTAACGACGAAGTTTGCCGAATATTTCTCACCATTTAAATGTATAGCACACGAACTCAAAATACACAACAAACAAAACAACAACACAAGCACGTTAATGCTTGGTACCTATCAACAAGCCAAAGAAACACCAACACACTTAAACCACACACAAATTCTTTATTTAATAGGTATTTTGTCGCATTGAAAAAAACATGCTTCTTGGACTTTTAAACTTGTCATCTGGTGGTAAATTTCATTTACACACAAAACAAAAACAACAAACTTGTCAACCCATAATGAAAGACTAAAATTAAAACGTCGTTATATTAAGACACATTTTAGAACGCTGTTGTGAATTCCCTAATAGATTATCTTAGCTAATTTCGGATTTTTATAAAATATAGCTAGGAATCATTTTTAGCGGCAATATATTCAATGTTATTTCAGATTACTGAAAATATTTTACTTAATTTAAGCTTTGTTCTCACTATGTGTATTTGCCATATGGAATGTCACATTTTCACATGGTAAATTTGTACATATAGTCTGAACGCCTTCAAACAATAGCATGTGTTATTTCTCTGTGTACAGTACACATGATTTAGAACGAGTTCTATTTTTATGTGACAAAGCATCTGACATCAGCTCGTTTTTAATAAAGTAATTGTTTGCGGACTCGAAAATTAAATAAAATAATTATTAAACTAATAAAGCATTAAATTAAATAAAAAAAGTATAAAATTAAATAATAGAAATATATATAACAATAAAATAAGTATAACCACTCAGCTGTTGTAAGATTGTTTTGCTTTATAAGTTATATCAAATGTACGAAACATACCAACAGGTGAACACAAAAGTTATAAACCTTATTACTTGAGGTCTACACGTAACATAATATGTAAGATGAGATTGTCAATTTCAATCGCAGAGAGAATTA